>CM076141.1:45772553-46372553 GCA_038025085.1 Tetragonia tetragonoides
GATTTGAGGTTTGAGTGGGCAAGCCAGGCATCTGGATGAATTGTGGGAGCTGCTATGAGCTCTACCATTGTCCTCTTTTTGCTAGCATCTCTAGCTTGGTGGTAGATAAAATTTTTCTTTTCTTTTTCCTCTAGATGTTTGGCAAGCCACACTTGTTTTTTTTAAATAGAATTTTTGGTAGGCAATCAAGCTGTTCAAAAGGGAGGGGCAGGGAATAATTAGAACCTCAGTAAAAGAGATGGAGTGTCAACCACGCTGTAAATCACACAAAGAACATTCCGATCAAGCACCAGAGGGATGGGAGCAGGGAGAGTTAAGAACAAAACTCTCTTCCACAAGAAAGCACAACGGGATTCCTCAGTAAAACTCTGCCTCATCTCCAGCCGTAGCACCCAAAACTTTGCCTAGGAAGTAAGTTCCGGAATATCCTCTCTTTCTGCCTACCAAATCCAACATAGACTCACCTGAAGATGCACTGAACAGAGCCTGCGCAACTCTTTCTACCTTCACCACCTCAAAAGCCTAGACCATGAGAATGTAGCCACTTGTAGTGCAAGAGCAAGTCACACCAAAATACTAAAGAGGTTGGAATAAGAGTATGCTTGCCAAACAAGATTGAGTCCACCTAGAGAGATATGGGCCCTCTTCAAATTGTCCAATTTGCTACTGGATATCTCTTGACAACAATTCCATAAAATATGCGTCCTAGGAGTGTCACCAAAAGGAAACCCCAAGGAAGGGAAAGATCCTGGCTGGTACACTCAGCTAAGGACGCGAACAAATGAAGCTAGGAAGGATACATATTGGCAAGCCGAGCATTTCATTCCACAATATGAATGATTGGAAGAATGCTAGTTTAGCTATTTAATAATTACCTTATATTGACATTAAGATCAAATGGTTGTCAAAGAAAGCTACATACTAACTTCTTTGTCCACTCTCTATTCGAAGTATGTGCTTTGGGACTTTTCCTTGTCTTTTGTTTGATTATAGGTTGTAAATTGTGCTAGTGTCTTCTAAGGCTCAAGCGTGTACATTTTCAGGCCATTCTTTTCAAGTATCTGCATCCAGACAGCGAACTGCATGATTTAGCTTTACAAGTGTTAGATATGCTTCGAGCGGATACATCTGGGGATGCACAAGCATTGGTAATGTTTCTCAAACTTGCTAATTCTCCCTTGGTGCTTGCTTTTTCTATATGATCTTGGCGAATGTTGTAAAAAATATGGATCAGTAATCCTCTTCAACATCTAGCTGTATGAAGTGCTTCCTTTTAAAATAAACGATAATGTATACTCATATATACAACTAATAAGTAATAACTAACAAAACAATGTACTCAATTTGATTAGGAGAGAATCTTATGCACATAAATAGGATATGCTCAATTGTTCATGAAACAGATTTCATTCCCCAGTTTACATTACCATGGGCAGATGAAGGTAGAAGCAACATTAAAAGTGAGTGAAGAGTAACAAAACATGGCTGAGAGGACTATGTTGCTTTTGGTATTCCTTAAAAATAAATTTTCTGCGCTTCATGTGGGAGTATCCCATTGTATCATATCAAATTTACATGCAGCTTGGAACACATTTCCCTCGGTTTCCCGTGGTTGAATTTATTTGGAAAGCTAAGGTGCCTTTTAAGGTGCGGGATTTTGTGTGGACCTTGGCGTTGGATAGAGTGAATACAAATGATCTCCGTCAGAGGAGGAGGCCAGGGATATGTTAGTTGCCTGATGTTTGTGCTCTTTGTCGGGCGAGTAGCGAGACAGAATGTAGTCTAATTTTTTGGTGCCTTTGGTTAGAAAGGAATGCTCGGGTCTTTAATGGTGTGACCATGTCAGTTGATTTGGTATGGGATAGAGTCACTCACCTAGCGTCATTAATTCATAATGGGCTAGAGCTACAGGGGCATTTAGGAGATATTCTATTACTCAGATCCAGCATAACTAGGCTGGACTAATTTGTAACTAGACTCTTCTTGGAGGACCACTTGTCCTCTGCTGTACTTTGTACTTTTGATACTTGATTAATACATACTTTCTCTTTATCTAAAAGAAAAAAAATCATAACAAATTTACACGCATTTCATTTTGATTGCCGTTGCTCATCACCTTGACCTACACGGGCTGTGGTAGGGTATGTTACGATGAACGTTGGGTTGTTTGATTGAGCAGTTATGCATTTGGGATGATGGGATTATGAGGGAGAGAGAGACTTTGGGTGGTTTTGTTCCTTTTGGAAGTAACATGAAAGCAGGAGATCATAATTTATTTCCATGTCTCGGATGGCTTTGAAGATCTGTGCTTCATGTTTTCAACCTGTCCTGAGAGGAAGCTTCTAGTCTTGTTGAAAACTCCTGTAGGAATGACAACTGCAAACCTAGTGAAGGCAATATAGAACTGAAAGAGAGAGAGAGAGAAGGAAACAGCTTGTGGATCAAGGGAATGAATGAGAAAGTGGATGTAGTGAATGATGAATATCACTTTTTGAATCAAGCATCTCTATCTGAAAAAAAAGAATAATTAAATTTCTGAATCAAGCATCTGCCCTTCCTTATGGTTCTCTTTTGTATATGTTGAATGTATGCAACATAGTCTTGGTAACACTACTATAAGTATTCTCACTATCTTAAGCAGCTTGGTAGTGCTTCCCCGCCTCCCACTTTCTTTTTTAATTTAATGTTACTGACTAATATATCTATGGGTTTTTGAAGGCTTGTGTTCTATATATTCTTAGGGTTGGTGTGGTTGACGCGATGACTGAACCTACTCAAAGGACATTTCTGGTTGTTCTGGGAAAGCAGGTTTGCTTTGATTGTAAATCAAATGATTTCATTGATGTTTATTTAGTTTTAGATTGGTATTCTCATGATTATATATTCTTTTGCAAGTGGCAGCTTCAATCATCAGATATTAGCCCTTCAATGAAAGTTGCTGCTCTACGTACCCTGTCATATACCTTAAAAACACTGGGAGAGGTGAGCTTTAGCTAGTATATACAATATTATTATTATTATTATTATTATTATTATTATTATTATTATTATTATTATTATTATTATTATTATTATTATTATTTGCTATCTTGGTGTTGTAATATGCATTTTGATTGGTTCTTTGAACGAGTAAAGGTGATGATTCATTTTTGGACAAAATTTTGTTAGTGATTGGCAAAGTTTTTGTAGGCGGAAAAATACTGAATTCATTGGTAATTGGTAGCGTGTCAGGTGTCGCTAATATATGTTTCAAGACAAAAAATTTGTTAAATTTGAGCTTCTGATCTGATTTAACACTCAACTCAACAACTTAATTACATGTTCTGATCATGGTAGGAGGGTTGGTAGTGATGACAATATGGTCTTCAATTGGATGCTTTTACAAACATTTTTTGGCCTAACTTGTTTATCCTTTCTAGGCAAAATATTCTGTTAAGGTAAAGATAACAGGCTAACAGCAACTTAAAAGAAGCCTTTTAGAGATATATTTCTAGAAAGTTGCATCTTGTGCATTAGCACTGGGCAGTGAAATGATGACCATCTCTTTTGTTTTTCCTTCTTTGTAGCCTCTCTAAAATACTTCTCGTTAATGTGGTATACATCTGATAACTTCGGGTCTTCACCAATGATTTCTTCAAAAAGGTTACATTGATTGATATTCTGTGGATTAGATGGTTTTAAATTTTAATGTTGTAGAGACTAGGCGATGACGGATCTTGGGACCTCCACTTACGGAGAGCCCCTCCTGGGAAATTGAGGAGCTGACCTCTTGGCTTAGCGTTCTAGAGACCATTCAGGTTGGGGCAAGAGAGGATTCTCTGGTTTGGGCCGGAGGCCCTTCTGCGGTTTTCACTTGCAAATCTTTTCTTCGTCATCGTAGCTTACCTTCACAGTACCCTATGTTCCCTTTTTTTTTTTTTTTTTTTAGATAAGAATTTTTTTTATTAATCAAATATAAAAGAATACAAAAAGTGGAGGATAAGCCATCCTCGATAACAACAAAAACATATCTACACATCACGCCAATGTAGCTGAACTAAGGTCAGCGATACTCCCTTAAAGGCCCCCGCCGCCTTAGCCCAGAGGGACGCCAAATAAACTATGTGATCCCAAACTAAATCCGGAGACTTCTAAGTCTCAGAGAAGACCCTCGAGTTCCTCTCCAACCAGATACACCAAAGAATAGCCATGCAGGCACACCTCCACAACAACCTCCCCTCCTTACTCCTCCTCATCGCAGCAAATCGTACCTGCAAGAACTCGCCCACCGTAGCTGGGCACACAAAACTCTCTCCACACAGCAATCTATTCCAAAGGTTCCTAGCAAAATCACACAGCACAAACAGATGCAAACAATCCTCCCCACTGTGACGACACATCACACAAATCCCCGGTAAAAGGGTCCAACCAGGTCTGCGTCATTGCAACATGTCATAAGTGCTCAGCCTACCTAACACCAAAGTCCACACAAAAGCGCGAACTTTCAATGGAACCTTAGACTTCCAAATAAATGTGCATAAAGGGAACTGTGGAAACTGAGAGGGGAGGCTAATCTGGGAAAGGAAGGACTTGGAGGAGAAGACCCTAGAACGATCCCCCGTCCAAGTCTGAGAATCATCCCTAGGGACAAGGATAGTGGGAGTAAGAACACTCAGGAGGGAACCAAGTTCCTCCGTCTCCCTATTTTCTGGTGGCTGGAGCAAATGTAAGTCCCAAGACCCACTGAGAAAAACGCAGCCACCACCGGGGCCCCGTGAAGAGTGGACAGCTAAACCCGAGGATATGCGGAGGAAAAAGGAAGGTCCTCCTTCCACACATCCTCTCAGAACTGAACCCGGTGGCCATTGCCCAAATTAAACCTGACCAGAGGAAAGAAAAGAGACGACACATGGGAAAAGAACTTCTAAGGGCATGCATGAGAGACAATGGAGCCAACATGAGCATCCCACCCGTTGTGCATAAGACCGTACTTGCTCCTGATAACTCGGTGCCAAAGGGAGTCAGACTCCAGAGGAAACCGCCACAACCACTTACCACCCTATGTTCCCATTTGATAACTTTATTTGGAAGTCGAAGGTTCCTCTTAAGGTGCGTGCCTTTGTTTGGACCTCGGTGCTAGGTCGATTGAACACACATGATATGCCACAGCGGAGGAGACCGGGGTGGGTTCTATCGCCGAATGTGTGTGTGCTTTGCAAACAAGCTAGTGAGACTGCCATCCATTTATTTGTGTAGTATGAGTTTGTTTGGACGTGTTGGCGGAGGCTTTTTGGTATAAGGGGGGAGCATGTTATATGTCCAGCTACCTCTGTCCAGCTTCTTCAGTCGTGTTATCTGGCCTGGGGTGTAGCCGTGTAGGGGTAAAGAGGCCAGAATTTTGTGGTGTTGTGCATTTTTTTCCATCTTCTGGTGCATTTGGTTGGAGCGGAATGCTCGGATCTTTTCAGAGACGTCTAGGTCTGTTGACTTTGTATGGGATCGGGTAGTTTTTCTAGCGTCTTTATGGGCTAAGGCAGCTGGGGCTTTTAAGGGAGTGCCCCTTACTGACGTTCAACGTCATTGGGGAGAGTTGTAATTATTTTTACGTTTTTCTTTTCTTTGTGAGGACTCCTTGTCCTCTGACACTGTAACATTATCAGAGTTTTAATAAATTTTGTCTTATCTAAAAAAAAAATGTTATGTAGACTAGGATTCTTTTTCGTATCCATTTGTTCATGTGAGAATATGTTGTCGTATTGTTTACCCTTCACTCTTAAATATGATTTCTATTTCTGCTGATTTTTCCTGACAAAGCATGATATGTAAGAATATGTGATTGGTTGCCTCTTTTCCATATATTGATGCTTATTTTCTGATGAGTTATTATTTCATGTATCTCCACTTCCTTTTTCTTTATGAGTGAACTTGTGGACTGCACTTAGCCAGTTGTTTCCCGTCTTCTCATTTCTTAGGGCGAGAGCATCTGTAAAGTGTGCGCCCCCCCCCCCCCCCCCCCAAAAAAAAACAAGTGCTGATTTCTCAGTGAGTTAGGTGCTTTATTTGCCATGTGTAGGTTCCAGTGGATTTCAGGGAAGTTCTTGATGACACAGTTGTTGCTGCACTGTCACATCCATCACAGCTTGTAAGCTCTTGATTACATCCTTTTGAATATCTTTCTCCTAGCTTCTGATGATTTTATGTTGCAGTTCTTTGTAGAAGTAATTTTCACTACTAAAAGTTACTTCCTCCGTTTCACCAAGATGTTTACACTTCATTTTTCAAGGTCAAAGTTCACAAGACCATGAATTAGTGAAAAAGTACAAAGGTTTAAAATGTAAAAATGCTATTGTTAGATTCATTTTAAAGAATACTTTTGAAAAGGTATAATTTTATAATTTATATATGCATATAATTACAATTATCTACGCTCAAAGTGGTGCACTGGAGACTGTGAAAAAGCAAATGTAAACATCTTCTTGAAACGGAGGGAAGTTTTTTTGCAAGGCATGACCATAATTCTTACGTGTAAAGTTCGGTATATATATAGCTCACCTGCATATGCCTATGGCGATGCTTTGTATTATGATTGACTAATGAGATGTCTACACTAGTTGAACTTCTTAAATCTAATGTTCACATTCTCATTATTAGAGTAATGATTGTTTATTTTTATTATTTATTTATCATTAGAAAGTCACCTTGTATATGTTTTTTAAATGCATTATTCATTAGCATGCTTTAATAATTGAGATATAAACTTTTAAGAAGACAAGGTTCTAAAAGTCATTAAAGGTACATGTGATGAATAGATAACATATCAGCCAAGAAAGAAACTCATGGTGTCTATATAACTGAGATTCAGTGAACAAGTGGGTATTGGACAAACCTGTCTTAAGATCTGATTGAGAACTGCTTCCCACGTAGTTTGATTTCCTTTTGTAAAAGGATTGGAGAATGTTAGTTTCACATGCATCCGGTTTACTGGTGTGAAAGCCATCTATGATGGAATATACTCTGGGTATTTAAGCTATTAGTCGTGAGCTATTTCTGATGTTGTCTTACCTTGTCATGAGTTGTAATTTCCTGTGTGTTAAAACCATTGCAAAAGGACTATGAATTTGAAATGTCTGACATAAAGAATTTCTCCTTATCTTTGCTTCTCTATTTCTCCTTATCAGGTTATGCTATATTGGGCAGATATGTAACTAGTTTCCTTTTGAGGACTCCTTTATTTCTTAGGATTTAATTGTGTTTTCTTCATTAATACAATTTTTTTCTTATCTAAAAAAAAATTGTTCATTTTTCTTAGTGTATTATTTTCTAGATGTACATGTCTCCATGTCTTTGCGTGTCTGATTCATTTGTCAATCTTGAAAAATTTGTGTGATTGCACGCTTACACTAGGTTCGTGTTGAGGCTGCTCTGACTTTGCGGGCACTGGCGGAAGTTGATCCTACCTGTGTCAGTGGATTGGTTTCTTTTGGTGTGACGACACTATCTGCCTTGAGAGAAAGTGTTTTATTTGAAAAGGTTAGAATTGAGACATGTAGCATATTTTAAAAAATTGCTGCTACTTGAGATTAATGTCACATAATATGCTGAAATCTGTAAGAGTTGATCTACATGGAGATGGATACTGCGTGAACTCATGTCAAGCATGCATACATGTAGCGAAACTAGAGAGCTTACAAGTTCATAAATACATGACTGTTGCAAAGAGCTACCTGTTATCTATATAGATTTTAATGACTTAATAACTGAGTACATGTTTCTTCTTTTTCGTAGACAGTGAGATTCTTTGAATAGTTAAAGAGTGCCGAGTTTGTTCTTCAAGTTTATTGGCAATGCTCCATACTAAATATATGGATTTCGGTCTAAGAAGGATGGGAAAGTCCTTAGGAGGTGTGCGAAGTTTGCTGCAATTCAGTATGGTTGGATGGAGAGAAATGATAAGTTTTACCAAAAACACTGGTTTGGAAGAAAGTCGAGTATTTTGCATTGCTTTGGGTGTTTGGTCATTAGTCTTCCCTGGTGTTTCTCTGTCAGTTACTCAGATTTACACATGGACTTGTGGGCGTACTGTATTGAATGGTTTTCTTTGGGAGGACAACTTGTTCTCTTTCTTGTGATATTTTGATTAATTGTTAATTACTTCTTATTTCTGCTGGAAAATCATTGAGTACATATGAGGAAACTGTGCCTTGTCCATTTCGTGAATTCTTGTGGTTTGTGGGGGCATAGGAAATACTGATACTTCCCGTCCTACAAGGTGGGGTTTGTGGTGTTGAATGGTGCTAAGTCAGATATGTGCTCTTGGAGTCCTTTTGGTTAGCTACCATATTGTTGTAGCTGATTTCAGTGCTTCTAATAAAATGAGCTTAATTATAAAAAAAGGGAAATACTGATACTTACATTGGAAAAAAAAGGGAGTGGCATGGCTTGTCTCTACTTTGGAATTGCTTTCAATTGGATCATCCCTATGGCAATTCCTAACTAGGTCTATTTGCCTGTTTGGGCACAGCACCCCTGCACAACAGCTTAGAGCCATTAATAGTCAGAAACTTAGTGTCAACTGTCAAGGGTCAATTGGTAAAAACGTTCAATCCTAGTTCTGTATCAGCATAAAATCTCAGGCACTGCTATTTGAATAAGGGATAACTTATTTGCTGCAAGAACCATGGTGCATCTTTACAAAATTCTGCCGTATCATTCACCTTTGCAGAGCTTTAATGTGTAGCCTAACCTACTTAGCTCTTCTTTTATGTTTGATTGATAGGCTCAAGCTGTCTTCATATTTCATTTTTCATTTTTCATTTTTCATTTTTACTTAGCTTGATTGAACTTTCAAAGGAAAGTTTCTCAGCAACTCTGCTGTGTACATCTTGACCTCCCTTGAACCCTTACCTGCTAATGGATCCACACTGGTAGTGGCTGTTGTTGAGCTTGATTGAAAGTTATGTTGTGATTCAATAGAAAGTATACTTACAGCTCTTCAGCTTCAATTATCAGCGCCAGTTAGATGTATATATGGAAATGGAAGAAACATTTACTACTATAGAAGTATATTTCTTGTAAAGAACAAAAAAGCCAAGTTGTCTCTTTTGGACATGTTATTCAATGGCTCTACGTGAGGATCAATAGTTGCTACTCTTTTCCTGCATGATATCTTACTCTTACCCCATTGCTTTTCTTGCATGTAGTATTTTTCTAATTAACATTGGCATTCACTAGAATCTTTCTAATTCGTTACTATTTTCTCCACCATGTTAACATATTCTTTTAGTTTTTTTCTAGTGAATGAAGAGTCCATTTCCTAGGTGTATGTGGTTTTCTCTTGTAGATTTACCATTTTCCCAGAAAATCTGTAGACAGGAGAATTTGTGCCAAACTTTCAAAATCAAACTACGTTTGCAGGGAAACACTTCTAAAGTGGATATTGATTCGTTGGACGGGCAAGCCACCTTACTCGCGGCTTTAGTTTTTATTTTGCCAAAGCTGCCTCTTGGTTATCCCGCTAGGTAATACTCAGTCCCAAAGCTGTATTGTGTGAAGTTGGTTTTTGTGCTTTTCTAATAGGATAGGGTCTTTGGAGTCTTCCTCTTTATCTAAAAAAAGATGAAGATTCTGGGGACATCCTTTTCCTTTTATATAATTTTTTACTCATATTGATGATAGATAGATAGGCTGTTGAGTTAAAAATAATGTTGCACTTAGCCACTTACTAAAAAGAAAAGTTAAAAATAATGCTGCATCTGCATGGCGTAGTTGTATCTAGCACCAGCAAATATGAATCTATCCTACGAGGATGTGTTTACAAAATTATGCCACTACTAAATGATAAATTAACTAACTACATCGAAATACAATCACTTAGTGAGCTGGGATTTGGTGTGTCGTCCGAAAGAAGAGGGGGGCTTGGGTATTGGGCGATTGGTGACTAAAAATGTGGCTCTTGCTGGTAAGTGGCTTTGGCGATTTCCTTTGGAACGCAATGCACTCTGGCATCGGGTTATTAGGAGTAAGTATGGTTTGGGCCAAAATGGGTGGGATACTCAGGTGGTTATGGGAGCTACACACGCATTTCCATGGAAATTCATCTCCCAGCTGTTTCCAGTTTATCTTCCTCTTGTTCGGTTTAGCCTTGGCAACGGGCTGAGGATACGGTTTTGGGAGGATGCTTGGGGAGAGGACCAACCTTTGTGTTTACGTTTTCCCAGAGTTTATCAGCCATCATTGCTCCATAAAGATACTGTTTCGGAGTTATATTCGTCGGCGACAAGTTCATGGAACCTGCATTTGCGGAGATCACCTCAGGAGTGGGAGATGGAGGAGGTTTCTTCTTTGCTTGAGTTTCTGGATTCAGTACATCTTCAGGATAGGGAGGACTCTCGGAGATGGATAGGTGACTCTTCTGGGGAATTCTCATGTAGATCTTTTCTAGAGCGGTTGCGTTTGCCTGGACAACAGCCCAGCTTCCCTATTGCGAGGTGGCTGTGGAAAGCAAAAGTTCCCGCGAAGGTTCGAGCTTTTGTGTGGACGTTGGTGTTGGACAGGATAAATACTAACGACCTGCGTCAGAGGAGGAGGCCAAACTCAGCCTTGTCGCCTGATATTTGTTTGCTTTGTCGGCCTAGTAGTGAGTCCTCTTCACATGTTTTTCTGAGTTGTGAAGTGGCGCAGACTCTTTGGAGTAGATTATCTGGTTACATAGGTGAGGTTTGGGCGTACCCGGATACTATGATGGAGTTCTTGCAAGGAGTGCAGGGCTTGGGTGGAGAAAGGAGAAGAAACTGTTGTGGAAGAGTGCTATCTTTGCAATACTTTGGTGCATCTGGCTAGAGAGGAATGCTAGGGTCTTTACTGGTACTTCCATGTCAGTGGATGCGTTGTGGGACAGAGTAGTCTATTTAGCTTCGTTGTGGGCTAAAGCTGCTGGGTGTTTTCGTAGATATCCTGTTACACAAGTTATGCTTCATTGGGCTGATCTGTAAATAGCCTCCTTTTGACGACTCCTTGTCCACTTAGAATGTAATTCATTCATATTATTAATAAACTTTTTCTTTATGTAAAGAAAAAAACAAATAGTACGAAACATAAAAACAAAATGAATAAGGAAGGAAGAAAGCATAAACAAGTTAAAGGTCATATTATAGAGGGAGGGAGGGAGGGAGGGAGGGAGGGAGGGAGGGAGACCACAACATATGCCTTCATAGTGGGCCCGTCTGTGACATGAGTGACTTGTAGGAGAAATGTAGTCAGAACAAGTCATTTAAGTTGTCATATTAGACATACTCACATACATGAACTTTCAGTTTTCGCAGTTTCTATGTTGGCTTGAGAGAGTAACATGCATGTTGTAATATCCAGACTTCCTCACTCGGTGCTTCAAGTTTCCAAAAAAATGCTGACAGAATCCAGTAGGAACCCTGTGGCTGCAACTGTTGTGAAAGAAGCTGGGTGGTTACTTCTAGCATCACTTGTGGCCTCTATTCCTAAGGAGGTATGTGCTGTCGTATTTTATTTTCTTCCAACTCATCTTAAGTTGTCTTCGTTGTATCATTTCCCTGTGCATGCAGGAACTTGAAGACCAAGTCTTTGATATTCTTTCTTTATGGGCTCCCCTATTTAGTGGAAATCCAGAACTCGAGATTAGGCAAAGTGGAGATTTGTCATCCAAAATACGGTGACCAAACTTAGAACTTTATTGCCTGCCTGAACTGCATCTTTGTAGACTTGTTTTATGAATGACATGTCTGTTTTTATTTGTACTTATGACTGAGGGAAGTACTCTAAGCTCTTATAGAAGCAAGATAAAGTAGGGAACTATATCTTCTGGAAGCACTGGAATTGCCAAGTTACATTCAATGTCGCTCCTAGAGAGCCCATGAACAGGACCAGGAAATGGAGTACAGCCATATTACTACCAACTATCAATCCTATAGCATGTGGTGACCTTGTGCTCTTTTTGTGCTTTGTGATCTATAATGTGACATGATTGGGTTTTTCTATGGAAAATTCAGCACAATTGAATGAAAACATGATATGTTGTCAGCTTAGGCTAGTCAAGGAAAAAATTAAAAGTTCGGTGTAACATTGATCCTTCTCTCCTTTTTTTTTTTTTTTTAGATAAGAAAAAGAATTTTATTAAGAGATCTAGGGAGAATACACCAGTAGTAACGTCCTCAATGAAGGACCATAGCCAAACCAAGGGCCAATCCTATGAGAATAAATCTATACATTCAATGTTTATTCAGAAAACCTGCCCTTAACCCGCTCCCGTCATAATTTATGCTAGACTTTAAGCGCTCAAGCTCTCTCATACCCTTCTTTTTCCTAGACGTAATCTGATTACCTAGTGCCACCTCCTTACCCATACGATCAACAAATGAAATACCCAATGCCTCGACAAGTGCATTTCCTCGCGCATCCGCCTCCTCACTACCAAGCGTATAACCTGGCAATGAAGGGGTCAGAAGGAGGCCATCCTCACCGTCAACAGCTACATCTTGTTGCAGAAAGTCGGGCTGCTGCAAGGGCTGTTGTACAGTCTGCTGGGGAGACACAAAGCGACCCCCTGAGGTTCCCATCATGGCCAGCCCTTGGCTCAAAGAAAAGTCCACCTCCTTCTCAGTAAAAAGAGCAACATCCCCCAAATCCACAGTAGGAGTCTCGGAGACATGAGAAGCCCAGTCCTCCCTCAAATTGTCCCTCCTAAGGTCATCTAACAACAAACCAGTTCCCCCAGCACTAAAATCATCTGCAAAATAAGAACTATCATCCTCCTCTGAACTGGAACCTGCTCCAAAAGAAAGCCCATGTTCAACACCCTTGCTTGAACAGGCCTTATCCGTGCCCATATTCAAACAAGTGTTCCCAGAGGATCTGCACTCTTCCCTTCTCAACTGGAGGGGAAGTACCTTCCTGGACGTGAGATTGCTTCCCACCCTTGTGACCAATTAAGCCACCACAGGAAGTGTTCTCCAGTCCTTGTTGCGAAGCATCCCCAGACGCAGGTGAAACCACCTCTAGCGGGCCAGAACCAATGGGACTAGTACCTTCAGGTTGTTGATTACTTCCTAAGGTTAACCCAAGCTTTAACCCCTCCACAGGGTTATGGGTATTAGCCACAGCATTCACCAATATAGGGGAGAGTAACTTACCCAAATCCAAAACAATGTTAATAGTTGATCCCGAGTTACAGCGTTGGAAACTAGCCAAATCATCACCCGAACTAACCTTAATGGGTATGACCCTAGGCGAGTCATCAGACATCTCGTGAATCTTTCCACGCGCTTCACGCGCCAAACAAGAAGTTTCACGCGCTTCACGCGCCTCACGCGCCATTCCAGAGGCTTCACGCGCCTCACGTGCCACTCCAGAAGCTGCACGCGCCCCACGCGTCTCATCATGTGTATCACGCACCTCACACGCCCTACTACGCACAGCACGCGCGTCACGCGCCTCACCACTATTCACTAACCACCCCGATCGCCGACCACCAAGTTCTTGAGTCCACGGTCTTCCACACTCGGTGCACTTCCGACGGCCCTCATCCGCTGCGTCGCTATGCCTAGGTCTAGGTGAGTCCTTACCACCCAACTGCAAAGCACCAGTCGTCGGGGGCCTATCCACCACCGCATGCATCGCCGCCTTAAAGTCCGACCAGCGATCATCCTTCGCGACGCTAGGAACGAAAATGACCGACGATCTTCCCCTAGAACGTAGACCCAACTCGAGAAACCGCCCCCTAGCATTAGATCGAACCCTAACCCAGCCGAGAAGTCTACCAAACCTTCTCTTCTTCTCCGATCTACTCAGCCGAGCGAAAGTGGACTCCAATAACTCGCAGACCGACCGTGCCATTGTTACCGGCAGCACGACCCGACGAGACTGCTTGCGGCTCTTCTCCAAAACCTGAACAAAGCCCCCATCTCGAATACCCTCATAGGAGAAATCGAAAGATTTCCCCTCAACCCGGAGAGTCTGTCCAGTGGGTATCATGATTAATGAAAGAGAGAGGAAGGGTTAGATGATGGAGGAGAAAGGAGCAGAGAGAAGGAGAGAGAGGGAGAGAAATTGAGAGAGAGAGCCATCGCATTTTTTAGTGACCATTGTTTTTCAACATTGATCCTTCTCTTAATTCTCACATCACATTATTAGCTGGCGTTTGTCATATCTAAAACTAAAAAAATTATTAGCTGGCTTTTGTTGCATAGTACAAAATGACTGCTTTATAGAGATGCTTGTTTTGGGGAAAAGACAAGAGTTTAAGCATGAATAATCTCTCAAATGGTTCTGAAAGAGTGACTTTTGATCAAAGCTTTAGAGGAGGGTTGTTTTAAGTAGCACAGTAAACATTATTGGTTAAACTTTCAGACCTCTTTGAATGGATACATTAATCAACCCATCTTGTGGGTTAAGATTTCTATGTTTTTTCTTAAGAGAGTGAGATTAAGACTTCTTGCCTACATTCAAGCCTGTTTCTTGACAGTTGCTAGTGTCTTTATAGTTGAAAATATGATTCTTAGGAGTTTATGTGTAATTGTGCTGAAATGTTACTGAAGTTGGATTGAATATTATGTTTGCAGTGTATGGTCAGCTGCTGTCGATGCACTTGCAGCATTTATTCGATGCTTTGTTTCTCCTCAAGCTGTGAACAGTGGCATTTTAATTCAACCAGTGCTAGTATATCTTAGTAGGTAATAAGTTTTTTCAAATGTGAAGAATGCTTTTTTGCTTTCACTCTGATTTTGATGTTGATTATTCGATTTCTAATTTATGATGGTGAACAGTGTATTATCACATATATCATTTGTAGCTGCCAAAGACCTTCCTGGCACAAAACTTGCCATGGATGTTCTCATCATAAGGACATTGATAGCATTTCAGTCACTCCCTGATCCAATGGCGTATAGAAGTGATCATTCCAAACTTCTCCAAATATGCGCTGCTCCATTTAGGTGAGCAATTTGTTTCAAATGTTACTGTTACTGTTCTCGATGTAACAATCCATGGCCTTTATGTGCCTTTTGTTTTTAATTTAATTTTGGGGTGGAACTTTTAACAGCCTGTGTCCTCCTGTACGTTTGTCCTAGGGACCCTTCTGCTTATGAGGAGAGCTCATGCTTGAGATTGCTGTTAGACAAAAGAGATGCTTGGTTGGGGCCCTGGATTCCTGGAAGGTGTTTGGATTTATGCATCATTATTTTATACTATCTTGTCATGTTCCTACCTAAGTTTCCCTTACTTATGAACTTCCTTTTTCCATTTCTCATACTTCATTAATTTATTTACTCATTTTGAATTCGTTATTTGTATTTCCCTTCTTATTATCTATACTGGCACTTTATCGTTATAATCATTACTTCTTTCCGTTATTGCATTCCAATGGGGCCAAATAAATTCACTACTCTTTGGCTCAGGAGAATAATGGACCCAATCAAAATGATCTATCAAACTGTCTGTATTTATTTATTGGGAAATTGTAGATGGTTGTTGCGCATTACAATAAGGGTTAAACGGAAATAACCTCATTGTTTTCACAGGGGTAAGGTTGAACCGACCCCTCTTACCCTGCCTCGGTGGAAGCCTCTTTAAAGGCATTGGGGTAATGTTAACAGTTGATGTAAAAATGCTTTCCGTTATTCCGTAGTCCTTTACCCTAAATGCAAATGATTTGCTTGAGAGTATCTCTGGAATGACCTCTCTGCGTGTCAGGGGTCAGGTTGGCCCCATCTTCACCTGCTATTATTAGCATACGGACTCCACTGAGGCAGTTGTTCTTGTATTCTCAAAAAACTGTGCAATTGTTTAGGTCATGTCCTTTGATAGATCATACTAAGCTTTACTCCAAAGAAATTTGGCTTAGTTGTACTAGTGCACATGTTGTTTCAAACTCCATGAGAGTGAGGTTTGGTAACTTTTGGTAAGATTTCCCAATCCTGTGGTCGTCGTCCCCTGCCCACTGTGGGAGCTTGGGACTTAGCTAATTCCATGGAATCTTATAACCCCTTGCTCCAGACAGCCCTTAAGCACCCAAATGGAGAATAAATAGGGCCTAGAGAATGTGACTGACTAAGTGAGATCTCACATCTAATAATTCTAACTACGCTCATTATTTTCATAATAGCCCTCTTTTGGAATGTGTGATGGATATTTCATTGTTGTTGATTTTGGTCATCTAGGGACTGGTTTGAAGATGAGCTTCGTGCTTTTGAGGGGGGGAAAGATGGCCTGATGCCCTGTGTTTGGGATCCTGAACTTCCTAGTTTTCCGCAGGTAACCCTTCTATCTGTACTTTTTATGTACCTTCTTTAATCTGTGTTGGACACCTGCTTCTCATGTATAAGTGCTCATTTGAGAGGGAGAAAATCCAAAAAAGGGACCGAATTTATTTTGGGTGGGTTTAGATAGAATGAAATAGCTGCAAGGGTGTTTCTGTCTTACCAAATAGCGTTTAACACAAGCCATCAACTATACAGCCATGTCAGCAGCCAACACAGAAACAGAATGCAAAAAAGGCTATGATGTAAATAGAGGGGACTTTTTGAAAAGTAGGAGCCTATCAGCTGGATTTTGATAATATGGATGTCTATTGTTTGGAAAAGCAATAATGCCATAGGTTGTAGTGGTAGCAAGGGCGGTAGTGTGCAAAAATGTCGTACCACAGGCGATAGAATTACTCCTACCTATGATGACTGGCACAACAAGCGGGGCATGCCACTTTTGGGCTTAAGGAGAATGATGATGCGTGGATCCTGTTGGACAATCAGAGTTTGAAGTCGGTGAATCAATAGAGATGAATTAAAGGTTGCAGGAGAACTTCATTGACAGACATTTGAATTACGCGCGCCACAGGTTTCTTCTAAGTGGAAACTGGAGCAGGTAGCTTGGAAGCCGTAAAACACTGGTTAATTATGATGGCCATGACCTTGGGAAGAGCTCCATCTGTTAGGATATTAGCTCTCTCCATTGTTTCAATTGTTATTAATATTATTATTGTAGGACAGCCTATCAGCTGAATGTAAATTCATCTTTCTCAATGAGGAAGGGGTTTGGGAATTCAGTCTCAGTTTTAATATCACCTTTTTACAACCTAATGGCCTCAGGAGCTGACTCATTTCTAGCAGAATACTTTTACCATTCTTGATAATCCTTCTTTCCTTTACCTTTTTTCCGGTCTAACATTTGTTTTAAATATGGGGTTTTTATTTTTGAAGACAGAGACTGTAAGTAAGATGTTGGTGAACCAGAAGCTGCTATGTTTTGGGACTATGTTTGCTTTTCAGGTATGGAATAATTGGGCTTGTATTGCTGTTTTGAGAGTTGAAAGTAAAACCTATCACCAGCTATTGTGCTCATTGATCAGGAAACATTTTACAGGATAGTGGTGGGATGCAGTCACTGCTTGCAGTGATTGAGCAATGTCTCAAAACAGGGAAGAAGCAGGCATGGCATGCGACCAGTGTGAACAACATCTGTGTGGGGTTACTCGCTGGGTTAAAGGTTCTCAAAAACTATTTCCTATGTAACAGCGTACATTATATCTTTCCCCTCTACTGTTGTTTCATTTCAACTAGAGTTGTGGATATTGTCTGCAGGCCCTTCTTTCTTTCCGTCCGCAGTCGTTGGGGTCTGAGATATTAAGTTTGCTGCAGAATATTTTTCAGGTATTGTTTTTTCATTTTGCTTTATTGCAATTTAGCATTGTTCGAGGGGCTTATCTTTGTATGTTTCTGTATTCCACTGAATATATTTCAGAGTATTCTAGCAGAGGGGGAAATATCTACATCATTACGTAGAGCGTCTTCAGAAGGTCTTGGGCTATTAACTCGCCTAGGAAATGATATTTCTACTGCAAGGATGGTCAGTACACATTTTATATGCTGTAGTTACTTTATGCTTTTAATTTCTTCATCCTGCCTGTGGTTATTTTGCTAATGTTACTCTTTTTCTTGTTAACCAGACAAAAACACTTCTTGGTGATCTGGCTGGTGCAATAGATGCAAGCTATGCCGGCTCTTTGACTTTGGCACTTGGTTGCATCCATCGCAGGTGAAACAGAAAGCACATTGTTACTTTTAGATAAATCATAGCAAACATTCTTTTAAAAAAACGAACCATATAAACCACAAATTCATCAACATTAATGCACACATTGCCGTAAACCCACAAATTTATTTTTTCGTAGCTGTAGATTCAATTTTTTTAACCTACAATTTCATTACATTATAATTGTAGATTCATCATTTTGTTTTTTATTTTATTTTATTTTAATGTGAGTGAATCGATACGTTTATAATGACGAATTTACAAATACAGAACAATGAATCTGCACATGTAAAATAATGAATGAGCAGTTACAACATTATGAATTTGAAAAAAAATAAATTAATAGAGAAAAGATGTGAAAAATATAAAAAAAATCGATGAATCTACGGTTATAACATAATGAATTTGTAGGCTAGTGGTGATGAGTCTGTGCATCAATGTATCAATTAGTGGTTTGTACGGTTTATAATAAGGGAGGTTTGTATGTGAACCTTATTTTCGTGCAAGTTGTTTTGTCAGTTTTAATCATACAAACCCTTCTTATTATACAAGCCGTACAAACCATAAATTCATTAATTAATGCACTGATTCATCAACATAAAGCTAACAATTCATTATACTATAACCGTAGCTTCATCACTTTTTAAATTTTCTAATTTTTTTTTTTCATGTTGATGTTTGCAAATTCAATATGTTGTAACTGCACATTCATTTAATACACGTGCAAATTCATTATTTCTTTATTTTATAACTGTAAATTCATCTAATGAACAATAGATTCATTAAGATGATGAAATGTAAACCCTTTTATTTATTTATTTATTTATTTATGAATTTATGGTTATAGTTTAATGAATTTGTATTATCAAGAACTTCGTGAACCTACAATTATCACATAATTGAATTTGTGCGGAAGCTTTTTTCCCTCTTTGTATGATTGATATTGACAAAGTAACTGGCAAGAAAATAAATAAGAGGACCACCAGAACTTTTGCGTGGAAAATCCTCGAAGGCGAAGGGAAAGGCCATAGGACCAAATGTTCAGAATTTTTTTGAAAAGATAATAGTAGGATTAAAATAATGTTGTCTCTAGCACAATCTAAAGGATATTCTCAAAGGACCTCACCCAAAAGTAGGATGGATTACAAAATTTATATTATTTCACCAATATGGTGAAACACTCAATGAGTGGCTCTCTGTCCCACTCTCTCACAATTTTGTGGATGTTTAGCCTTCTCCAAGTCTCCCGACTGATAGGGAGTAAGTGCATCCGTGGAAGCCCTTTGTCGAGCTCTAGAATCTTCTTACAACCATAATTTAAACTTATGAAGGTTCCCACAAGCAAGCTTTGGCGACAAGCTATTTACTTCTTGAAGCTTCAACACCATGCGAGATGGCCTTTGGTCTTCCAAGGCTTAATTAGCCAATTAGTGTCAATGTATCAATGAACTTATATATATCTCTAAGAGACTGAGATGGCCTTTGGTCTTCCAAGGCTTAACTAGCCATTTAGTGCCAATGAACGGTGAACCTATATATTTATAAGAAACTAAGACAATAGAAGTCCATTGCTGCTTGAACTCACCAATTTGCAACTTCGTGAGTTCTCCAGCAATCCTTTTCATTTTTTGGGGGCTTATTATTGTTATTGTGTGGCCGCCTGTGGCCCACTAAAAGTAGGAGGATCCCCAACAATTTATTAGCTAGTCTATTCTAAGGCATGTTATAGCTTTCTATTTGGTTTGATAGTGGCCTGTTAGCTCATTTTGTTTCATGATAGTGAGTCATATATTATACTTTATTAGCTACATAAAGAATTAGTAGACATTGCTCCTCCGCTGAAGCGGCTTCTGGTTTAGCGAGTCAGTTGTTCGGATGTGAAAGTGTTTCTGCTATGCAATTGCGTATGCTAGTGCTGAATGTTATGTTAAATAATATCCTTGTTTTATGTTTGTGTTTAAGAATTTTAGATAAGTCCTGGGTAGCAGTTTCTATTTCTCATGCTTCTGTGCCAAAAGATATTTTACATCCCTGTATTATCTGCAGTGCTGGGGGTATGGCTTTATCCAGTTTGGTACCTGCTACTGTCAGTTCAATTTCTGCATTAGCAAAAAGTTCAGTGGCGGGATTACAGATCTGGTCTCTACACGGACTACTCTTGACCATTGAAGCTGCTGGCTTGTCATATGTATCTCAGGTTCAGGTAATATATATTTGTAGGATGGCACCAGTATTGATATATATGTTTTCCTCCTAACAAAATACATCACTTCACTAGTGTAGATACATGCAAAATTCAGACTGTTATGAATCCTGTAATTTAAGCATGATTGTCTTGTCCATAATAACTCCTTTACAATGAATGTAAAATTACTCCTTTATGTCTGGGGAGAGTTCGCCTGCTCTGGAACAGTGGATCATACATCTGTGCACTGTTTCTTATATTGTTGTCAGCACTCAGCAGCACTGGTAGTTGGTTTAAGTTATCAAATGCATCCTTAACAGCTTTCCGGTTATCTACCTAAGTAGGATAAAATGAAGGGTGTTAATATGCAGCTAGGTCAAGGATAATGGGACTAAGTGAATAGTTCTATGATTTTTTTGTATATAGTTATTTCTAAAACTTGTTTGTAAGATATTACTATCTATATGTAGGACCATGTGGGTATTTGATTGGCAGACTTTCAATGCCAATCTTAAGTTTACTAGATTCCTGTACCCTATCCAAAGAATAATAATTTGTGAAAATAGGCCCTTTTGTACCGAGGTTTTTTAAAGTTTGTTATGAATTTTGATCCGAGGTTTAGACTATAGAGACATCATTCTCTCTCTTCTTAGTATTCTACGTGACTGCACCTATTCCAGGTGTTGTCTGGGACTAATTCCCCTTTGTTGAAGATTGCAGACTTATTGCAAATTAAGTTGTGTCCTTCGACAGGGTATCCTTTGTCGCTATGCTACCACCCGTACACATCCACAGCCTATTTGACCTCTTAGTGATCATTGCCTTTTTGCAAATGTAATCTTACTCGTTTTACCGTTAATTTCCATTTTGTACCCTTCTATTCTGAAAGATCTTGTTGTGGGAGAGAGAATTCTAATCCCTAGTCTCCATTTTCTGATGATGTATTCTCTGATCCAACTGCACGGTGAGTTTAGACTTTAGATAAATTATGGATGGGATCTTCAAAATGTCTTGTAGTAAGTACCAGGAAGGGTACAACAATATGTTTTTTTATTCCCTTTGGGGGAGTACGCCTTTATTTTTTAATTATTGTGAAATTCCATTACTTCTTAGTTTTTATACTTTGGAAACACATCTGTACCAAATTCTTTCCACGTTTCTGGTGGTACTTTCAGTGTATGCCTGGATTGCTTAAGTCATGGATATAGATGATCAATTCATATGTTATGTAGGCAACTCTTAATCTTGGGCTGGAAATTTTACTCTCCGAGGAGAATGGATGGGTGGATCTTCAACAAGGAGTTGGTCGTCTTATAAATGCTATTGTTGCTGTACTTGGACCTGAACTTGCTCCAGGCAGCAATTTTTTCTCACGCTGCAAGGTACTGGAGTAGTTTTCATGTCTCATGCTAATTTTGATGCCTCTACATTTATAACTCAACTCTTACTACTAGTCTACGAGGTAGCACATATTTGTCTCGATATTGTGTTTCTGTGAGGTCTGTCTCACTGTGGTCATATTTCCTACTCTCCCTATCTGGGCCTCTGTTTTGGTTTCATGGCCATGGAGCCTCTTTTTTTTTGTTCTTCTCAATTTATATTTTAAATTGCTTATTTTGGTAATAACAAAATGGGAGTAAATTTCAGTAATTGTATTAAAGCCAATATGTTTGTGTCTGACGTGACTGCTTAGGAAATTCGAATTGTGTCCATCTATCTTTGAAAGGATGGATATTTTCATATATTTTTGTACCTTCTACATATGCTTAATAGTCATGTGGGGACGTACATGGTGTCTGTATTATCAAATTCACTTCCGCTTCTTGAGTTCTGAGTAATATGATATCATTGTGTAATGTTACATATTTTATCTGTTAAGTCTCTTGAGATCTGGTTTTTCTTCAACTTTAAGGGCTTTAGATAGAGCTATCATGAGCTGTTAGCTAATAATGTGCTCTGCACTGCCTTGAAATTGATGCTGAAAGCCTGAAACTAACCTGTATATGTTCTGAAATTGTGATGAATGGTGATGCATTGGATTTGTGACTTAATCATCTCTATGTGTATCTGGAGCTTGCAGCAAGATTCGTTTGGCTACCTTTCTATCATAGAAGAATATATCTATCTTGCTTGAATTTTTGTTCTTATTGTTGTATCACTTCCTAATGAAATCTTATTTGTGTTTGTATGTATATGCAGTCCGTGATTGCAGAGATAAGCTCTTGTGAGGAGACTACTACACTCCTAGAGTATGTCATCTCTTTATCTGTGGCTTATCATGTGGAGACCATACTTCTACGATTCTCCCTTAGTCATCATTTTTATTTATTTATTTGTAACTTGTAAATAATTAATCCCAACTCATTCAAACTTTTGTACTCCACTTTCCTCTACGTGGGAATTTTGGGCCGGAATTTGCATACGCAGCTTGGGGGAACACTGGCGTGACACCATATTTTCACTTCTTAAGAGGAATTAATCTAGATACTTAACGAGCAGAGCTTTAACCTTTGATTCTGTATTTTTTTTTCCTTCTTATCCTATGCTCTTCTTGGGGCCTTGTTGTGAAATCAGTGCCATATGCTGGTCATATCACATATGACCAACTTAAGTGAAGGTGCTATGTCTGTCAGCGTTCCCTGAGCCATTTATTCATTTTCTTACTGAAGGGTCATCAAAGAGAGTAGGATCATTGATGTTTGAATTGTTTGAAGTTGGGATTCTTTATTACATTTTCAACTTTGGGGTTATTTCTGTAAACTAGCAAAAGTTCCGATTATTTCCGTAAACTAGCAAAAGTTTCGATTATTCCAAGTAATTTCTCTTTTTTTTTTTTTTTTTTTGAGTCTGCTTTGAATTGCTGATGCAAGCTCCATTACCATTAATTTGCAGGAACATACGATTTACTCAGCAACTTGTTCTTTTTGCTCCACAAGCTCTTTCCGTGCACTCCCACGTACAAACTCTTATTCCAACTTTATCCTCAAGACAGGTGCACTTTCTGTGGCTTATTAGATCTTTGCTTTTATTTTTCCCCCTGTTAGGAATTATTACCATTTTCCTTCTGAAGTTGCAAGTGTTCTTGTTGACAGCCCATTCTCAGACATTTGGCAATATCCACTCTTCGCCATCTCATAGAAAAGGATTCGGTAAGTTGTTGGTTTGTCAGATACATATTTCTTATATCCATAGGAGGCGCATGTATCTAAGCCTAGGTCATGTGAGAGATTTCAAGAGCAAGATGTTTGATTTGTATGGATAAAGGCTGATCCATATATCTATGATAGCAATGAGATTTCTTATTTTCCTTGAGACGTTACCCAAAGAGGACAGTGGGGAGCAACCTATGCTGGAAGCTCTGAACCAATCCTATTACCCTGGGTGATTAATCTTTGTTAGAGAGGCCTTTTGAGCTGGAAGAGTAGGAGACCTGTTTTCAGAGCTGATGAGTTGATGTTCAATTTCTGCAGACCTTTTCTTCGATCTTCAAGAATTTTTGCTGCTGAGCATATATTTGTCTAACTTATATGCTGATATATCTTCAGGTTTCTGTGATCCATGAGCAAATAGAGGAACATTTATTTCACATGCTGGATGAAGAAACAGATGCAGAGTAAGAAAACAATATGGCTATTCTAATTTCTAACTGAATGTTCATATGTTGTGCCATTGCTCAAGGAGAATCTTCATTTTATTCTGCATCTCGTTTAGAGCTTCTAGTGGAGTTCTGGTGCTTGTTTGAGACATTCATTATTTTGGCATAGTTGTCATAACTTCTCTTTTTATCTGATTTGCGTAGTTGTCTACTTGTGCAGTTGGGGCATTATTCTGAATCTAACTTTAAGTTTTAATCATTCAAAACGCCAGATACTGCTCCTACCACCAGTATTAATTGTGAGTGCATTTCACGGGCAATGGATGTCAGTTCTCACACAAAAAGATAACGTTGTTACTTGTGGATATCAAATTTAAGATAGACATATCTACCATAGACGTCATTGTAGAACACTAGTTATGCATGAATACTGGCCATTATTATTTAATACAACTCAGGAAGTAACGACTAACATCATAGTTTGTTGGCTGTCAAAGTAATTGATATATTGCTATCTTCAAAATTTAATAGGTTAAAGATTGCTGACTTTTCACTGACTTCAGAGTTCTATCATGCCTAATAACTTGATGCCGTTCTGGTCTTCTCCTTTATCTTTTTCTATTTCTTTTTACTTTCATAGAAATAGCATAGTTGTTTGAACCTTTGTTGAATCCTTAGATGAAGATGAGCCGGAGGGAAGGGAGGGAGGGAAAAAGGAAAGAGAATCATATTTTAATTTAAATGTGGAGACACATGGATTGTTTTGTGGGTTGAGCCCTAAGATGTCTAACATTCATTTCATCTCAGAATTGGCAACCTGGTACGGTCCACAATTATGCGGTTGCTGTATGCATCCTGTCCAACCTGCCCATCACATTGGATATCGATATGTCGAAAACTGGTAAGAATGTTTCTCTAATTAAATTCTCTAAATACATATTTTATTTGCAATCGGTTTTCGTTGTGGAGAGGAGGACTAGTGATGATAATATATTGAATCATAAAAGTAGCCTCTGTTTCTTACACATCAGAGTGCTACGCTAATGAATGGTTGTTTTACTGGCTTAGACAAAGGGAGCATGTAAAATTTTTTTTGTCATCAGTGAATCAAGTCAAACTATTTATAGTTGACTAAATCCTCCAGCATTATGAACTGTGAACCCTGGTCAATATATACTTTCTCTTTATCTAAAAAACAAAAGTCCTGATTTATCTTTCCTTTTTCCCTTCTTTGTCATAGACGAATTGATGTTGGTCTGTGGGATGCTCTCAACAATCATACATGAACTAAGAACCTCATGTAGGTCCAACACTTCCTTTCTATGATGCTCGGACTCGGCAGAATACCCTGCCGTACCCGTGTCGACACGACACGACACGGGTGCGGACACGGAATATGGGTCCGACGCGCTGGTGGAACAGTGGACGCGGCTGCTCTGAGTGCTGTCCATAATCTCCGGCCATGGATCTCCAGCTTCTCCGGCATTAGCAAAGTGAGACGCGAGAGAGAGAGAATTTGGAGGAGAGAGAAAGGAAAGAGGGAAAGTGGGCTTTTAAGTGGAGAGAGAAGAAATTTACCGTTTCAAAAAGTCTTCAGTAACTTTACTATTCCTATTCATATTTAATAATAACATACCATGCCAGCTGTTGTCTACCCAGTAAGGCAGGTAAACAGTAGTATTAATTTAATGTAAAAACTCCACAAGTGGTCCATAGTACTTTTGGACCATGCAAATTGTTTAACTTCAGGTCAAAACAGTCTCCTTTCCTTCTTTTTTTTCTTTTGATCTAGTCTCCTTTCCTTCTCATATTCTTTTTTCCTTTTCTTTGTACCATATCCCCGTGTCCATATTTTAAATTTGGACACTTACAAACTGTGTCCCCGTATCTTCTGTTTTAAAATTTCCAGTGTCTGACTCTTGGATCCGTATCCGAGTCCGACACCCGTATCCGAGTCCGACACCCGTACCATTCCCTCAAAATAGTTGTGCTACAGCTTACAAAAAGAGAGGTGCCTCACAATGCAAAAAAGAGATGTCGCCCAGTCTCCCCATGTTTATGACACTTAACACAAAGATGAAGCAATGAAAAATGTAGCTAAAAACAGATGTTGCCAGACTCCCAAAATCCAATTATATCCATTACTAACTTTATCCTTGATTAAGGAAAGAAATGATAAGATCCCTGAGATAAATCTGCAGGGGTTCATCTGGGAAGCATTTGACCCTGCTAAAGGAGCCTAACCGTATTAGTTTATCTTATGCTGCATAATATTCAGTTACATATATGTTGTGCTTTCATTACCACATTTTACTTCAATATGTATTCCAGTTCAGTTGAACATGTTATGAGTGTTTGCTCTATCCACTTCACTAACTTTGGATCATTATATCCAGGTGCTTGCTATGTCATCTAGAGATTATGTAATCAATATCAGCACGGAACAGGATCCAACAAATACTCCAGGAGGTGACTCAGGGGTGAATGTCGAAGAAGATGATGAAAACATGGTCTCCAGTTCTAAATACCAACAAAAACAGGCTTGTTCATGTGATGCTTCCAGTGTAATTACCAAAAGAGATAAGCACCTCAGATACAGAACAAGAGTTTTTGCTGCTGAGTATGTTTCCTTGCTTTCACCATTTCTATCTTCTGATTACATTGGTTGGCACAGATATTGCACTTCTTTGTCAACTTATATTGGTACAATAGATTTTAACAATACAGCTGAATATAAAGCATATGTGTAAACTGAACTAGACAATTTGCCCTCCTCCTATGAAAAAGTTCCTTCGCTTCTATTGTTGATAAAGTGTGGCAGTCTGTTTCTGAATAACGCAGTTGTGGGTGTGTGTGGCCTGCGGAGAGGGAGAGGTGGATTCTGGTGCGTAGTTGATCCAACCTTCCGCATTTATCTTTTATATCAAACCAAACCAAGCTATAAGCCCAGAAGACAAGGTCTGTTAGTGTGTGCAGCCTCTTCCCTGCAATTGCATAGAGGCTGTTTGAACTTATGACAGGACATCTATATGTGCAGTCAATTGGACAGAGGCTATTCTGGACTTTTGAAAGGTCCTCTATTTTTGTCCACTGTGATCTAAAGCTGAAATTGTCACTAATGACTCTTTCAATTTGTTGAAAATGGGTACTTTCTTCTTGTATTTGTGCATGATCATGTTGCTCTAGGGTTGAAAAGATTTCTCTACGTATCCATCCCACTTCATATCCTCTCTCTCTCCTTTTCTCTGTCTTAGAGGCTCCTGTGTTGGTGTCTACCCATGTTCGTGATGTTAGAGGCTCCTGTGACTCTTATCAGTAAAATAGTTTTCTTATCCTCACCCTATGGTGTTGCTCTTTCGATTTTACCTGTTCACACACTACGTTGCCTACTGATGAAATTTTCAATTACTGTGTAAGTCATATAGCCATGCCCTTCTCCACATCTGTTATTTGTTTATTGAATTTCAGGTGCTTGAGTCATTTGCCAACAGCCGTCGGAATGAATCCAACTCATTTTGATCTATCATTAGCAAGGCAACAGAAAAAGGGACCAGCCTGTGGCGACTTTTTGGTTCTTCAACTCCAAGAGCTAATATCCGTAGCTTATCAGGTGCTGGATTCAAAAGGCTCTGGTTGTTTAGCTTATATACTCTAGTTCTGTATCATTTAGCTATTGAAAGTGTCTGAAGTTCCTGTAAATTGATTATACAGATCAGTACCATCCAGTTTGAGAACATGCGACCAATTGGTGTACTACTCCTATCTACTATAATGGACAAGGTATGATACCATTATAACCATGCGTGCACACACCAGGCCTCTACAACACATGCACATGCATCCACAGAGACCTCGCATTATCACAAAACTTTCTCAAAAGCTTCGCACCTACCTAGGTGATGAATTTTCGTTTAAAAAAAATCACCCTGGGAGCACCTAAAAGATTTTAGGGGGGGGGGGGGGGCGTGAAACGTCATGTACAATAATAGCAGGGGATAAATTATTTTAGTAAGGCTTCAGATGCCCAAGAAGCAGGATTCTACAGTGCTCTTATAATCTGGTGTCCAAATTATTATTTTTCCTTTTCCATTTTAGGTCTGGAAGTCACCCCCCCGATTTATTTATTTATTTTTGTATGGGGCAATGCTGCGCTGCACCAAAGCAACTTCCCTTGAGAAAAGTTGTCGTGGGTCCGCAGCAAACTTTATTTTTCAAGTTAGCTCTTGATATGTGGCAGCAAAAATAAAGTCGCTGTGCTTCTTGGCAACTTTTCCTGATCAAGAGTCACTGAGGAGAAAAGTTTTCAAACCAAGCCAAATGGGAAACAAATAAATATATAACTTTGAGAAAACACGCGTGATTCTAACTTACAAAGGCTTTTGATGTTAGTATCTATACTATGTTAATTTAATACTATGTATCTATAATTAGGGGTTACCTGCCTCACCTTCCTCTACAGATAATATGAAGTACCAAGTCAAGTACTATCACCTTAGTTCTTTACTATTCAGTGTTTTCTGGGATAGTAGATAACTTATCCCAGTACTAATGTGCATGGCTGCCATGAGTAGCTCGTGTATCTCATAAAAGAGTTTCAACTACTGTGAAGTTTGGCCCTTCTCATAGTTGCTATGTCAAGATAGTGACATATTTATAACCATATAGGTGTTCTCGAGGCTTACTGTATCCACGAATTTACATGGTAACACCTTTCTCATCATTGATTCAGTTTGAAGAAGCACCTGATCCTGAGCTTCCAGGACGCCTTCTGTTGGAGCAATACCAGGTTCCTTTGACATATGCTAACCCTGCACCATGGCATTTACTCTTCTGTTGTTAAATACCATGTGCCTTCTCTGACACAATTGATTAGCTGTGTGACAATTATTTATGTACAGGCCCAACTAGTCTCTGCCCTTCGCTCTGCTTTGGACATGTCTTCTGGCCCTATCCTCCTGGAGGCAGGCTTACAACTGGCAACCAAGGTTTAGAATGCATACTTACCCTCTTGACATCTATTTATTGCTCGATTTGATGAGAAAATTAACATTTTGAAATTTTAGATACTGATAAGTGGTATAATTCGGGGGGATCAAGCTGCTGTTAAGAGAATATATTCATTAATCTCTCGACCACTGAATGACTTTGAGGACCTTTACTATCCCTCTTTCGCAGAATGGGTCTCTTGCAAGGTATTTAATCTAATTGTTTAACTTATTCTTTATTAGCCGGAAAACAGTTGTTTTTTATTCTCTTTTAGATCAAGTTGTCTGGTTTACGCTGTTTTTAGTTTGACAATGACAAATATGTGTTGAAATAGATTAAAGTAAGGTTGCTTGCTGCACATGCCTCTCTAAAATGTTATACGTACACATTTCTGAGGGGTCACCATACAGAGGTTCCAGATGAGTATATGGCACTGCTTCCTCTGTTTTCCAAGAGCTCCGATGTGTTGGGAAAGCGCTGGATTGGGGTTCTGAAAGACCACTGCTATCTTTGCTTCAACCTCCATTTGAAGAAAAATGTAAGTTCAGAGTCTCTCTCCTTTCTTCGCCGTAGTGGTGCAACCTTTGACCCCCACAAATAGAGCCGGGCATATTATTTCCCTAAATTGCAGTGCCTTGTGCTTTTTATGATGTAGTTGTTCTGTCATTGTAGTGGAAGCCGTTACTTGAGGGAATCAAGTCCCCTCTGGTTTCTTCAAAATTGAATACATGTTTGGAAGAAACCTGGCCAGTCATTTTGCAAGCCGTTGCCCTAGATGCGGTTCCTGTGGATGTGAACATGAACAGGTCATCTGAGCAAAGTGAGGAGAATGGGTTGCAGAACTTCACGTCTGGACACAGAATGGTAGAACTGGGGATTGAAGAATTCCAGTTCCTATGGGGTTTTGCTTTGCTGATTCTTTTTCAGGGGCATAATTCAATTCTTGGCAAGCAAATGGTGCCTCTTGCTCCTTCTAAGGGTAAATGTAGTGGAGAGTCACTGGTTGAAGAAACAAAGCCCCTGAATCAAAAGATATATGAGATTGTTCTTCCAGTTTATCAATCCTTGTGTGGCAAAATGTTCTTCAGCACAGGTTTTCTTACCATAGATATTTGCAGAGAGCTGTTACAGGTTACTTTTTTCTCCTTTATCAACTTCTCGTTTGCACAATTCTTCTGTGTGATATTTTTGTTTATAATTATAATAAGTTAAGTGGTTACAGTTTCCTTATTGCATGGTTTAGTGAGCATATTTAGGTTATCAGTAGGTTGAGGAAATAATGGATCGTCGTTTGGCTGCTGCAAGTCAATTGAGAATTATCCTCTTAATTGTTTTTTTTGAACAGCAATTATCCTCTTAATTACATTTAAACAATTCTCCGTGCTTAAGTCCTTCAGTAGTACGTCCCTTCCAAAAAAAAAACATTTAATAGTATGTTGTCAGCTGCCATCTGTCCATTTAATTTGATCTAAAACTCTTCCAAACTACCAAATCAAAATGTTTTAAGGAAAATTTTCAGAGGTTCAATGAAATTACAGGGAGATACCTCGATGTTTAAATAATATATCAATTCAATGGTACCCTCATCTTTTTCGTCATTGGAAAATTGAAATGCCAAGCTTTCACCTAACAAAATGACAATTACTTCGGCAAAAACATTTCAATGTTTACATTTGACTAAAAAACTTAATTGAAAAAAGGGAAAGAAAATAGATGAATAACAGGGATTACCACATTACTTTACTTCTAAAATTTCAAAGTTAAGTCAGTTGTGAATGTAGGTAACTTAACATCTCACATTTTCGATAACCGAAAGCATTGTTGAAATATAGTACCTCGAGATATTATTGACAAGTCAAGGTACCTCACTGTGATTTCATTACATCTCAGGGTAACTCACTGAAATTCTCCCACCTAAGCTATGTGTAGCCATTTTTCAGAACCGGCTTTAAAATTGTCATTATCATGTACTCTGTCCTGTAGACAACAAGAACTGAAAAATCATTGAGTGCTGATTTTTCTGGGTTTCGTGCATGGAGAATTGTGGGATAAAAGCTCACTTGTTAAGTTATTGGAAATTGGTCATCGAAAATGTGAGATGTTAAGTTATCTACATTCACTACTGACTTAACTTTGATATTTCAGAATTTATTTATTTCTCCTGAGCTTGCAGAATTGTTGTTTTACTTGATAGATAGTCATTGTAGGATATGTCACATATGATGTTTAATATGTATTAGGATTAATGGGCAGGATACTATTGTTATTTGTTTTGTTACATAGGAAGGCTGAGAGTTCTCTAGGTAATGCCCCAATTTTCAAAAGGAAAGCACTCCTTTGTTTCCTGCTTCACTTCTTAGCTCGTACATTGTATAATGTGAACGACAACTTACCCTCTCTTATTTGAAAACTTGTTTATCTTGTTGAAGAAATTAATTTTACCCAATTTAATGAGGATGAAATCTAAGTTAGGTCTTGTTTATGTTGTTAATTCAACAAGGGGGCAAAACATTGAATAAGCAAGTATAATTTGATAATCTGCAATCGAGACTTTTTCTTAAATGCGGTGGTTTCAAGGGCTATGTTGATGTTTTGTTGATGCAACCAGCAACAACAACTTAAGAGGCTCCTAAATAAGCAGGGAGAGGGTAAGATGTGCACCCTTGCCCTTACAGTAGCAGAGAGGATATTTTCAAAGACCTTTTTACGATGCTATATGATCATAAGGATATGATTCCCTTATTGGTAATGGTAGTTTAATTCAGCTCTAACTTTTACTGGATGCAGGTCTTCACTTATGTTGGTGTTCATAGAGATTCGTGGAATCCCCTTTTTGTTACTGTTCTAGCACAGGTATTCCAAGTTCTCACTAAATTTCATTTTCTTTGTTCTTCTGAGATAAAGGAATGGAGATCCCTTACAGGAAGAGGGTACAGCTGAGTAATTGTTATTATCGGGATAGTTCATTTGGTTAGGGCCAAATCTAAGATTGGCATGCTATTTATGAAGGCCCAGGGTCGGAGGCTTATTGGAAAGTACTAAATAGTGTGCTAAGTCAATGCCAGGTGGAACTTGCCTTCTTGGCTCTTGGTGGGAGATTTTGTAGAACTAGGGTATTTGTAATTGAATCGAGATATTTAAGTAAAAGTATAGATGTTAATATTATGACTTGTTTAAGTTATGGAAATGGAAATGGAAACGGAAACATATGAATATGGATATGGAGATATGACATTCGGAAAAATTAGGGGTTGGGAATCTTACAAAATGTGATAAAATCATATATGTCAAAATAAATTAAATTTGCAACTCTGTAACATTTAAGTATTTTCACCATCAAATAGGATAAGAAAATGAAGTAGACTGTATTCCACACAAAATCAGCACTTCTTAGCATGATCCAATCAAAACAACATTTCTGAAGTCTACCACTGTCCATTACTACCAGACCAGATATGGTAACTTCTCATGAGTATCTATGCATCCTAGCCTCCTAGAGTCCTAGGTGGGTTATGAACGGAGTTAGGATGGAGTGGATGATGAAGTGGGCAAACAGGATATAGGACTAAAAATAAATCTTTATTCGAAAGATACTCCATCCTATATGGAACTCTTGAGAGGAAAGTTGTATTCCAATGTTCAGGCTGTTTGCCATGTGAAGATGGCAGATTATTTCCATGAGTTTTCAATACATAAATGATTGAAGCTCAAAGTTAAAGAGTTGGTGGTCTCAAATGAGAAAACAGAGTTGTTTTTAGTGTTTGTAGTTGTAAAGCATGGCAATGTTGGTAAGGAAAGCTTGACAAAATTACAGCTGTGTGGAAGAGAAGATAAAGAACTTGTATCAAAACTTCTTTATAGCGAAAGATATTTGCTTTAGCAATGAGACATCTGCACATATTTTCTTTGGTGTGATGTAGCCCATATCCTTTGGACTATGTTGTTTGGTGTTTTCAGAGAGCCATAGGTTTGCACTTCTAGTGTTGAGACGGTCTTGCAGATGCGGTTGGTCGGGTATGGGGTGGGAAGCAGAAGATCATACTATGGCGTAATGCTTTTTTAGTGGTTTTATGGTGCATTTGGTTTCAGATGAATGCACCGCTGTTCACTGGGATTTCTGTTGTTATGCTTTGGGTGGTCACTTAATTAGCTTCTTTATGGGCTAGAGCTGCTGGAACTAGGTCCAACGGAATTGGGCTGATTTGTAAATAACTCTAGTAGAGGAGGATACATTATCCAATCTTGCTGTACATTTGACTTTTCATTAATATTTTCTCTTTATCAAAAAAAAAAAAAAAACACTGCTACTTGACTTTCCACCATTCAAAATAAATGAGAATCTAATGCTTATTTAGGTAATGGATACCTAAGTTACTATCTGATTGCCGTTTCAAACTCATTTCTATGAACAGATTGTGCATAGCTGCCCTGATGATTTTCTCAAGATCAACTGTTTCTCCAACTTGGTAACCGAATTATGTTTGGTGTACCTTTACAAAAACTTTGCAGGGTAATACACATATTTATGTCTTGCTCCACATTTCTTTGATGAGTTATTCAATTTACATGGCAACGAGTTCAAATTTAAATTTTCAGGGATCACACTTTCCAACATGATGAGTCCAATTGGGAGGGTATGATTTCTCAATTGTTCACCACAGCAAAGACTCTATTAAATCGTTTTGGAAATGAGGTATCCTTACATCTAGCCTCCTACAACTATTGGTCTTAGTTTATCCACAAAATAACCTGTTACCCCCCCCCCCAGTGTGGTTTGAGTATGTTAAGTGCTTCTTCTCATTGTGCACAGAAGCGACTAAAATCAATACTGGCATTCATGTTATCTGGTTACAAGTGCGCTAGAGTAGCTTCAACAGAAGAGTCCTTCTCAAAAGTCAATGAATTTATCCTATTTACTAGTGGTTTGCTGAAGGACTTTGTTGAAGGTAAGGGTATTAATTTCCTTCAACAATCTATCATCAATTTATTTTGTCCCCTGGTTGCATCAATTTTATCAACTAGTATCTTTTCATATGCGTGGACAAATGCCAATATAATATCAACTCTTGTAAAGTTTTGAAATTTATGGGGATCCATATTCTTCTTTTTTCGTTCTCTTTTGATAGCCAATAAAGTAATGGTGATGTATATATCAAGGGATGCTGTCTATGTAAAAATGTGGGCAGTGGACAGAAGTTTCAGCAGGTGTTCAAAACCTTATATCATGCATAACTTGATCCTCTTTATATTCAGTTCTGATGTACCAGTTTGTTCTCGATAAATTATGTGCTACCTTTTGTCCTTAGAGAAATTAAATTTGACATATATGCAAATAGGTTCTGCAAATTCTTGATGCCAAATGAAGGCTGGCTTAAGATCATGTAACTTCCATAATTGCCATCCTATCATGCTTAAAGAAATTAAACGGATTGACTGATGGTGAGATGTGAAGGAGGCAGGTGCTGTTTTTCTTAGGGCTGTACGATTGCATTGATGCGGTCTGTAAATGTTTATTCTCTCATGCTAGCATCACATTTCTGAGGAGGCAATTGTTCTTCGTTTGCAGAGAAATCTGTTCAAGAGCTGGATACTGTCCAGCAATTACAAACCATTATTGGAGCTTGCCAAAATTCTGTGAATGCTTTACTGAAGGACTGCATTGAGGTGGTACACCTTTTGGAAAATAAAAGGTCCAGCTTGCGAAGACTTGTTTTTTCAAAACTTGCTTTCTGCCTTGAGCAAATGCTATGCTTTGCTGATTTGGTTTATAAGATGGAACTTCATGAAGAGAAAAGGTGCTCCATGAATGTGGCTATTTTCAATTGTTGCACTAGGTCTGTCAAGCTTATTTTGATGGATGCTAAGATACAGGTAATGAAATCATTAGTATTAAAACATAACTCCCATTATTGACAAACACAAAAATGACATCGAGGAAACTATTTTGCGTAGGTTCAAGCAATTGGGTTGCAAGTGCTGAAAAACTTCATACAGAAAAGCAATAAGTCCAAAGCCAATTCCTTCCTGTTGATTTTAACCGGGGAGCTGTTCGGAGATATTTTGGTGGTCATCCAGGAAGTAATAACGGTAAATTTTCTGGTTAATGATGTAATTCTTGTTTGAAGTTTGACATGTCATCAGTTTCATGGAAGATTGTTGCTGTTTTGGCCAGAAACCTGGAAGTAGGGAGTCAGCTGCTCTTGCTGGGGAGTGTTTGAAAACCTTAGTGCTAATGCAAACCCTTCCAAAAGAAAATGAATGTCAGAAAGGTCTTATGAATCTGCTTCTGGAAGCAGTTGTCATGATATTGTCAGGAACAGAAAGTCTTTCTCAGGTATTGATGTAGTTTAAAGTTGAGTTGTTGAACAACATGCTCACATCTTCATTTGGGCTTAAACTTGGATTTCTTTTCAGCTACTCCCTCTTTCTGCGATGATTTTCCTTGTTGACTTTCTCTAAATTCTAACAAAATTTTTAATATCATTTAATGGTTTAGTAATTTTGTAATGGAAAGTTTGACATAAGATTTCCAAATTTGTGATTTTGTCACCAAAGGAATTATAAAAAGATGTACGTAAAAAAGAAAGTATCATACTCGTATAGTCTTACTCTTAAGTGAAGATTTCCTATGCTAATTACTAACCTGTTACTTGATTTTTGTTTTCCTTCTACTATTCGTTTTGGAGGTTACTATTGTCAACTCATTAAGAAATTCTACCGTGTGGTATTGACTTTACTACGTCGTCGTGGTGGACAATGTTCTACCAAAATTGTTATGGTACCCTGTGGTTTTGATTTTTCTATCTGCTGACGAAAGTTAACTTTTTTTTTTGTTTAAAATCCGTTGTGAATAGGGGTAACATGTTAGAAAAGTCAATGTGATAGGGATACCATGTAGAATTTCTTTTAAAAGTCTAAGGGGCCACATCAACAGTTCAGCACTTACCAGGCCTTTTTTAACGAAAAAGCTAATTTTAGCCACCACGTAGAAAAGTCAACACCAAAGGGTATCATGGAGATTCTGGAACACTGTCGTCCACCGTGTAGAGAAGTCAAATACCAGGGTACCATATAAAATTTCCCAAACTAGGACAGTCAGAGAGAGACAAATAAACATAGAAACAAATAAAAAATAGAACTCACAAACATGTTGGGAAGATGGGAGTTCTAATCTATGACTAATCATTTGATTGTAGGAAACAAGTGAATTAAGAAGCACAGCTGTTAGGCTTGTTTCTCAACTGGCTCAGGTCCCTTCTGCTGCAGTCCACCTCAAGGAGGTTTTGCTGGATATGCCTGGGACGCATAGGCAACAGATCCAGGTAGTAATTGTTTTGAAGCTGGCTTAAACCATTTGCTTTTTCATGGGATGTTCTATCCTATTTGGTAATTTATTTATTGCAAATGCATCCTCCCCCCCCCCCCCCCCCACACACACTCTTCTCTCTCTCTCTCTCTCTCTCTCTCTCTCTCTCTCTCTCTCTCTCTCTCTCTCTCTCTCTCTCTCTCTCTCTCTCTCTCTCTCTCTCTCTCTCTCTCTCTCTCTCTCTCTCTCTCTCTCTCTCTCTCTCTCTCTAACAGTTTCTACACCTAATGTAAAGAAAGTAAAAGGGACTTGTGACCCAAAGTGCTCGAGCTAATATGTGGCATTCATACTTCAGTATGGTTGTTTCTCGAACTAGGCAGGAAAATCAGGAACTCACCAACTAATATAATCCTTTAAACACATCATGCTCCCCTGTCTGCATCTTGGTCAGGGGCTGCAGTGTGATCCCTCACATTATAACTGTGAAGCATTAGATATCCTGTTACTCAACTGGTCAGTAATGTTTTCATCTTTGACATGCTTTTGTCTTTCACAGGGTATCCTCCGTGCATCTGTAACACAAGAACACCATACAGCACAGGTCAAGTCAATTGCTCCAGCTCTAGAGATTAAAGTACCACGTCAGCCAGAGGGAAGTAAAGAGGAAGTTCCTGCAAGTCCTCGACATCAAACCAATGAAGATTTTGAAGATGAAGATGAAGATGATTGGGATGCCTTTCAATCATTTCCCACTACAAATCCAACCGCTATTGGTTCTGAATCAAATGCTGATCCCTCCATTTCTGGAACAAATTCTGAAGGCGATACTTTCCAGGAATTTTCAAGCTCCCTACCTACTGAGGAAATGAAAGAAACTAATTTAGAACATCGTCCAAACACCGAAAAGGAGGAAGTAACTTTGGAGTCACCTCGTGACAATGGACATGACTCTGAAAGTGGTGCTCGGACTTCTGAGGCTTGCGGAAATCAAGATTGTGTTAGTGTCTCTGCAGATGAACCAATTCAGGATAGTGTTCTGGCCTCCAAAAATTCTCAGCAACATGGCAATGATGCTAAAGAATCAGATAAAGTCAATCTTATGATGGGAGATTCAATGAGCAAGGAAAGCCAAAGTGATTTAGTGCCTGCAGATTCATCACTAGTTCAAGAGTTCTCGGAATCAGTTGGTCTTCAAGTTCCAGCAAGTTCAGCAGACCATGAAGGATCCCATTCAGAAGTGACTAATTTTGAACATCCTCCAAACACCAATGAGGAAGCAACTTTGGAGTCACATCGTGATAACGGACATGACTCTGAAAGTAGTGATCCAACTTCTGAGGCTTGCGAAAATCAAGATTGTGCTAGTGTCTCTGCAGATGAACCAATTCAGGATAGTGGTGTGCCCTCCAAAAAATCTCAGCAACATAGCAATGCCGCTAAAGAATCAGATGAAGTCAGTCTTATGATGGGAGATTCAGTGAGCAAGGAAAGCCAAAGTGATTTAGTGCCTGCAGATTCATCACTAGTTCAAGAGTTCTCTGATTCAGTTGGTCTTCAAGTTCCAGCAACTTCAGCAGACCTTGAAGCATCCCATTCAGAAGCTGATAACCAACTGCATGGAGAACAGTCTCTAAAATCTCTTGCTGATTCAGAACTCAAAACCTCTGCTGAATCTGAGAACATAGAACCTCATGAAAATCCCTGCAACAGCTTACAATTATCTGGAATTAAAGACATTTCTATGGAATTGGAGCAAGAACAGTACAGTCTTGGAGATTATGGAGCGGAAAGCTCAGTGGAAAATCAGGACATTACCCAGAATAATGGGACTAGTGACAGTCCTGGACCATCACAAGATCAAGACAGAGTAATGAATCTGGAAACTCCTGAAGTAATTGAACAATTTGGAGAAAGATCTTTGGCTGGCTCTGAAAGAACTAGCCAGCAGCAGGAAAATTTCAAAATATCAGAATCATCAGACAACCAAGTTTCTGGGTTACCAGAAGACTAAGACAAGTTTGAGAAGCGAGCACCTGCTCATATCACTGAAGACTGTAAAAAGAACTAACCAATTTTAAGAAGTCACTGAAGTGTATGGATCTTCAGAGGCTCAGAATACTGATGTCAAACTGGAAAAGCCTGAAAATTATCCACAGAGTATTAGTTGAGATAGAAACCTGGAAAGAGGATCTTAAGCTCAATGACAAGGTGCTCTTCTTGAGGGATGACAATGGTGATTTCACCCGCATCATTGGAGCTTAGCTCGTTGAGACACTAATCAGCATATGCAACAGCTTAAAGGTCAAAAGGAGGAGCCAAATAAAAACTGCACACCCCCCTATTTGACTACCGAGCAATTTGGCAATGTTGACGAGTCTGAAGCATGATATTAGATAAAAACTTTTGCTTTGTTTCTAGATAAAACCCATATTCGATAATTCACTTTGAAAAAACTGCAGGATCTTTGATTAGTGAGCTAAATGCTGTGAATGCTGAATGGGGAAGCTATAATTTTTTTTATTTTTTTATTATTATTGCTATTTGCTTGCCTTGTGAGTAACTTGTTTATGGTGGAAACTTAACACGGGTGCAAAACTGGAACCCTGATGAAAACTTTGGATTATTTCCACGAAGTTCTCACTTGAAATTAATATTGGCACACCTCCCAATATTGAGATAATTTTGAGCAATTTGTTCTTTCTTTCTTTCTTTCTTTCTTTCTTTCTTTCTTTCTTATCTTTGCACTGGTACTGGTAGCCTGGTAGGGGTGTTTTCGATCGGTCAGGATGTTGGTTGGAACAGTTGATTACTAGGTTGCAGGGCCCTTTTGATATTGCAAGTGTGATGGTATGCCATTTCTTACCCATAGTTTACATAGTAGGGACATTACCCATGTCTTCGTTCTTCGGGACGTGATTAAGGAAACAAATATCCAACCAGCAAACCAAATCAACTAGTACCTTGAATCAAAGCTGCTTTCTTTTTTTTTTTTTTTTTTTTTTTTTGGTACGAAAGAAGTTTTATCTATTACGTTAAGTTAATATTACAGACTCGGGGGAAGGAGGTTCCCTTCAAGTCATCCGTATAAATTCTCTTAGTTACATCACAAACACCATTAATAGAAGTTTGAATAATGGTATTTCTAACTAGATGTTGCTGCTGCCATGCTTTTTTAGCTAGATGATCCGCCAGTTGATTAGTTTCCCTGTGAGAGTGCTCAACTTTGCATTCCTCTAGAAGTCCCATTATCCCCCTGCATTTGTTAACAACATTAGTCAAACAGTGTTTGTTGCTATTGTTGACAGTGAGCATGTGAATTGCAGTTGTGGAGTCCAAGTTCTAATTTTTGCCATCCATTCTGTACAGCAATTTCCAGACCCATAGCCGCGCCCCAAATCTCAGCAGCCAGGCTATCCATTCTTCCAAGCCATTTCTGGTAGCTCAGGATCCAAGAACCGTCTGCTGCACATAAAATATCTGCACAAGCAGCAGAATCCCCTTGACAGGAGCCATCAGAATTGAGCTTAAGCCAACCCAAAGGGGGAGGTTTCCAGGAAAGGAACAGGGTGGTTCTTTGAGTTGATTTGCAGGGGTTGTTCCTGATAGAGAAGAATTCCCAGGAACTATTGAGGATTTGTTTCTTTGCTATTTGAGGACAGGGGTTTGGGTTGTCCAAGATCAGGTTGTTCTGTCTTCTCCAGATAGACCAGATAGTGAAACCAAAGACCAAAGGCCAAGGGAGACCCTAGGGGTGGGTGAGAGCACACTTCAGGTTGGAGTCAAGCCATTCCTTAAGATTAGAGATCCGAGAGGTATCAGGTATGGCAATAATATTCCAGATTTCATCAGCTTTGGCACAATTTTTTAAAATATGAATAGAGTTTTCATCAAATTGAAGGCAACCAGCACACAAAGTATCACTAACAATATTTCTCAAAGCCAAATTCATTTTATGTTTTAGCTTATCTTGCCTGGCCATCCAAATAAAATACAAGATTTTTGGGGGAAGGGGTAACTTCCACAACCAATCAACCTCTACTTCAGCAGGGTTAGTGAGCTGGCTGTACACCGCACTAGAATCAAATTTCCCCTGTCTAGCTAGTTGGAAGCAGGGAAAATCATCACCCTGTGAGGGATGATTAGAGGGATTATGGAGCCACATCTTCACATCATCAGGCAAGACAAGGGATAAATCATCAATACACCAATTCTGGTTAGTATAGCAATCAGCAAGCTTTAAATTCATTTCGTTAGAGGTGAGAGGGCCACAGACCAGGTCTCTAACACAACCAAAACCACTCCAATTATCAAACAAAACAGAAATGCTTTCCCCATTACCCACTATCCAGTGTGTGTTGTTACAAAAGGTATCCCACCCTTTTCCTAAAGACTTCCACAGGTGTGAACCTTGTTGAAAAGAGGCAGGATGATCTCTGTTTAAAATGTATTTCTCTTTTAGGACCCTTATTCCCAGATTGTCAGGTTGTTCAAGCATTTTCCAAGCTCTTTTCACACAAAGCACATCATTCATGATCACATTACTCTTGATTCCCACACACCCCTCACTCTTATTTAGTGTTACTTTATCCCATGCAACCATATGCAGTTTTTGTCATCCTCTCCGTGTCCACAGAAAAAATTATTAGAAATTTTATCTAATTGTTTGACTGTGGACACAGGTAGGTGCATGTTCTGCATGTAATAACAAGGGATAGCACTAAGAGTGGACTGAATAAGGACAGCCCTACCTGCCATGAGAGGAATTTGGTTTTCCAAGACGCAAGTTTCGCTCTAACTTTGTCAACAATCAACTGCACATAATTCTTTGTTGGCTTAGTGTGAGTCAAAGGGAAACCAAGGTATGACCTGGATTGTCTTTTTAACTTTGAAAATATTGGCGAAAACTAACTTATTAAAATTAAACAATTGACACTTCTTTAATCCGGCTTAGAAACAAGTTGTGGTGACATGCAACTTACAAAGACTTCTCAAGTGGTTTCTTCAAAGTAGAAAAGCTATAATTTAGGGCCCGTTCGGGGTGGTTGTGAGTTGCAAGTTTCTGGTTTTCAAAATTTTTTATCTACTTATAGAATTTATGTTTGGAGCTGAAATTTTTTCCCATTATAGTTGTCTACTCTATTTTTGAAACTGACAACTGAAAATTGGAAACCAAAAATTGTGGTTTCCAAAATCTGGTTTTTGGTTTTCAAAAAAACTGAAAACTGAAAACCACCCCAAACAGGCCCTTAAATTCGTTGGTCAACTATCTCATCTTTTGAGGTACCTATAAGCCAGCGCGGGGAAATAGTCATTGTAGTTGATGGTAAATATCATTAGTTGTATATATATATATATATATATATATATATATATATATATATATATATATATATATATACTCTTTTAAAGAATGCAAATGGACTTTTAGAGAGTACTAGGTTTTATCCCCGTGCTTCGCACGAATTCGTTGTATTTCATTAAGGTATTAACTAAGTTAAATGCTAATGTATATTTGCAATACATGACCAAAAATGTGTACATTGCATATCAAATTCCCATATTTTTATCAATTAAATACTAATAAAAATTTCACGTTTATCCACTTCACATGAAAATTACCTAATTTCAATAACATATTCATGATTTTAGACTTCATTTCACTTACTATTAAAATATGCATGGTACTACGTAATTGTCACTTCAAACTTCTTCAAAAATGCAAGACTTTATTTGCCGAAATAGCACATATACATATCATTTTAAAGTAATTTTTATTTTTGATTTAATTATTAAAGTTGTGTAAGGATTTCTTTTTTAATTTGTAGTTGAAAACAACATGCTAATGATGATAAATATCATGTTTCATTACTATATTAAAGTTAATAATAATGATGATGCATTAGTTGTTGGTGACATATTGGATGGTTTGCATATGTGTCAGCTTACATGTCAACGACACACATATTTGACTCGTTTACATGGCGTCTCACGTGTCATCACCACACAAATAAAGATCTTATTGACCAAATATACCATATATGCATCTCAATTTGAAGAATTTTTCATTTCCGATGCAATGAGATTAAATTTAGAATTTTCTGATTTGCGTAAAGAAAGTTATTTTATTTTGTTATTTGAAATATTATACTAATAATTATAAATTTCATATTGAATGACTATATTAAATTCAAGAATGATGATGCAGTAATAAACCGATGACAAGGTGGATGCATTGCATATGTGGCAGCTTGCTTGTCATGCTTGCACGACCTATATATATATATATATATATATATATATATATATATATATGATACTAGGAAATTACCCGTGCTACGCACGGACTATCCTTTTATCACTATACTTCTAATATGCTTAGCTATTTTTTATTTTGTTTTTTAAAAAAAAAAGTACAAATATATTTTTGAATGAAAATGGTGATGGATGAAAATGTTATAAATATCCTAAGTAATTGGCTTATCTCGGAAAATATTTATCGCTAACCTGTCAAAATAATTAAATAATAATATCTACTACTCTAAATGTGACTCTGGTAGTCACCTTATTTGATTGGTCATATTCTTGACAATTTTACTCACGTGTCAAACAGGTTATTGACCCCTCAACCAGTTTGATCCTATCTGATTATATTCCATTAATGAGGTTTATCGGTGCACATTCAAAGAGTAGAGGTTGCGAATTCCTTGTATCCAAAAAAAAAAATTAAGTCTAACCTTCTTTCGAATGGAAATAAAAAAATTAAAAAAAAAGTGTGAGGACTCACCATTTAAGTAAAAAAATAATATTAAAATAACTTATGAAGATGTGATAATTGTAGTTACCTTTACTTATTCTCACAACTACCCATGATCTATCCTTTTATCACTATATTTTAATATATTTAAATATTTTTTTATAAATAATACAAATGTATATTAGAAGTATTTATCAAAAAAAAAAAGTATATTAGAAGAAACTTCCAATACAAAAAAATATATGACTTACTAAACTATCACTCTAAATGTCAAACCAGTGTTAATGGCCTCAAATATAAAAATCAATTAAACATGTATACCTTGTCATATTAGCGACTTTTATCCCCATGAAAGATTAGTAAATTTTCACGTAACCGATGCTTATACCAACTAATATAATTTTTGTTATTACTCAACAACCGGTTTGATCATATTGTCCCTTAATGTGTATTTTGCTAATAAGAAGTTGAAAGATTTACCTTCTTTCGAATGGGGAATTTTTTTTTTTGTGACGACTCATCACCTAAAGAAAATAAAAAATTATAATTTATCAAAATGTGACACTTGTAGTTACCTGTGCTTATAACCACAATTATATAACAAAAAAATATATTAACACTTTTTTTATATATATATTTAATCTAGGTTTTTATTAGTTTCTTGAATAAAAAATAGAAATTAACTAATTGTCCAATCAATGTCATTAAAGCATTACGTATATGTCATTTTAGATTGTATTAATTTTATTCAATTTTTTTTAAAAAAATAAGAAATATGAACAGTTCTAGCCATTATTATAGGATATTTATTTATGAAAAATCATTAGTGACAATAATTAAACAAAAAATGACCAATTAAAACGTGACACTTGTCATATTACCGACGCTCTTACCCAAAAATAAAATAAAATAATATATATTAGATTAGACTAGTTTTTAAGCTCGTGCGTTGCACAGGTTAAGTGAAATGTCTGTATATATATTCATTTGGTGAAATACGCACACTAACATGCCTATTTAAAAAAAAAGAAATCATAAATAATTTCTAATTGATTATAATTATGCATGCTGTATAGTGATGCTAGTTTCATGCTATCCTTAGTGATTTAGGTCGATCTCTCTTTTATTTTTCACGCCCCTCGGATCATCAAGATTTGCTAGAATAAATAAGAAAACTTGAAAGCAAAGAGATGTAGGGAGAATAAAGGGTGAGAAAATGTTCAAAAAAAAAATGGAGAAGTGATTATGTGAGGCGTTTAATAAAAAAAGATATTAGTCATCATAATCCTCCTAAAATACAATTAGGGTTCTAACCAAATTGCACCTCCGAAAATAATTATTATAAAATAGTTGTTAGATCGATGTTCAAACACTATATATCATATAGCAGGAGCCTTGAATCAATAAAAGGTGAAATGTGAACATGAGGAGAGGCATGTATCGCATTCTCCACTTTTTTTTTTTCTTTCAATATTCTAAAATATATTTCTGGCTTATGTGGCTTGTTTTTAATTTTTTTTTTGTTGAGACTAATTGCTTAGATGATGCTACTTAGTAATCAAACTTGTGCTATGCACGAACTTAAAATATATTTGCTCAAATTTATTTTCAAGCCAATCTTACATGTTTCTTATACATATTGTAAATAAATGTTTTAAGGTACTTTTCGATGCGAATCTGATAATTTAAAAGATTATTTTTTTAGACATGTAGAAAAAGTTATATTTGATTTTATAAATATTTGACAGAGATCTAATATAACTCCTATAAAACTCTAGAGGTCTATCACAACTCAAGCTCTATATTTCATTTCCTATCATTTATTTATCTTTTGTTTAATTGCTTGCTTAGATTACATTCCTATGTGACGCGATGCCCGTGGGATGCACGCGTTCAAAATTATATGTTTTGTTGTTTTCGTTTTTCTTTTATTAGTAAATATCATATTTAAATTTCTTTTTACTGAAGTTAATATTGTAACACAATCTTACAAGTTTATTGTAAACATATTATAAATGCATCTCATTTCGAAGTACTTTTCCATACGAATATGATGATGTGAATATTATTATTATTAAAGATGTGTAGGATAGTTATATTTGAGTTTGAATATTAGACAAAGATAAAGTAGTTATGACGCAATTAAAACTTTAATTATATATTTAGCACAATTCAATCTATCTTTTTCCTTATCCGAAACTTTATTGTTATGAAATTTCTTTATATTATATATTGATTGATATGTTAAAAATAGTTTTATTTAGCAATTGATTTGAGTATACTAATTACTAAGTTAATAAAGTGTGAAAAATCTTCTTTTTCTTTTCTTTTCTTTTCTTATTTCTATTTCTATTTATTTTTATTTTTTGTTCAAAGTATGTGTTATGAGTATGTGTTACTTTAATTTTATTGTTTAATATTATCTATTATGTGGCATGCTCTTAAAAATATTGCTTAGGTGGCTAAAGGTATTTTCTCATTTTTTATTTTCAGCCTTAATTTTATTGTTAATATTATTATGATTTTTACTTATTTACAGGAACCAACACATAGTATAAAAGTTATTATTTTTTGAGATGTGTAGAAAAAGTTATATTTGATTTCAAATATTTGACAGAGTTCTAGTATAACTCTTATAAAACTCTAGAGGTCTATCACAACTCAAGAATCCTAAACAGTATGGTATTTAAGAGTGCTAAACATTTTACATCAGTTAATTTTTGTCTTTATCTTCACTTAGGTGGCGCGCTCTTAAAATTCTCATCTACATAACATACCTCATTGCTCCCGAAAAATGTCTCCTTTATATATATAATATATATAATAATTTTACTTTTCAAAGGGAAGTTTTCCCCAATTTATCCTTTCAGTTAAGGGGCACCCACCCCTTACCAAAATTCGGTTTTATGTACTTTCAAGTCTCAATTTGTGTTTTCATTTAGCTTACCACCGCCAGCACCACCAAATCTCTCTCTCTCTCTCTCTCTCTCTCTCTCTTAACTCAGTTGTTAAGTCGAGTCGGTCACCTTGTCTGTCTCTCTCTTTACCTGGTAAAATGAAGGAGAAGCAGAAAATGTTGGTACTATACGCAAGTCAGACAGGCAACGCCATGGACGCAGCTGAACGAATTGGCCGTGAAGGAGAACGCAAAGGTTGTCCAGTTTCTGTCCTCTCTATTGATCAATTTGATCCTGTATGTATTCTCTTCTCTCTCTCTCTCTCTCCCTACTTTGTCTAATATAAGTTTATTTCTTTATCTTTTTACCTGATTTTCGTTTGATCCTCTGTTGCTTGACCATAATTTAATTGGATTTAACTCATTTAAATACTCCTCTTGGGTGTTATTGGATTGAACCTCTTTATTTACGATTTTTTTGGTGGGGTGGTGGTGGGTGGGTGGGTGAGAATTTGAGCCCTGAAAATTGGGTGAGAAAGAGAAAAGACAGAGATAAATAGCTGAATATATGATATCACAAGGATGAAGATTGTGATTGTGAACTGAAGAGGGGTCTGTGTGTTTTCATTTAGAATTCACCTGGTCTGTTGATATTCTTCAATTATGGATTTGCGTTTTATTTGTTTTTAAGCGGTAATTATTGGTCCAAGTGATCTGGGTATATGAAGTTGAAGGCCTCTTGATAAAAGCATACAAGGAAAGAATTCTTGTAATTTTTTGGGTTAAAGTATATACCTTTTCTGGTCACTTTATGATATATCATAACTAATTGAAGGGTAGGCTTCAGATTTTTGCTACATTGCATTGTCACTTGAATAAAGTGAGTGCTTTGTTTCTCGTTTCAGAGTTCACTGCCCGATCAGAAAATTGTAACCTTTGTAGTTTCTACTACAGGCCAGGGTGACACGCCTGATCCAATGAAGGTTAGTCTAAGCACATCAACTTTCGGGTAAACTATGTCATTTCGATGTTAAATGTCGCACTCTTGCTAAAAGTCTATTATGATGAACTGTAGGTCTTTTGGAAGTTTCTTTTGCAAAGGCACCTCACTCAAAATTGGCTAGGAGGCGTGTATTATGCAGTGTTTGGATTGGGTGATTCAGGCTACCAGAAATACAATGTAATACTCTAGGGCTCTATTTATCATTGGGAAACCACGGTACCTCTTTCTCTCTTGGTAGGCTATTCGGGATCTGTTTATGTTATGATTCAGTTGTTAATTCTTTATATAGTGCATGTATTGTCATGGATAAGGTGAGTGGTGTTAGCATGATTGCATGAAAGGACCTCAATGGCTTCTAATCCAATGTTCCAGTTGTAAAAAAAATATATATTCAGTCTATTTTTTAGTGTTGTTCGTAGTACACCTAATGCGAGAATGTCTGGTTTCCCATTGATACTTGGATTTAGTGTATTTGTACATTCTCTTTTGCCTTGAAGGTATTATATAGCTAAGTTCTTATCTAATTGATCCAGTTGAGTATCTATTAAGTGCACCCTTCAATGGCAACCATTCTTAATGATGTTTGTACTTTGTACATATTGTGTAGAGCATAATTCAGTTCAGGCTTAGTTAAAACCTTCTTTGTTTTATTTTCTGTTGCTTAGTTTGTCGCAAAGAAGCTGGATAAAAGGCTTTCCGATCTTGGAGGAATACCGCTTATTGAAAGAGGTCTTGGAGATGATCAGCATCCTTCAGGGTATGGTCTTCATCAATGCAGTTTCTGAAAAACGTTGTATGCTCTAATGTTTGTATCTATGTTCCTTATCATTGATATGACATTTATTTTCATACCTACTAGATTGTGGTCTGTATCATGCTTATCAGCTTATCTTTTGTTCCATGATCTCGCAACTGATTCGCGTAATCTCGCAGCTGATAGTTTTCTAGTAGTATTGTATTTTGTTCAACTCTTAATTTGTTAGAGAACTTAATGAAATTGACAGGTATGAAGGAGCTCTAGATCCTTGGCTGTCCTCACTATGGAGTTCATTGAATCAAATAAACCCAGAGCTCTTCCCAAATGGAGTAGACTTTATCATTTCAGATATGAAATTGATAGATAAATCGAAAGTTGTTATAACATATCATGACGAGAACCTGGCGAGTTCACAATTCTCAGCTGCCTCAGGTAAATTTTTGCTTGCTGAAATTGCATATGCAGGAGAGCTACTACTCTCTCCCACATATTCCTCGTCTCCATCTTGTATCTTGTTTGCTGTGATCCACTTGATCCTTGTTTGGGAGAGATTGAGAGGTTGCAGACTGTGCTCAGTTGCTTGCTTCTATTTTCTGTTTCCCCAGTTCATCAAGTCTCCAGCTATGAATATCTAAAAAAGTGAAGAACAATTTTGTGACTTCTGCTTCTTGGAATTAAATTGCTAGTCATAAGCAACTACAGCATTGATGCCTTTATGAATAGTCATATTGTCCTGGTAGTGAAGGCATCATACGGGGCGTGTTGTCATTTCGCTTCCCCTCAGATGAATGATGCTTTGTTTTTCTTTCAGATTGTGATTCCAAGGCATTGCAGATTGAAAGTGCTCGTTTGATGTCACCTGCGAGATTTCCTCCTGATCAGAGTAGGCCTCACTGCTGGTTAAAAATGGTATTCCTAATAACCTACAACAGTATGTATTGATATTTTGATGCTGTTTGTTATGATATAATAGCCTCTTATATTAGACCACTATGTGTGCTAAATGTGGTTCCTTTTTAGATTTCCTTTCTGTAGATGTTTAGGTCAATTTTCTTCTTTGGAATCTCTTCAAATTGTATTGAGTATGTTAATTTCAGGTTGTTTTGCTTTATTGGCTGTGTCAAGTGTGTATGGATGGAATGGATGTGCTTGAATTCGCAAATGACATATATACACATGCACTTGTGTAAAGTTGGTATAGTTTCATAGAAGTTTTCAGGTGCATTACTTATTCTAGCTTTCCCCTTGCAGACAAGAAACTATTCGTTAACAAGAGCTGACTGTGGCAGAGATGTGCATCATATTGAGTTAGAATTCCCTTCGTCTGTGAGTTATAAAACAATTATATTCTAGTAAGGTGACTAATTCCGCTTTCAGACATATATCAATCTTATATTTTAAGTTCAATTATATCATTTCTCTTTCAGACAGTTGAATACGAAGTTGGTGATGTGCTTGAGATACTTCCATCTCAAAGTCCTGAAGCTGTAGATGCATTCATACACCGTTGTAACTTGGACCCTGAAGCATTGATCACTGTATGTGATTTGTTTTTTATATTCTTGTTTCATATTTTAGCCATAAAGCAGGAAATGAACTTCGCCATCTTTTCTTTTGATATTTTGTGCATAAAGCATGAAGTTCGACATGGACCACATCAACCCAGAATTGCCATATTGTGATAATAGAATTGTTTTGGATTAAAAAAATTTGTGGGTTCAGAACACTGACAAATTGTGACATACAACATTATGATTTTTTTTGTGTTTTGGTGGTGGGGATCATTCAAGACTCGTATATTAGTATATACTTCATGAATCAACTATAAAGAGCACGGCTAATTCATGCAAGATCGTAAACTAGCATCATGGTGCAAGACATCCCACCTTCTAGGAACGGGTTAGATGAGGCACACAAGCAAGTGCTCAAGCTTGCATATACACCATCAAGATCAAGGACGGTACAGGAAAAATAAAGTTATTGTCAAAAATCTGCCTGCCTCAAACTGGAACTAGAAACTGCTGGCCTTGGCTTCCTGTAAAGGTTTTCCAAAGTAGTGTGAGCAGAGAAATACTCAGGTACAACTTACTTTTTAAAGTGAATGAGAATGGATGTAAGATTGTGTGCCCTGATCTTTCTATTCTATGGAAGTTGGTTGCCCTGAAAATGGAGTGGTGATTATTTTCCACCAGGCCAATTAGAGATCTCATGAGAAGTTGCTTTGAAACCTCCTTTCACTAAAGCAGTAAAAGAGGGGATCTTGCTTTTTTGTTATGGGTATAAATATGTATGTGTCCTGCAGAATTCTTTTCAGTTCCCATAATATATGTTTGATAGTTATACCTCATGGTACTGTTATGTGGACAGCAGTGCCTTTTCTCATATCTAGGGGAACTGACGAACATTATGACCACTGCAGGTTCAATTGAGAGATGTTGCAGGCAATGCTGCTGCTCATGCATCTCAGGTTCCCATCAACCTGAAAAAATTTGTGGAGTTGACCATGGATATTGCCTCAGCTTCCCCTCGACGATACTTCTTTGAGGTACGAAAACTATGCATGGATTTTGTCACAATTATTCATTTGAAGCTGGTTATCATTTCAATGTGCAATTTTGCTGTCTGCACTCTCTATGCCTTATTCTATCTGCCATTTATAAGCTTTTGAGATTACTATCTACTAAGCGCCCAAGGCATACTGCTTGTAAATATTTGAAACATGCCTCTGTAACTATAAGGCACAAGTGTTCTCATATATGAAGAGGGCATCCAACTGATCCAAGACTCCGAGTATATCATACACTATCTGAAGGAGTAATGACAGCCGCAAACAGTCGTAAAATCTTTGCAAAATTAGAAGTATTGAATGGGAACGAGGAGGTAAGCAGCTCAAAATGGAACAGTAAACAAATGGTGATCCAATTTTGAACACATGAAATAGTCTTTGTTTCAGTCATCTCTATATAATTAGTTGTGTGAAAGAAAAACACCAAAGGGTGGGGGTCAAAAAGTAGAAAGCTATAGATAACCTTCTTTCTCCTTCATGCAGTAAATTTCTTCCCATGGATGCTATATGTTTGTAGCATTGACATATCTGGTGCTCCTGCGTTCCCTCTTTTTTCTCCTCGCCCCCTGGCAAGGGCAGCTTTCAAGTGCTCAGTTAAGATATACCGTGATTTTTGCAGGTAATGAGACTCTATGCAACTGCTGAGCATGAGAAGGAAAGACTGCAAGATTTTGCATCGCCTGAAGGACGAGATGATTTGTACCAATATAACCAGAAGGAGAGAAGATCCGTCCTTGAGGCGAGTTTGCTGACATCTCGGTCATTTATTTCTTTGCCTTTTAGTTTCTCGTGTTTCATGAATTATTTCCGATATGCTTTAGGTTCTCGAGGATTTTCCTTCTGTCCAAATTCCATTTGAATGGTTGGTCCAGCTAGTTCCCCCTTTGAAAACTAGGGCCTTTTCCATTTCTTCCTCTCCTGTGGCCCATCCTAATGAAGTACACTTGACTGTGAGCGTGGTGTCATGGATGACACCTTTTAAGAGGAAGCGATCTGGTCTTTGCTCAAAGTGGCTTGCTGAACTTGATCCTGAACAAGGTGTTTGCCACATCACTCTGAAAATTAATGCGATCAGATGGCAAATTTATCAAAATCTAGACATGCTAATACATTTTTTGTATGATTCAGGGGTATACCTTCCGGTTTGGTTTCAAAAGGGCTTACTTCCTGCGCCATCACCCTTGCTTCCCCTCATTCTCATAGGACCTGGAACAGGTTGTGCACCTTTCCGTGGATTTATAGCAGAAAGGGCTGTGCAGAATCAATCAGGCCCAACTGCCCCAATTCTGTTCTTTTTCGGTTGCCGGAATAAAGATGACGACTTCTTATACAGTGATTTTTGGCTGTCCCATTCGCAAGATGGAGGGGTTCTTTCAGAAATCAAGGGTGGGGGGTTTTATGTTGCATTCTCTAGGGACCAACCACAGAAAGTTTATGTACAGCATAAGATGCGGGAATATAGCCAGAAAATCTGGGATCTGCTTGGCAAGGGTGCTTCCGTATATGTTGCTGGCTCTTCAACCAAAATGCCTTCTGATGTCATGTCAGCCTTTGAACAAATTGTCAGTAAGGAAAGCGGGGTTCCAAAGGATGCTGCTGTGAGATGGCTTAGGGCATTGGAGAAGGCGGGTAGGTACAGTGTTGAAGCATGGTCCTAAAACCATGCTTTTGTTTATTAGGACTCGACTCGGATACTTTTGCTTCTGAAGGCTTAAATCAGGTGCTGCATGCCACATTGGCCAAATTTTCGAAGTTCACACACACACACTAGAGTATGGTTGCTCTCACAAAAATTTTGTCTTGTGTAATTGATGTAATTTTATTAAAGAAGTTGTCCAAGGCTCGATGAATACCGATTCACCTTACCAATATGTTGTTTTAATATTCTAGTACTATCTTCCTCTTAATTATGCTTCGCTCTTTTTGTCACAGTATCATACTTTCTTTTCTTCATGCAAGTAACAGGCAAAGACCGGCTACCAGTCCTTCACTTTGAACTCACTGGTGGTATTAGTGTCAGAGACAGACAGAAACCAACACACTGACTACCTCGTTGACAGTAAGGTGGTGTTTACTTGTTTGCAATCAAATTTAATCAAATTCAATGCAATGCAATCATTTTATAGGGTAGATATGAGGTGGAAAAGAAAGAAGGGGAAGGAAGAAGATAGGAAAAGTGAGATTGATTACACCATTCAAAGTATCATCATTACATGTGAAAAGTTGAGCAATTGTGATTACATTGAATCATGCAATCAACTCCACTTTTTTTATCCCACTCATTCACTTTTCATCCCACATTTACTCTATAAAATAATTGCATTGCATTACATTGCAAGTTAGTAGACGAGCCCTAAAAGAAAATGACCACTAGTAATTACGTAATTATTAGTGAAATAGAAAAGTTCCATGGAAGGCTCTCACCACTCTCTTCTCACTCCCTAGGAAACATCCACATCCACTAACTCTATATGTATGTATAGCCCAGCAATAGCATTATACTACCACCTTTCTCGATTCTCATTAATATATCACCATTAACAGTATATGCAAATAAACCATGCCAACCACTTTGATCCTGATATGTTTCATTGCTCTCTCTATCCACCCCTTGTTCTTGGTCAAGCCGCAATGCAACCCAGATGACATGAAAGTTCTCCTTCAGATCAAGGCTCACTTTGGCGGCGACAAACACGCAGTCTTCAGTAACTGGCAGGCAGTGGCACCCAAATAACACCAATTATTATTGCTGCACTTGGATTGGTGTTCAATGTGATGCCTATAATCGTGTCATTTCGCTTAACATTCGTGTAGATGTCAAAAATGACATACAATATGTTATCCCACCTACCATAGGAAACCTCCCTTTCCTCTACTCTCTAAACTTATCTTAATTTAACGAGCAAAAAAAAAAAAAACTTATCTTAACTCAGCATGCTCACAGGCCCAATCCCAAGCACCTTAGCCAGGCTCACTAATCTCCGAGTCCTAGATCTTGCTGGAAAAAAATCTCAACGGCCCAGTACCCACCTTCTTGGGCCGCCAGCTCAAGAAGTTAACTTTTCTTGATCTCTCCACCAACAGCCTCACAGGCCCAATACCCATCACACTGGGCCACCTCACGGGCCTCACCCATCTAGACCTTGATGTTAATGAGCTCACCGGCCCAATCCCAAGTTCCCTTAATTACCTTAGCAACCTCGAATATCTCAACCTCTTCGCTAATAATCTCTCCGGCCTCATCCCACCTTCTCTCTCTCTCTCGCTTGACTAAACTCACCTACCTTGACTTCGGAGGTAACCAGCTCACAGGTTCAATCCCACCTAGCTTTGGCTCCTTCAACAACCCTCAAATGCGACTTGATTTATCATGGAACCACTTGTCTGGGCCCATCCTAAGGTCATTGGGTCAGGCCCAGGTATTGGAACTGACCCTTTCCTTGAACAACCTAACAGGAGATGCATCGTTTTTGTTTGGGAGGAATAAAACCTCGTTACAAGTCCTTTATCTTCACTCTAATAAGTTGAGCTTTAATTTCTCCAATGTGGACTTTCCTAAGGGCATAAAGATCCTTTTTAGCTCTGACAATCGGATATATGGGTCGGGAGCGTCTTTCGTCCATTTCTGGACTGTCCAGAAAGGAAAAAGATGTGCGTGACCTCCATTCTCTTTTAAAACAGTAGGTCATGGTAACCGGAAAAAAATTGGGTTTTTTTCTTAATTTTTTTTTTTTTTTTGAATAGAGTATAAGTGGTGCACAATTTTACATGATGGTACACCAATGTATAGTAAGGCCGATAATTGTATATGATGGTCCACCATAAAAAAGATGGTCACTGGAGTATTTTCTTTAACAAATGGAGTATTTTGTGTGATAAATAGAGTAAATGACCTTATGATATGAAGTAATTGCTGAAAAAAGTGCACAATATATGATGATACATAAATGTATATTCTGGTGCACAATTTGATATTATAGTAGACAATATAAAGTAAGGTAGACAATTGTATATTATGATACATACACCATAAGATTATTTGTAGAACAATGATGTCCATTAGAGTGTTTACTTTAAGAAATGGAGCATATTGTATAAGAAATGGATGAATTAAGACCTTTATGATAGGGAGTAATTTATGTTGGCCAATATAAAAAGAACACGTCAACTTAGATAATTGTAACAAGTAAGTAAATTAGAAATTGGCGTCCGTGGTTAGCCAATAAAAGTTTGGGCTAGCCAAGAATGAATTACTTCTCATAAGACCGACCACATAGGAACATGGTGCACTATTTGAACTTGTCTTTGCAATATATGCATATCTAAAATCTTATCCAAAGATTCTTATGTACTCTCTATCCATTCTATTCACCTCATTTTAATTATAAATGTTATGCATTTGCGTGTCCATTTAATTTCTAAGTCGACTTCTAAAAGTAAACTTATTAAAAATCAAGATTGCATGATTTGAACTACTAGTTTATATCACCAAATCAAATTAGATTACATGCGTTTGTTAATTGCATTTACTATGTAAGCAACCCAAATACACTACCAATGCCAAAGTCATTGAGTTTTTTTCTTAAAACTCTACTATAATTTACACACATTTGTCAAAGTCATATACATGTGATACAAAACAATCATATGATCAAATTTAACTCTACTGTAAATGTATTATCAAGTCTATACATAAATGTCATTTTGTGCTTCATCGTTACCTAAAGTTATTGGTCTTGTCCTAAACCAACATCGTTACTATTCATACATTAATCAGTAGGTTGTGGTTGTGTTTTTGTAAAATACTTAAAGTCTCAATATAAATAAGTGTTATATTGTTGGACATAGTTAATATTGATTAGTATAATTAATGAGTTTCACTAAATTTGAATTTACCAACTACCAAATCCCATTTTTTCTTAATTTAATAACCAATTTTATTGAAATTATTTATATTTATATATTCTCAAAATTTGCACCATTAGTGTTGTGTCCAGCTTGCAAATGAAAGTTGGAGTGTATCAATAACACTTCACTATTCGAAGAAAATGCAACCTGTATTCAATTGAAACGATTGGATTTCAATTTCGATTTCCCGTCCAAAAATTTCAAATTCATTCCTAAAATTTGAATTGTAAATTGAAGTGCCATTTTTCGCGTACGCATGTTTTAGTGCACTAAATCGAATTATAGTGAACCACTATCACTTCACTATTAAAAGAACACGCCAGCTGAGATAATTGATACAAGCATCAAAACTCAAAATTGGCATTCCTGGTTAGCCAAAAGATTATTGGGTTAGCCAAGAAAGATTTAATTTTCATAAGGCCGACCACATAGGAACATAGTTCACCATTTGAACTTGTCTTTGTATTATATGCATATCCAAACTCTCATTTAATAATTCTTGCGCCCAATTCATTCTATTTACATCAATCTATCTATAGATGTTATGCATTTGCGTTAGAGAGTCCATTTAACATTCAAGTCGACATTTAATTAAGAATAGACTAATTACGTAAAAAATATCATTGCATGATTTGGATTACTAGCCTATATCATAAAATCAAACTAAATTTGGCACACCAGGTTCAAATTTGGTGCACTATACTTTCTATAATTAATTTTTTTTACCACTTACTCCAACTCTTAGGATTATACACTCAAACTCTTAGGTAATACACTCCAATTGTGTGAACCAACACCTACTCCATTTATCAAAGAACCCTTACTCCATTTCACAAACAATTTACACTATTGTTGTTCTCCATTTCACAAAAAATTAAAGTCGTATAACTCTTCAATATTACTGTGTAGTCCACCAACTAGCCAATTGGGGACCACACTGAGCGCTTTATCAAATTGTCATTGTTGAGTTTCTAGTATACCAGGTTCATATTTGGTGTACTATACTTCCTATAATTGATTATTTTTACCACTTACTCTAATTTTTAGGTTAATATACTCCAACTTTTAGGATTATATACTGTAATTTCGTGAACCAATACTTACTCCATTTCTCCTAAAATTGCACCAATTCATAAAGCTTACTTACTCCAATTCAAAAACTTACTTACTCCATATCTCCAAAAATTACTCAAATTCATAAAACTAACTTACTCCAATTCACAAAGTTTACTTACAACATTTTTCCTAAAATTAGTCCTATTCATAAAGCTAACCCCGCCATCATCATCACCACCACCGATTCATTTTTGTCGTTCAATTTTCTTTACCGCCCCCACCCCCACAACACTTTCTCTATCTCTCTGCCATTTTCATTGCCTTCTTATAGATTACCATAGGTGAAAATATTTTTGAATCAACTGCTGTTGTGCAGTGCAATTGAAGTTGTGAAGGTACAACACATTGATCTAGTTACGGCAAATTGGAAGCCCCAGAAGGACTTTTAGCTTAAATTTATGTCCATAAAAACATAAAGCTTGACAAAGAGCACCACCACCACCATAATCTCAGCCCCTCCTCTGCACCCTCACCACCACTTCAAAATAAAGCCCAAATTCGGATTTTAGCGTTTTAAGCACCAAAACTCCAACTCCAAAAAAAACCTATTTTCTGGGCAAATGACCAACCATTAACTAGGTTTGGGTCACCAAACTTCAGTCATCAAAATACCACCACTATCATTATCTTCTTGCTCCCCTTTTCATATACTTTACTCGTTCCGAAGTTGACACCATGAACCATCTGATCGAACTTGGACCTTGGACATGGTGTGGGTAGGCGATCTGCTTTCTCTCATCTTGTTTTGTACCCATTGATCTCATTAACTGCAATAATGGCGGCCAATTTATGGTATATTTTTTTACATTCGTTTTATGTGCTTGTGATGAACAATTATCAATGAGTTGGATTTTAATTTTTGTGGTTTTGAGTAGATCAATGGCATAGAGAGAGAGAGAGAGAGAGAGAGAAAGAAGGGGCAGAGAGATGAGAGGGAGAAAGAGATGAACAAGGCAATAGGTAGAGGATGAAGTTTTGTCTCAGATGCAACAAGGAAATGAGTAATTTACCCACTCAATAGGTAACCGGTAAAAAAGGAACAAAGAAATTCAACGGCTCAGATTACACCCATTTAAATTAACGGTCCACCATACTGTTCTGGACCGTCCCTTTATGGACAGAAGAATTTTCCTATATGGGTCACTCCCTAGACAGTTGGGCCAGCTGCCTTTGCAATACCTTGATGTAAGCTACAACAGACTCTACGGCCCAATTCCGACAGGCCGCCGGTTGAAGCAGTTCAGCCCAAAGAATTTTTCAAACAACAAATGCCTCTGTGGTGCCCCCTTACCACCTTGCACATAGTAGTGCCCGGTGATGTGGTGTCGATAATTTAAATTAAGGACCACCACCTTCAGTTACATTCCTATAATTAATGGTGCACTTCTGTCCAAATTAATGAGAGCTTAAATTAATTACCCAAGTTTTAACTATATGCCTTGGGCAGCTTGTGGATCATTTGTAAGGCTATTTTTTATTCAAATTAATTTTACTTAAATTCAGTTTAGTTCATATGTAACTTTATCGCTTCAATAACTTTTTATTCCGAAATAAATTAATAATGACAACTATATTATTGGAAATATCTCAAAAGATACTTTCAAATGAGTCCAATATTGAATATATTTAGAAGAATATTAAGTGGTTAACGGTCAAGTTAAAAAATCAATTCATTTCACTTCAATTCAATTCACTCTTTTCTAAGTGAATCAAACGGAGCTTTAACTAAATTGAATTTTGTTTCCCTCACTGCGGATGTTGGTGAGCGAAGATAATGACAAAAATAGTTGGTGAGTGAAGATAATGACAAAAAAAAACTGGTCAAAAAGTTTATGAGTCTTAGCATCCTTGCTGTTTAGGATTCTTGAGAGTTTAATTTTCGTCGAATATTCAAAATCATATACAATATTTTTCATAAATCTCAAAAAATTTACAAAAACTACACCATCAGATTTGGATCCAAAAAAACTTCGTAATGAGATACATTTACAATATGTTTAGAACATATGAGTAAGAGTGTTAAATTAAACTGCGACATCATCAAAGAGTATAGAGTGATGCCACAATTAAAATGAAACATGTCAACTAAGAAAAGAGCATAGGACGCGCCACCAAAGCAAACCCAATAAAACCAAAAGTTTATCAAAATTTTCATAAAAGAGAATTATATCACCCATGCCTTTGGTGTTCTGGCTCTTACACCAGTGTCCACCTTCGTTTCGGGGACTCCCGTACGCCCAAAAAACATAGATTATAGCCTTCGGTTTCGGCTTCCCGGGGCCCGGATGTCATTTTTGCCCAAATTTATTTTTTGGGGGGGGTCTATCATGACCTTCCCGAACTTTGATATCACTCATGCCTTTGGTGTTTTGGCTCTTACACAAGTGTCCTGTAAAAAGCCCTTCCAAGCCTATCAAGGACCGGATAAGCGAACCCGAGTTCCTCCCATGTCCTCTAAAGGTGTTTCGTATTATGTGGTGCGAAAATATCCACCTTCGTTCCGGGGCCTCCTAAAAGCTCAAAAAAGTGGAATGTAGCCTTCGTTTTCGGCTTTCCGGGTCCCGGGAGTCATTTTGTCCAAGCTTGTCCGGGGGGTCTATCATGACCCTATTAGAGGACCCTGGTGGCCCGGGGGGACATCCGGATCCCCGAATTTCGATATCACCCATGCCTTTGGTGTTTTGGCTCTTACACCAATGTCCCATAAAATGCTCTTCTAAGCTTATCAGTGACCGGATAAGCGACCACGAGGGTCTCCCGTGTCCCCTAGGGGTGTCCCGTGCGATGTGGTGTAAAAATATCCATCTTCGTTTCTGGGCCTCCCGGAAACCCAAAAAACTTAGATTATAGCTTTTGTTTTCGGCTTCTCAGGGTCCGGGTGTCATTTTTGTCCAAACTTATCCGGGGGGTCTATCATGACCCTGGAGTACCCTCGGAGCCCCGGAAAGGACATCCGGATCTCCGAACTTCGATATCACTCATGCCTTTGGTGTTATGGCACTTAAATCGGTGTCACGTAAAACGCCCTTCCAAATCAGGGTAGATAAGCGACCCCGAGGGCCTCTCATGTCCTCCTGGGGTGTTCCGTGCTATGTACTGCGAAATTTTCCACCTTCGTTTCGGGGCCTCCCGGAAGCCCAAAAAACGTGGATTAGCCTTCGTTTTTGGCTTCCCTTGGCCCAGGTGTTATTTTTTCCCAATCTTTTCCGGGGAGTCTATCATTATTCTAAAGTACCCTCGGTGTCCTTGGGAGGGACATAAGGATCCCCGAACTTCGATATTACCCATGTCTTTGGTGTGTCGGCTCTTACGCCAGTGTCCCGTGAAACGCCCTTCCAATCCTATCAGAGACCGGATAAGCGACCCCGAGTGCCTCCCATGTCCCCTAGAGGTGTTCCGTGAGATGTGGTGTGAAAATATCCACCTTCGCTCCGGGACCTCCCGAAAGCCCAAAAAATGTGGATGATAACCTTCATTTTCGGCTTTCTAGGGCCCGGGTGTCATTTTTGCCCAAATTTTTCTCTGTGGGATCTATCATGACCCTCGAGTACACTCGGTGCTCCTGGAGCGATATACGGATCCCCGAACTTCGATATCACCCATGCCTTTGGTGTTCTGGCTCTTATATTAGTGTCTCATGAGATGCTCTTCCAAGCCTATCAGGGACTGGATAAGCGACCCCGAGTGTCTCCCATGTCCCCTAGGGATGTTCCGTGCAATGTGGTGCGAAAATATCCACCTTCATTTCGCTGCCTCCCGTAAACCCAAAAAACGTGGATTATAGCATTTGTTTTCGACTTCCTGAGCCTCGGGTGTCATTTTTGCCCAAACTTCTCTAGGGGTCTATCATGACCCTAGAGGACCCTCAGTGCCCCGGGAAGGACATTCGAATCCCCGAACTTCGATATCACCCATGTCGTTGGTGTTCCAACTCTTACACCAATGCCCTGTAAAACGCCAATCCAAGTCTATCATGGGTCGGATAAGCGACCCTGAGGGCCTTTCATGTCTTCTAGGCGTGTTCCGGAGCCTTTGTTTTCGGCTTTCGGGGGCACGGGTATCATTTTTGCTTAAACTTCTTTCAAGGGTCTATCATAGCCATAGAGGACTCTCGGTGCCTCTGTGAGGGTCATCCGAACCCCGAACTTCTATATTAGTCATGACTTCGGCGTTCCAGCCCTTACATAAGTGTCCAGTAAAAAGGCCCTTACAAGCCTATCAAGGACCCGATAACGAAACCTGGGGCCTTTTATGTTCCCTAAGGGTGTCCTGTGCAATGTAGTGCGAAAATATTCACCTCGTTCCGGGGCATCCCGCAAGCCCAAAAAATGTTTATTAATCTTTGATTTTCGGATTCGCAGGGCCGATTTTTTTTTTTTCCCAAACTTCATCGGGAAGTCTTTCATCACCTTAAAGGATCTCTGGTGCCTCGCGACGGTCATTCAGGTCCTCGGACTCCGATTTCACCCATGAGACAAGGGACATGGGCTTTGGGACATGGCATTTGCTGGGCGTTGGGATATTTCGATGCATACTTTGTTTCGAAATATGAAGATTAGCAAAAAAAAAAAAAAAAAAAAAAAAAAAAAAAACGAGCCCTTAGACCATTGGTCCATCATGGATCAAGTCTACACAAGTTTTTGTAGTATTTGGTTAGGGGTGAGCATGTTGATCCTGATCCGAACCGGATCCGGTCCGTTTTTTATCCGGAAAAGCGGATAGCGGAGCGGGTATCCGCTCCGTATAAAGCGGAGCGGGTATCCTCTCCGCTTTTTTGGGACCCAAATAGGAGCGGATACGGATCGACCTTCTAAGAAATCCGAATGTCTGTACCCGCTCCGCTTTTTTAAAAAATTATAAAATTCCAGGTTTACAACAGTATAATCAATTATGCGTGAGTGGACTAGAAGTCTAGGACCTTAAAAAATTAAAAAAATTTCGGTTTTACAGCTAGATTATTTTTGTTATGTTGTTGTAGTTAACATGAAAATCGTGGACTTTAATAGTACATTTGGATAATCGATCATGATTGTATTAAACTATGTCATATTGTTAACTTTGTATTAGGTTTATTAAATTTGAAGATTTGAAATTGGTACTTTTATAATTTTGGAGGCTATTTGGGCCCGATTCGATACAATTTAGTAGTTTACCAAGTACTCAATTCAAAAAGTACATGAAAACCGCAGAAAAGACAAAAAAAACTCAAAACGGATACGGATATCCGCTGATCCGCTCCGTTTAAACCGGATATCCGAAAAAGCGGGTATCCACTTTAAAACTATGCGGATCGACATTATGCTGATCCGGAAAAGCGAAAATCCGCTCCGCTTTTCAAAACCGGAGCGGATAATCCGCTTATGGTCACACCTATTTGGGAGGGCTTGTGGTTAAGGTGGGCTTAGGCTTGGGCTTGGGAGTAACCCGACCCAAATTGAAGTTTGACATAAACTACAATTTCCTTATCTATACTCGACTCCTATATCACAAAGAAGCAGATTCTCCTTCTCTCTTCTCTACTTTCTACTCTTATCAGTTAGAACTTAGAAAGATGTTGTCAATGGCGGTTCAGCCTAATATTAATGCTATCATTCAACCCTCATCATACCCATCTCCGAAACTGGCCCTTAAACCCTTCAAAGCTTCAATCTTTGCAAACCCGAAACCTTTTTCTTTTCCCCAGTTGAAGAACAGCAACCGGAGCTTCTCTCTCAACGTTTCTTCACCTGAAGCAATTTCTGATATCTCCCTTGAAGATACGGCAGCCAATGATAATGCCTTAACAGCGGAGGTCCTATATTCTCTCTCCTCTTTTCTCTTCTCTCAATTGTGGCTCTTGCATAGTATAGTTCATTAATTTTGGTGATTCAAAATGGTTTCATTTCGTTGTATTTTGGGTACATTATGTTGCATTTCAGTTTGAATTTACGAATTATTTGAAAATTTTGCTTAATTAGGTGTTCTGTTCTGCTAGACTTGATAGTATAGATGAATGGTAGCAGAGAAAATTGAAATTCGGGGAGAAAAATACATGTTGGATTATTCGGATTGTTGAACTTAAAACTATAGTTAAACGTTCCTGGATAACAGCAGCATGAGTTTAAGAATTAATTGGAACTTTTTTTTTTGTTCTTAATTTGATTCTCTTCTGCTAACTTGATAGTTTTAGAAAATTTTGAAATTTGAGGAGAAACATTCATGTTGCCATATGTTCGAGCTTGAAATTATGATATCTAAGAACATAATATTACTGTGGATCATATAAACCTGTATGGTTGGTTGAATTTTAAAGTTGCGGAATGCTATTTGTTGTGATTTTGTAACTGACATTTGGTCAGTTCATTGTTTATGTAGAAGCTCAAAGTAGTTGTGAAGCCAACGGACAAACCAAGGCTAGTGTTGAAATTCATTTGGATGGAGAAGAACATTGGTCTGGCCCTCAACCAAGCCATACCCGGTCACGGAACAATACCCTTGAGTCCATACTACTTTTGGCCTAGGAAAGATGCTTGGGAAGAGCTCAAGGTGTTGCTTGAGGGTAAGCCCTGGATATCACAAAAACAAATGATTATTCTTCTTAACCAAGCTACTGACATCATCAATTTGTGGCAACAAAGTGGCGGTAATCTCCAACCATGAGTACTTGTCATGTCATGCGGAAATATTCCGACTTAGGTCTATCATGTATCTTGTTGTACTTTGAGAGGGTTTTCGTGTTTGTCGACTAGAAAGTGCTTCTATTTGTTGATCATTATATACAGTTGATTGAGCATTCGTAGATGTGTTACATAACTTTGAATATATGTATCTATGTTCTGATGTTCAATTTGCACAGTTATGAATTGTTATGGAGATTCCAAAGAAAAACAATGTTTCACTCTCCAATCCCCCAGTATGTTGGTGTTTGCATAGCATCTTTTATGTTAAAGTAAATAAATGGAGCAAAGCTCAGATCTGGAGTATCATTTGTCTTGCTGTATTTGTACTCTGTTCAAGCAAATATTTGGTAGGCTCAAATATGCTCTTAGTGAATGAGGGAAGCGCTCTTCTTTTTATATTCATATCCTAATTCCTATGCAATAGAATCAGATTAAGAAACAAGAATATGATGGGATCAAGAATATCTTGCTATATGTAATATGTGACAATTGAAAGAGGGCATTCAGAACTTTCGTGAAGAAAAAGTCTCAATTCCATTGGATGAACTTATAGTCAATCTCAGTGGTTGTCGACGCTGCTCAATTCCACTGGATGAACTTATAGTCATTCTTTAGAATATCCAACCATCAATTTCATCCTCAAGAAGCATGCCGAAATTTGGTGACATTCCCTCCTATCTGAGGACCCATTGTTGTTCTTATTATTATGTGGAATCTTCATTTTCAAACTTAGACTAAAACATATTGAAGGCCAATATGGCATATCCAAGTCCAACCCTTCCACATCTCATCTTTCTCCTCCAAGTCGAGTTATATTGATGTTCACAGGTAGAAACAGTGTGAAATCTGGTGTTTACACATTCACAAGTTTGCATGTTTCTGGTGAAAAGTCCCTTGCTTACTTTCTTGAGTTTCTGCTGCTGGTTTGCCACCCATGAGGGAGCTTGTTTCATCTTTGTTTGGTCGCTTTCCCTTTTATTCTCCTGCAACCATTAGAATTTTCCTTTTGCAAGTGGGTGTGATTCACATTCACTGCCTTTGCTGAACACCTGCATCAAGTTTCAAAGTAATCCCATGCTCTGAGCTAATTTCTCTGAGGAAACTTATCCGTGTTTCCAGACTCGGTTTCCTTGTCGACAGCTTCTGTATCATCTGAAACAAAGCAAGAAATCAAATTTGTCATTTTCCATTCTTGGTTGTCGGCAGAACATATGAGTATTCATTTATGCAGAACTGCAAGAAGCAGACCTTATCGTTCACACAAAAGTTCCTAGGAAATTTTATTGTCTGGGACGCATATTCTTTCCCAAACTTGGATACGAAAAAATCTCGAATATGCTGGAGTTCTGGGAACTCCCCAATCCTTGAAGATGCAAAGATCAAGCTTGATATGGTCTCTTTGAGTTCATCGGGGCAGTCATCCCTGAAACAAAACATGCACGTTCGTAAAGAACCAAACATAAATAACCTCAGTACTGCTTGTTTGACTTGGGTTAAAGAGCCCTACAGAATACTGTTTGTTTGATTTTGAACCCTAATTAAGTTAGATCCAGCTGGCGAAAGAGAAAAGAAACTAACTTGCTTCTTTCAATTAGCGACACATTCTGCAGAAGGAGATGACAGTATGCTTCCATCATAGCAAATGTGTCCAACATGTTCTTGGCCTTCATTGCATGCTCAACCTGTTAATAGAACACATTCAAGTCGCTAGTAAGCTAATAAGCACAAAGAAGATCTCAAAAAGAACCTAGGTGGGAACATTTGGAATTCTTACTCGAAGGAGAGCTTGTTCTTCATGACCTAGATTGAGGAGTTGGACGATGTCAGATTGAGAAAACGAGAGAAGAACATTATGGTGGTTCTTCAGCAAAGTGATTCGAGTGATTGAGTGCTCCAGGGAGGCATCAACTTTGATGATCTCCTTCTAAGCAAAGTGTCCAATGTCATTCCCATGTTTACTGCTTGCTTGGGCTTAAGATTTGTTGCCTGTCTCGGAAGAGTTCGAGAGCTTTTATATCATGTTAGTCACTGCATGGTCATAAACTACGAGTAAAACTTTGAAGGGGTCAAAGAAAGCACACTGGGTCATGAAATGTGGGGACAAGAAGGTTTCTCAAGACTCTAGTGCAGAGTAACCACGGTTGCAACTTCTGTAACATCCAAATCCAAATTGATAACTCCTGTCCAGTAAAAAAAAAAAATCCAAATTGATAACTTCTTTACTAATTTAATAATTTTCAATCGGTCTCCTTCCACCATATCTAGTTTTCAATCGGTTTTCGACGATTATTTGAAAGATTAGTTCAAGATGCTATTGATGTGGTGGCATATGTCAACAAACTAATGAGTGAGATGGACAGGGATGATGTTGTGTGTACCAAGGCAGGGAAGAAGGGGAGACATGAGGCTCGTTGGGAACCTCAACTTAATTGCACGAGGTAATTGGATACCAAGAAAGATTTAAGGAAACCACCACTAGTCTGCTCATAGACAGTTGCTACTTGCTAGGTACGTGTAAAACTTAATCAGGGAGAGAAAAGAGCAGATGCTCTTAAGAAAGCACAAGATATCTTTTGAACGAAAGCCAATGAAAGGTAAATTTGTACATAAACCCGAGAAATTAACATCTCGCCATTCAGTACAGGTTTGAACTAATCCACATAACCATCTTAGAAGCCTGACAAATTATAAAGGCAAATCTTCTATGGGCATGAGGTAAAACGAAGCCGAAAGATGATGGGCCACATGACCAACACCTAACTTCAGGATAGCCCTTCATCATCCTCGTTTTCAAACTCGTCCATATGATCTAAGAGATAATTTGCTGCCAACTCTTCATTCTTGTTGCATGCAAAGTAGACTTGCAGAACTGTGGCCCGTCTGAAGCCCATCGCCTCGAGCTGCCACAGATAAAAGAGAATCATATATCAGCACACATTAACTATTTAATGATATTTATTTCATGCCAGATCTAGATCTTATTTCAGGAGTTTGAGAATCAGGAAGGTGGAGTGGCAGTACTGCCACCTTTCACCCACGAGAACTCGAGAAGTGGGTTCGATTCTCATTGCACAAGTCACAACTTGAGACCCCCTCTTTCTCCCCCCAACTTGTGGGCAGCTGCTTACCAAATACCAACCAAACGAAAGCAATTGTGCTATTTCCCATTCCATATCTAAAGCTCAGACAAGCCCTCTTAGGAAAAATTGAACCAACAAATAAAAAAAAAACTTTTATGACAAAATTAAACAAAAAAAGGCTCTCCTATGAACATAAAAGTTCTCAAGGGACTGCCACAAAAGTTCAAATGGTTTTACCACTTCAATAAATAAAAAAAACTCTATCGAAAGGTAATTCTCAATACATGCTGTCAAGTAAATTTCCACTTTTCTTTGCATTGTTACCATATCCCCTTGAATCCCATCAAAGATAATATACTTCTTTAACTAGGGTGACATAAATAATTACTAGAAAATAAGGCATGTACATACATACTAAATGCTCAGCAACTCAAACCAGTACAGCAAAGAAGAATTATTTAGCCAATATGGGAATTTCACGGGGTGCACCACAAAATGAGAGAATGTAAGAATTTCAAATTGCAGAACATGAGGATATGGCATTTTAGAAGCTTATAGTATTATTCATAGTTTATGCCAACGAAGACCAAAACAATTCTACAATCTAAAAGCATCATGTGTGAAAATTGGAAAGCAGGAAATCGCGGGGTAGTTTCACTCTCCAAAGTAAGAATGCAGGTTAACTTTGACAGCATCCATATAAGTGATACTCCTCCCTTCATAACAAAAGAGATGACCGTATTTCAACTTGGCCATCCCCAACAAACTGGCACCCTCACTCAACTAGTAACATTTCGGTCAACTTCTTCATCTTTTTATTTTTATTTTTATAAAGCTTCATTACATCTTTCTAACAATAGCCTTTTCGTTCAAAATCTAAGCTAAATGGACGGATGAATATTTTTAGAATCAGTTGTGAAACCTAAATAAAGCATGGGCTTGATAATTGAATAGCTCATTTAGGTTAAAGAAATAATATACATACACGTTCAATGGCTTCACGCTCCTCAGGTGTCACATTGACAGATGGTGGCATTGCAGAGGCCAATTGCGAGAGTAGGTTCCTAATCAAAAAAGATAGACAAAGTAAGGATCACATATTGGATCGGGAGCATCATTACAGGTGGAGCAATCAATACCCTTCTCCTTCAACAGGTTCATTTATCAATCGAAGAAAATCAGCTTGGTGCTCCTGAATGAGCCGCATCAGCTGTGGATTCTGCTTCCCCAGTTCTTGAAGCATCGGCTGGACAAATTTAGAAAAATATATCACTCCTAAATGATTAATATCACATGAACACACATAAGTAACAAAAAGTGAATCATACCTGCAAAATCTGGGGATTGGCTTGCACCATAGTTCGCAATGCTTGAAACTAGAATTTAGAAAATGAAGTAACAAATCAGGATCCAGAACACAATGAAAAATGCATACTCGTGGATATTCACCCACCTGATGACTATTGCGAAGAAAATCCAAAGACCCAGCACCAGCATTTGAACCCACACTAGGAAGCCCCTGAACAGAAAATGATATGTTTCAATGATAACATTTTAAGTTACTTTCAGCATCTCTTCCTCTTTCCCAACCTAATAAAGAGCAACCAAAAGTAAACATAAAAATCTAAACCACATACCTGAGGGAAGAGGTCTAAAGGGTTTGCATTGGGACCTGTCGATGGTATAGCTGCTTGAGGAGCCTGAGCAGGAGGATTTGCTGTCTGCCCAGCAGCAGGAGGCGCTCGAGCCACTGGAGGAACTTCAGCTTGCTCAGGTATACCCTGATCATAGACAATAACAAAGAAAAGTAGTTTCACATCATCCGAACAAAACTGCTACCAAGACTGGAAAGAAAACAGCAGGCATACTCCCCCGGGTTAATTGAAATTGTGAACATCATAGCACTTTAAATAGAATAAGAAAAAGGAAAGAAAAAAACTAAGGGACTACCACCAATGCTCAGCAGTTCAGCACCCCCCTCCCACCAAAAAAAGTAAATAGTAGATAAACCTCTACATTTGGCCCAAAACAGGGAGGGGTGGTTGCTACCCAGCATTCAGATAGCAAATCCTGTTGCAACTCAACCAATATAGGTGGATAGCATAATGCCAAGGTCAAATATTTCATTCCAAACAGGACAATATTAATGAGCGAAATCAATAAGCATACTGTCAGAAGAAAGAAACAGGCTTCCGCAGGAGGGGTATAAATCAAATGGAGCATGGAGGGCAATAAAACATCTGACGAAGCATGATGTAAGCACATTAATTGATGAAAAATAAAACGAAGGTGGCATTAATAGAAAATAACATACAGAATACAAATAATCGACAGCCCTTTCAGGGTTGTTGAATGCGGCACGTAGAGCGCGGACAACTGTATCCCTGTCCCAGCTTCCTCCACCCATATCAAGAATCTGCTGAATGGTACTCTCCAAGTTGCTTCCTGCAACTAAATTTGACGCAGCTTGGCCATAGACATCTGTTTCACCACTGCTTTGGGCAGGATAGGAAACCAAACAAGAAAGGATAAGTGATGCACGCAACACATAAGAAACACGGGAGTGACTACATAAATTTACTGAAACAACATCTGAGATGCAGTGTATTAGAATTTAGAAACGAAAGTACTCACGAAGCAGGAGCAGGAGCTGGATCAGGCACAGCAGGAGTGGATTCAGTGGCGGCCTGTGGCCTACAAATAAAAAAGATACTCTATAAAAGCAATAACAATCAAAGTATTGAAGTCTCCTAGATGCTTATAGTATTAAGTATTAACATTATAGAAAATGGAAAAAAGAGAATAAAAATATTTGAAGAACTCACAGCACTGGAGGTGTAGTCGATGTTGGCGTAGCAACTGAAGGCTGGGCCTGCAGAGTACATACGAAAGACAATGTGTAATGTAGATGGAATAAAGTAGAAGTACAAGGGAGAGCAGAACCCAAATTCCAAAAGCCACACTGCAAGCTACAGAAAACTACAGTTTGCATGCAGGTGGGTTGCACACTCGCACTACTCAACATCACATAGGGAAGGATGGACGAGAACTTATATGAACAAATGTTTTAGCATGATATCTAGTGACTGCATGAGAAAGGAAATCATGAGGGATCATTTTCATTCAGCAATAATGATGATACATTCTGATAACATCAGTAGAAACTACATTTACTTTGAGTTCAAAACGACTGCCATAAGTGTGGAATGGAAATAAACAAGCTCAGACTATCCTCTGCATGTGTCAACTACACCAGCAATAATAAGCATGCAAGCAAGATCACGAAATAAGTCGGAGCAAAAAAAACTCAAGGAAGATAGTTCCATACAAAAATCAAAATTTAAACTTCATATACATATCTTACACCCACAAAGACAGATTCTATCCACATTAAAAGTTCATTCAACCAGCATTATTATGTCCAACATTCGTGTTAAGAATGTAAATGGGAAAAGATGCAGCATTGTAGATGTAAATTATAAATGAAATATTGATACTACAAAATTGACATCAACATTCAACACCACAATTAGCAATTACCTGACTAACAGGTGCAGGAGCTGCAGGTGAAGCTGCTGCTGGTGCAGGAGATGCAGATGAGGCTCCAGCTGGTGCAGGCTTGCTCTACAATTATTCCACATAGCACAATCAAAATCACCAAATCACTTTACATGTTCCAATGGCAAAACTTTCTTCACAGTAACCAGAGAGAGTAAAGCCAACATTTAGTTTTCTTTCCTTCAGTCACTCGTAACCAATCTAAAATTCAGGGAGATATCACCACAAAATTACTTTTTTGTATCGAAATCACTATAAAATTCTCATGATTCAACCGATTATGTGTCATTAACTCATGATTGAGATCAATTCAACATGCATTTCAACCAACTACGATCCAAACAGGAGGAAACCTACCTTACTTAACATAATAACAATAAAACTATTCTCGGCTACATCGTTTTCTCCCAATGTTGTTGTATCTTTAAGAACCTTCCCCTGGTGAATGAGCATCTGTTGCTGAGCAGGATAGACATCTGCACCTTGCACACTTTCAATACTTTTCTTCACATCTGCAACCTGCATAAAAAAATTGACAATGCATCACCAAAAGCTGTGTCCCTTAGGCCCACTGCTATTAATCACCAAAACAACAATGCATAATCCATAATGTGCTCACACAAACCCTCCCCACCACTACCCAATATACTCTAGATCACAAAGTGCTTCTCAGGCCACGGTGGACACTTCTATGTGCAATTGATCGAATCCAAAGTAAGCCAACACTACCTCATGTAATTTCTTACTCTCCTACTTGTTGGGCCAACTAGTTGTTAGCATGTGCCTACACAGACAATCCAGCTTAATCAACCTGAATGACTATATAAACTAGCCCAGTACAAGTCCTTCACCAAAATCAAAAGTAAAACGGTGCAGAATAAGTAGTCTTGTAAAGGTACGGAACTACAGATGACAAAAGAACCAACGAAAAAGGGACAAACATGAATCAACATTTTTGAGTGTTTGGATATTGGTACTTGGTACCACACTACAATAGACTAAATCCAACAAATCTTTAAACCAACTATCAGTTATCAACACAAGAGAAGCAAACGCTCAGAAAAAGGTAAAAAGGGTTTCAGTTTCACTTTCACCAAAAGCTCTCAACTTCCAACACCATCACATCTGAAACCAGCCTCACTCAAAATCCCATAATCCCTCACTATTCACCATATAATCAAATCCTTAATAACCCTAATCAGCATCAATTAATCCTTCATATAGATTAAGAAGATTACAATACCCCAATTTAGCAGATTAAAATTTCTAAGTAAATCAAAAACAACGGCAATTCCCTATCAATTTTAAAAATAAAAATAAACCCTGACTTTGCTTGTCGCAAAAGAAGTGTACAATTGACGAATTAAAACACTGAAAATCGAAAACCCTAAGTCAATAAATCAATTCAACAGTAACGAATTAGCATATGTAGTTGATGAAATTGAGTAGTAGGGTTTAAGTTAAACTACCAACCAACGAAAAAGAAAAAGAAAAGGAGGAGAGAGAAAGGGTTTGTTACAGTATCATCGGGATTGGCTTCGATCTCGAAGTTGGTGCCCTTGAGAGTCTTGACGAAGATTTTCATTTTTTCTCGTCCTTCGTCGTCGCCGGTGAGGAGAGAGAAAGAAAAGAAGAAGAGAGAGAGAGGAGGTGGAAAGTAGCCGCTCGCTGTTTCGCTCTCTAGTGCGGTTCTTTTTTTTCTGTTTTTTATTTATATAGGCGGTGAGTTCTGAGTTGTGCTCTACGACTTTGGATAGTGATTAGGTGATGGTTGCCTACTGGACTCTTCACCATTGCCCAGCAAATCACCCAACTGCAAAAATTAATTAAAACAATAAAAAAATTATAGTATTATTATATCTACTAGTACTAAAAATACTCTAAAATCCTTTGCTAAATAAAAAGAAAAAATTAAACAATAGCTCTCTTATGAGATCGCCCCAACATGAGATCACCTATATAACCAACACTGACGTCAGGCTTGGGTGAAGCCACCCCATATAGGAATTTGTGAGAAAAAATTTATACTCTATATTTTTTTGGATCGGTAACCGGACACCAATGTATTGTGATTTGGAGATCAATAAAACTCATATGAGGTGGGCACAACGTGAGGCATCTCAAACAAGCATGACATCATGCTTGGCTTATAGTCTATAAAGATGATCTTATGTTGAGGCGGCCTCATAAGAGATGCACTTCTAAAGATTGTTTATAGAGATTATTTAACACAATTAAGTACAAACGAGTTTTCTTTTTAGAGGTGCAAATGACTTTTCTTCTGGATTAACTCACGTTAGAAGTGTTAGTTAGGGTTGAGTATCTAAGTGACATATATATATATATGTTACTACACCCTCTCACCATAACGGGCACAACTTAGATCCAACTATCGGCACCAACTTATTCTTTTTACTCACAAAATTTATGAGAGTCTCTAAGAGCCTGTTTGGGAGTTGGAGAATGGAGGGGAAGGGAGGGGAATGAGGGGGAAATAATAAATTCTCCTTGTTTGTGAGTTTCTTTTAAGAAGGGAAGGGAGGGAAATGAAGGGGAACAGTTCCCCTCCATTCCCCTCCATTAACTCAATTTTTGTTCCCCTCCAAATTGGGGGAGGAATGGAGGGGAAGGGGAATTTTTAAGTGAAAGTAGTTGGTTTCCCTCCCTTCTCCTTACTTAAACTCCCAAACAAGGTGAAAATACTTCACCTTCATTCTCCTCCCTTCCCTTTCCCTCCCCTTCATTCCCTTCCCTTTCCTTCCCACCCAAAATTTCCAAACAGGCTGTAAATTTAAACTTTGACGTTTGAATTTTTTAAGATCACATTTAACTAGATAATCAGTTGAGATAAATTTATATGTTTAGCTACTTAAATTGACTATTGTTATCATCATGTCAATACATAACCCATGCATACCAACAAAGTCATTGCGTGTGATTGGTTCGACATATAGATAGTCGATTCCTAATTAATTAAAAATTAGACTTTTGTGAATCATTGTGCAATTCAAAACTAATAATAATAATAATAATAATAATAATAATAATAATAATAATAATAATAATAATAATAATAATAATAATAATAATAAAATATTGGTGAAAATAACAATAACTTTCAAATGGGTTGTGATTAATAATACAAACTTTTTCCTATTGCAATTTTACCACGAACTTAATTTTTTAGCAATTAAATGACACCGACCTTACCATCAACCAACAGTTTCCGATGAGAATTACTAGTCATGTAATTTGGTGATGTGTAAAAGGGAAATAAAGCTTTGACTAATCATGCTCACGCCGAAAATTGTTAGCATGAGGTAAGAGTGGTGTCATTTAATTTGTTAACAAAAAATGAATTTTGTGCTAAATCACAATGGTTGAAAGTTCGTGTTATTAATTATAGCCTATTAAAAATTTGTGTTATTTTCACCAATTTTTGATTAGTTCTGCTACTGTACTGAAAAAAAATAATAAGCATAAAATACCCAAGTCTTGATAGATGTTAAGATCAAAAAAAAAAAAAAAAAAAAAAAAAAAAAAAAAAAAACTTTTAGATGTTTTTCGACTTGTATCCTCGTCTTTATGAAAAAAGACATCACAATCCTTATAATACCATCTCAATTTCTCATTCTTCCCTGCCTCACTCTCTCCTTTCTTCGGTTCTCCCTTCCCCGTTTCCCTGACCTGCCGCTCTCGACGTCCGTCGACCACATCGCTTGTCACCGTCTATCTCACCGTAACGTCACAAATCCTCCCTCTGGTTAGTTCTCACTTTCACTATATTATTATTATTATTTAAATGTTCTCGTGTATTATTCGAATTTAGCGTTATAGTCTATAGATCTCACATTCTCCTTCCCTTCAATTTCCTCACATCTCAGCACCACCATCTACCATAATCTTCATCGCCAATTCATCAGTAGCTAATTGGGACTCTCAAGTTCACAGAACATGGTCATCCCACCCACCCTCTCTCTCTCTCCTCCCCTCCCTTTTATCACCATTCATTGTCTCAATTTTTTGTTTCTGAATCCTTTTATCTGTGGCTTTCCCTTTTTTAGTTCTTAGACCAGTTTCTTCATGGTATCGAATTTTAGATTAGGGTTTCCCTTATAGTTGCAAAAGTTTTGATTTTTCTAACTGATCATTGTTTGGTCCATTAGCTATGTTTAGTGACGTGATTAAACAAACGAAGATGGTGATTTTGGAAAATCAAAAGCAGAGAAATAAGATAAATGATAATGGTCACATTGATCACGCCTAAATGGTGCTTCATAATGCAGATGATTAATAATAAATAAAAATTGTGTCATTACTTCAATTTGTTTTGCAGCAAAGCAAACGAAGTGATGACAAGTAAAGTTTTTCTCGATCAAAAATCAAAGATGAGCTTGTTTTCAGAAGTTATTGTGATTATCGTAGTGAATTACTGCGCCTTGTTTTCGTTCTTCGTAAATTATTGTGCTAAGCAGAAGGCAGTATGTGACAATGTTGTAGTTATCAGGTGAAGGGGTATAATGCTCTTTTGATAAGCTAGTTGCTTTTTTGAATTAGTCTGAAGGAAGAGTAAAAGGTTTCTGAAACATTTAAGTAGTTTGTTGTTTGTTTACGTATTGAGACTGATATTTACTTTATCATTAAGTAATTGGTGTCAGTTGCAGTCCATGGTTATACGTATAATTGCTTATTCTTTTATTTTTCTTCTTATTCTTTCTCAAGTCTTTACTCTAGCTCAAGAAGTTTGACTCTGATTATGGTGGAAGATCTTATTTTTTATGCTTCTTGAAATTTGTAATTTCAGTAGCAGTAATGTTTGGAAAGCTCAGCTAAATATTGAAAGAAGATCTTGAACTCAATGGGTTCCCTCAACTGATAAGATTGAAGGGAGAGGGTAGGTGCAACAAATGAGATGGAGAAGACAAAGGGAAACAAGGTGATAGTTGATAAGAGCGACAATAAAAAGAAGGTGACTTTTGTTGACATGAAGGACGATAGAAAGAAGGTGACTTTTGTTGACATGAAGGATGATAATCCATGGTGGTGGTTACTTAACAAGGGTTTGCGGCCTTCATTTTTGTGCATCTCTTTATTTGCAATTTTGGTTCGCTTGGCTGTTTCACTTCATCCTTATTCTGGAGCTGGAAATCCTCCCAAATTTGGGGATTTTGAAGCCCAGAGGCATTGGATGGAGATCACCGTTAATCTTCCAGTCAAGGAATGGTATCATAATAGCACAGTCAATGACCTGAGCTACTGGGGCCTTGATTACCCTCCGCTCACTGCTTATCAGAGCTACATTCATGGTATCCTTTTGAAGTCAATTCTTCCAGAATCTGTTGCCCTTTTCACTTCCCGTGGTCACGAGTCGTATCTTGGGTGAGTTCCCTATTGGCAGTTGCCTTTGAATAATTATACTGCTCTAAGGATTATATGATGTGTTGAAGTTTCCTGTGAACTGATTGTTTCTTCATTTCTGTAGAAAATTGCTGATGCGATGGACAGTCTTATCCTCAGATGTCTTGGTATTCCTTCCCGCTGTTTTTTACTTTATTGTAGCATATAGCACTGCGTGCTCTCGCAGGCGACCGATTGAGCTAGCTTGGCTTATGGCAATGGTTTTGCTCAATCCTTGCCTCGTTGTTGTAGACCATGGCCATTTCCAGGTTAGGCCTAAATACCCCCAGGCTCTTTTGCTATCCAATTTCTAGTGCTTAAGGTGTATAATGTGACTCACGAATTTTCATGTTATGTTTCAGTTCAATTGTATCAGCTTGGGTCTCACTGTTGGTGCTGTGGCTGCCATTATCTCCGGTAGGGAGCTTGTAGCCTGTGCTTTATTCACTTCTGCTTTGAGCCACAAACAGGTACCTCCTGCTTCTTGATCGAGACAGAACATGGGAGATTGTTCAAACTTGTTGTTTTCTGGATGTTTTCTTTGAAATAAGTAACAGTTGTGCTACTTCTTAATTATGGCCTACCAAAATTCCAAACTCCATCAAGGCGAGGGAGGGGGTGGAGAAGAAAGAAAGAAAGAAAAAACGAAAAATAAATTACTACGAAACAAGCATTTAACTTATAAAATAATCCCGGATCATACTTTTTGGCAAAGAATATGGAGAATCCGCAAAATTTTAATTTTCGAAAATGATTGTAGTAGTTTTTTTTGTTTAAACACGAGTATCTAAGCAGAGGTTTTTGTCTTTTTTTTTTTTTTTTTGTTTTGGATATTGATCAGCGGGGGAAGGGCTGACGTATTAGTTAGGCTACAGCATTGTTTATCCAGGCATTCATATTACAAATAAGAAACTGGGACGTCCTTAATGTTTGAGTCAGTCCATGAATTGCAAGTATATTCTTCCTATGGTTGTTGCTTTTCCTCCTTGTGATTTACCTGTTTTGTTGTTTGCAGATGAGCACATATTTTGCACCTGCAATTTTCAGCCATCTACTTGGTAGATGCTTAAGGCGTCGTAATCCATTTCTTGAGGTGTCAAAACTGGGCTTGGTTGTCATTGGAACATTTGCTGTTATTTGGTGGCCTTATCTGCACTCAAAAGAAGCCTTTTTGGAGGTGTGAAGCAGTAAACTTTCTCAAGCTGATCTTTCATAAGTGTACTGTCGCATGCTTTTATGGTGGAATGCATTCTGTGTTTATCAATGCCCAGGAATTTCCCATGGGAAGCTGGGAGTAACTGTTTCATTTTCGCATCTTAGAAATTATTGAAGTTTGCCATTGATGCATTCCTCTGAATATAAAAGCATACAAAGTCCAGTTTGGGTGTGCCTCGTAATAATTATGGGTAGCTTTACTGAGCTGGAACTTTTGGGGGAGAGCATACTGTTGTCTATGACATTTTGATCTGCTGATACATAATCCTTGAAGCTATATGGTGTCTGTGCTTTATTAGGGGTTTGTGGAAGATATACAGATATTATGCATAAGACAAATTGTCCAGATTATAAGTTCATGATATTCAATGGTATAAGTGTAATCTCTTTTTGTTAGATTCTCATTTGATTGGTTAGAAGAAAACCTCTGATGTCCTTTTCTGAAGGGGATATTAGAGAAAACCTACGTGTTTCCATAAGAAATTGGATTCTTGATACGGATATATGAAGCATTGAGCTACATCAGTATACTTCTGACACTATTAAAAGAGTCTTCTTATACCTAATAGCATAACTTGTGTAGGTTCTCGCCCGTCTTGCTCCCTTTGAGAGAGGGATTTATGAGGATTATGTGGCCAATTTTTGGTGTACTACATCAGTTTTTATCAAATGGAAGAGATTGTTCGCTACACAGTCGCTGAAGCTGCTTAGCTTGGTTGCCACATTGTCAACATGTTTGCCTTCAATGATTCAGCAGATGAAGGATCCAAGCAACCAAGGATTCCTTTATGGCTTACTAAATAGCTCTTTTTCGTTTTATTTGTTCTCTTTCCAAGGTATATTTTGGCTTCCTTTTCGTGTTTCTCTCTTTCTTTCTTTTTTCCATCTTCCGCATTTTCCTCTCTATTCTGATTTCTTATGTGTTCAACACCTGATGGACAAATTTTAGCTCCCTCCTGAGCACATTTGTGGCTTTGATTTTGCAGTCCATGAGAAGTCGATTTTGCTGCCACTTCTGCCAGCAAGCCTATTGGCTCTTGAAGAGCCTTTGGTTTTCAAATGGTTAACGCATTTTGGTTTGTTCTCGATGTTTCCTCTCCTATGTCGTGACCAGCTTATCCTGCCATATATTGCACTCTTTGCTTTGTTCTACCTTCTCTTCTATGCACCAGGAAGGAGGGTTTCTAAGAAGACAAAATCTTCTGCAACCTTCAAATCAATTTTCATGTCCCTTCTTGTTTTATGCTCTATTGTTCTCCATATAGGTTATTTAACCATGCATCCTCCTGAAAGGTATCCTTTCCTTTTTGAAGCTATAATTATGCTTGTCTGCTTCTCTCAGTTCGGTTTGCTGGCTATTTATACTAATACAAAGCAGTGGAAGTTGCAGAAACACTATTCTTCCCTTGATAAGCAAAAGAAACTTCTTTAAGCTTCCTTGGCTGTTGCTTCTTCCATATCCTCTTTTATCTCCCCTTTCTCTCAATTATCTTGAAAGTGGGAGGGGTGGTGGTGGGGCTGGTTTTCGACAATGATTAGTGCTGCCATTATGCCCAGATTTGTTTTTTCTATAAAAGAATTCTGTGATTTCTCAAACATATTATAGATTCTCTGCCCTACACTTCCCATCTTTTTTTCCTCCGTCATCTTTGATTTTGTCTTTGAGTTTTACACTGAGTGCCATGTTGACCAAAGTCAAGATGAACATGGAATTAATTCTGAGCAATGATAGCTGTGTCACAACAGATACGTTCTCCCCTTCCCCGGCCTCCCGAAATTCATGGCTACTATCTAGTCGTCAGGTTTTAGCAGAAGTGCTGCTGTAATATCTGTTTTTAGTGTTGGTATGCTGCACTACATGCTTGACCCCAGTTTCCCTTGCCTCAAATTCTTTGCCAAAGCAGAAGTAAACCTGAGTTCACTCACACCCATGCAACGAGTTAGCATTTGGAACGTGGAGTTGGTTGAAACTTTAGCGTTTGCTGTTATTGCTGGTTGCCAATAGATGAAGGTGCCTTCTTGTAACATGTAGATGTAACCCAAGCATACTGTATGCCTGACACTCAACAAGTGTTTTATTCATTTTTTTTTTTTATATTTTTTCTGGCTGTATTTAGTGTTCATATTAGACATACTTTGCTTCAGTTGTAATTGTCTAAAATTGTTTTAGAATCTTTCATGAAAATTAAGTATGTTAGCTATTAAACAGGACGATGGACTAAGCATTCATTGAACATGGGTCATGGGTGCTTTTTTTTTGGTTACAAGGTCATGGGTGCTTTTAATTGCGAGTATGAGGAATTAAGATGCTTGTTTTGTAATCAAATTTCACTGAGTTGCAGACAGACCTAATCCCAAACCCATACCTTTAATGATCATGTTTTTGTTCTTTTTGCCAGACCTATGTCCAAGCCATTTAAATAGGCAATCTGATAGAGGGACAGAATATGACAGTGGCCTGGCCCTTGTTGGCGACTTGCCAACTTGCCATTCTTGCTTAATTTGTGAACAAGAAGAGAAATTAGGGAAAAAACGATTTATGTATCTTCAGAAAGATGAAGCTGAATACTTATTGATGTCATTATATTTCCAACCTGTAGGAGTACTTGTACCTATTATTGTTTATCGTTCATCATCCGCACCCCTTACATTGTACATTTACTTTCACCTTGTCTGGAATTAGTTATCGCGCTGTTAGTCTGTTACGTTCCAACACAACTAACATCATGACTAACGAGGGGACAGAGTTGGGGCATTGTTGGATGCAGATCGGAAAACAGCCCACTCATGACGGCGGCCAAGACTAGGAGCATGACTATCAGAGTCGGCTGGTGACGAGCAGCCATTGAGTGTTTAGTTATCCAATGACATAAATGGTGATGGAATGCTGAGGCCTGAGGGTATGGGGCTGCAGCCTGTGTAGGAGAGAAGAAGATAAAAATAAAAACAGAGCAACAGTCTAATACCCAATGGTCTCCAGTTCTGCAGGCTTAGAAAGGAGTAAAGGAGGGTGGAGATGTTTTGGGGGACCTGGGGTCGTCTGGTGATGTACAGAGAAATTATTCATGTCGCAGGCTTGCCGCCTTTGTGGCTCTTCATTCAATGTAGAACTCCGTGGTGAGTTTGAGAGTAATAAGGATGTGATAAGGATGGCCGCAGGCGGGTATAGACACTGCCCAACCCTGTTTTGGCTCGATTTTTGCCACGGCCCGTTGACCCGGCATGTAGCTCAAAAGATTGAAGTACCATATGGCATATACGGACTTACGGAGTATATTTTTATCACAAAAACTTGTTTGAGATAGTATTACTGTTGGTGAGACGATGGTCAATTTTTAGTGAAACAATGGTCCCGATTTATAATAAGTGATCCTTTTATATTTAAATAATGACCCTATTTTTTTTTATCATTTGGTCTCACACACTTTTATTTTTATTATTATTATTTTTTTTTAGTGAAGTCTCACACAAAACTTGTTTCTTATAAAATTCAAAAATAAAAACCAAATCACCATATAAAACTCCCAATAAAAAAACTAGTACTAAAGAACTTAAATCATCTTCTACTTTACACATGTGCCCTCAAATTTGTTGTCGTAATCTATTTGTTATTGGTAAAGACAAGAAACACTTGCTCGGGGTGAGCCAAAGGTTTTATTGAATTCTGTGATAAGTGAATTTTAGAGCAACAAAGCTAGCCATACAATCATTATAATATGGAAAATGCTACATGTATACTAAATGTATGTGGAGAGATATACGTAAATTATCTTAGCCTTACATTTGGCAACCTAATAGAATATTGGGTGAATCTCATTAAATGTGGTAAGAATCTTTTTCAAATGAAATTTCCAATTGATTTTGAAATTTTCAAATTAATTTTGAAATTTTGGATTTGAAATACAAATGGAAAAGCAAACAAGAATTATTTAACACTAACAAATTTTAATTAATATTTATTTTAGAAATTAGAAAATTAGATGACTCTCCCCCTCCCCTTACAATTTTCTGGCGATCTTGCAGCGGTACTCACCCGCCCCTCCCCCTCTCTCCAACCGCCGCAACCCCTTCATTTTTTTTTTCTGGTAACATTAAAACGCGGGACTTATTTCCGACGAAAATTAAAAATTTCTAAAATCAGTGAAATATAAACTTTCCTAGTTAATTTAGACACCCAGAAATGTTCATGTTTCAATGTGTCGAGATAGAACCGAGAAATCTTTTTTTTCTTTTATGGGTAGCCATTTTTTCCGACGAGTTTGCGGTCATGTATCAACTTGGAAAGATGTAATTTTGCTACCAAAGTCTTCACTAACGAAAAATTCAAGTACTAGCAACTATTGCCTTCCAAATGCATATCATCAATCATAACAATTTTGCTACCAACTATGACATTTACAAGTTTACAAATGAAAATTATTTTGCTACCAATATAAACATTAACCACCTGCTTTGATTGTCATACGAAAAAAAACTTTTCGATAAACACGAGAAGAAAAACAATCAGAAGAAAGAATGGACAAACACTCTTCGCCGGAAAATTAATCAGAAAAAATAGTGTAAAGTTTTGCGGGAAAATATGGGTAGATAAAATATTACTGTATGAATAAGTCGATAACAATCGGGCTCCTCTTTCCCTGGAAAATTCGCTTTTCGCTGGAATGTCGCCGAAGAGTAATCAGAGAAGTTGGAGATGACCGGAAACAATGGAGCTCATTTTTTTTTATTATTTCCTTTCTGTTTTCTCTCTCATCCCCATTTTTTTGGTCTTTCACATTCCCTTTCCCTCTTCTTTCTTTTTTTTGGCTCCAAACCTGATATTTTTTCCCTCCTTTGGTCCTCTTATTTTCCCTCCAAAATCTCTTATTTTCCCTCCACAAGGTGAAAAAGAATATTCTTAATTATGGACATGTGGGTGGCTGAGATTATTTGTGTATATCTCCCCACATACACTTAGTGTATGTGTATCGTGGTCCTTGTAATATACACCCCAATGTCCCCTATTAATTTGTGTCTATCTCTCTCCTCTCCCTTGGACCCCACACACCCATACTACCCCCACGAAATCCAAAGGGTCCCAAGAAAGAGAAGAGAGATAGACACCAGATAATGGGATGTATATATGTATATATATTTTTTGTGAGAACAATGAGGGATGTATATTACACTCATTGTATGACTAGCCAAGTCCTTTTTAGAGGTAGGTAAGGTAGGGAATAGATCCTCTGCGACCCTTCTCCCTCTTTCTCTTCCCTAAATTCTTGAAACCCCTCTATTTACAGAGAAAAGAGAGAGACTAGAGAATCCAGATCCGACAAGACAAGGAGGGTCAAAAGGAAAAAGGTGCAAAACCACTTTCCTTCTCTTGTATCCCTCACTATAAATCTCCCATTTCTGTGTAACCAATAATTAAATGTGAAGGTAACAGATTTCCCTATAATATACTCGTATATCATCAAAACAAAACTCCATCATACACTTCATAGTAGAGTATCATACAGAGTACAATGAAATGGATGGATCTAAAATAAATAAAATAAAAAGGGCTGGCCTACACGTGGCACTCTTCTAGTCGTTGGATCACCAAACAGTTGGAGGTTGGAGGATGGAAGATGCACGTTAACTGCCAGATTACTTCTTTTTTTTTTTTTTGGTCTCCCTCACAATCAATCAAACTTTAGAGGGAAAAAAAACAGAGCAAGCATTATCGTTGATGTGTTATCGCTTTGAACCATCGATTTTTTTTATAGAACCACTCATATAACTCTTAATATATATATATATATATAAAAGAAGTGTTATATATATTTTTGTTATATAGTTGTGGTTATAAGCACATGTTACTATAAAGTGTCACATTTTGATAAATTATTATTTTTCTTTTTTTTAAGGTGATGAGTCGTCACAATTTTTTTCACATTCGAAAGAATGTTACTCTTTCAACTTATTAGCAAAACACATATTAGAGGACAATCGGGTCAATCCGGTTGTTGAATAATAACAAAAATTATATTAGTTGGCATACGGGTCGGTTGTGTTAAAAGTTACTAATCTTTCGTGGAGGATAAAAGTCGCTAATATGGCAAGGGATAACTATTTAATTAATTTTTATATTCGAGGGTATAAACATCAATTTGACACGTGACTAAAATTTGCAAGGATATGAGCAAATAAAGTGACAATGGTCACATTTAGAATGATAGTTTATTAGTAAGTCGTATATTTTTTATATTGGAAGCTACTTCTAATATACATTTATTTATTTTTAATATACTTTTAATATACATTTGAATTATTTATAAAAAAAATATTTGAACATATTAGAATATAGTGAAGGACAGATCGGGCGTAGTTGTGAGTATAATAAGCGCAGGTAATAAAAACTATAAGTATCACATTTATTTTTGTATTTCTTTGAGATGGTTAGACTTTAAACTTTCAAAAAAAAATTGGATACGAGGAACCCGCAGCCACTACTCTTTAAATGTGCACTGAATAAATCCCATTAAGGGACATTTAGAGTAATAGATATTAATATTTAATTATTTTGGCAAGCTAGCGATAAATATTTTCGGAGATAAGCCAATTACTTAGATATTTATAACATATTAATCCATCACCATTAAAAATCCAAAATAAAAAATAGCTAAGCATATTAAAAGTAGAGTGATTAAAATGATACTACATGTGTAGCACAAGTAATGTCCTAGATAGAGTTAAGTTAGAGTATTGTCTTAAAGATTGCAAAAATCAAATAAAGTGCATATATTTCCTAGAATGGATATTTATGTCTGTATTTAACTAGCTACCTAGGTATAAATAAGTGGTTGGTGTGAGTAGTTTGACACTCTTATCCATTAAGCAAGGTCGACGGTTCGAATCTCGTAAATGGAAAAACTATTTATTGGGAACACTTTACGGCTTTACCCATTCGTAGACCAATCCGATGCAAGCAAGATTAGTCTTGACCCAAAGGGCCTAGGTAAATCTGTGATCAAACCAAAAGAAAACTAGCTACCTAGGTAGAGGACCTAGAGGTGATCGAAGCATGCGCAACAAAACAAATCTGAAAAATCTAAAAGTTCGTGGTTGGTAAAATCTTCCGTACATAGAGATTAGAGATACATGGCTTCTTATTTGAAGTATGTCCCTATCTCATTAATAATGAACAACGGTACCATATATATGATGACAGCATGTTAGAACGAATGAATTTGCTTGAGAGTCAAAAAAAATGGTTGCATTGTATAAGTAAAATTAGTACCCCGCTATGAAATATCCAGTTTGACTCATATAATATAACTAGCTACTTCGTTAGGGCCTTAGGCCAAGGAGAGCGCGTTGTCACCACAGCACATACCAATGTCATTGAGTAGAAAGAACTGTCCTAATAACCTCATGTGAGTGAATGAAGCTCTACCCCAACCACTTAATTATACGAAGTCAAGCAAGCATTATTAATATAAGGACTTTCAAGTAATTAAAATAAGATTCGGACTCCTAACCTTGAACAAGTAGGTATAAGCCTCAACTACTACGCCACCATCAATATAATCAGTTGTATTTAGCATTATCTTTAAAAAGTTGTGTATTATTAATTACCAATCTATACAGCATTTTGCATTACTATTAAATTACTAATATACTCATTCATTGTCATGCATTGAATGCACTCAACAACTTCTGGCTAGAAATAAATATATCAACCTAAACTTCTCTCACAACACCTCACCAAGTGTCCCATCTTCTTCTCCATCCGTCTCCCAGCCATATCCACATGAAATAGATGGGGAACATAATATGGCTTTAGATATGAGATAATGACAAAGGAACTCATCATACATCACTCTCCCACCCTAGACTTCATTCTTTTCCACTAATTCAGTTTTCTGCCTATCTAACACTGCCTGCTTGCTTGATGGAAACCACAGCAGCATCCAATAAGCTCTCATACCAGCGACTAAGGCAAGAAGTCTTGTTTCAAGATGATAATGAATACCCTTATTATCATAGTAATAATAACCAAGAGAGAAAATTTGCCTTTTGGAGATCATCAAGAAACTGGCTCAATAGCAGGCTCAAAAGGGTGCGTCTTAGAAGGAAGTTTAGGGTCAAAATTGCAGGGTTTAGAAAGTGGTTCAAGATTAGTAGAAGATCAACTAATAAGGTGTATGGTAACAGGTTCTCGTGGAGGAAAGTTCTGAAAAGACTGAAAGAAAGCCAAACCCATTTGGGTGATCTCTTTGCTGGAAACTACTTGTTTGTGCAGCTCACCCTTCCCAAGAGTAACAATGATAAGCTTTCTGTAATTCCTAGTACGTTTAAAAATTTTGTCATAGAAAAAGCTGCTTATTAGCTTGACTCCTTTATGTAATCTGTTTTTTCGTGGGTTTTATGATATCGAGGTGAATTTCTAACACATCTTCAAAAATAATAATCCTTCCTAGCTTCTCAAAGAGAGTTAAATTATTAGTCCTGGAACCTCTATTATTTGCCAAAGCAGGGTCAAAATTACTGGGTTATTTATACTTCACTACATGCTTGAACCCTGTTTCTCTTGCCTCAAATTCTTTGCCAAAGCAGAAGTAAACCTGAGTTATCATCTGGAACGTGGTGGAGTTGGTTGAAACTTTTACGTTTGCTGTATTTAGTGTTCATATTAGACATACTTTGCTTCAGTTGTAATTGTCTAAATTTGTTTTAGAATATTTCATGAAAATTAAGTATGTTAGCTGATAAACAGGACGATGGACTAAGCATTCAATGAACATGGATGCTTTTTTTTTTTATTATTATTTTTTTTATTTTTTGAGAAGAGGATTCTTTTTAATTGCTTGCGAGTATGATGAGGAATTAAGATGCTTGCTTTTGTAATCAAATTTCACAGCAGTGCAGACAGATCTAATAATTCCAAACCCATACCTTGAATGATCATGTGTTTGTTCTGTTCTTTTTCGCCAGATCTGTGTCCAAAGTCCAAGCCATTTAAATAGGCAATCTGATAAAGGGAGGGACCGAATATGACAGTGGCCTAGCCTTGTTGGCGACTTGCCACTCTTGCTTAATTTGTGAGCAAGGAGATAAATTAGGGGGAGTAAAATTTATGTATCTTCAGAAAGATGAACCTGAATACTAATTTATGTCATCATATATCCAACCTATAGGGAGAGTCTTTGTAGGGATAATAAAACCTATTCTATCTTTCTTTTTAGGAAGAGTCTCTTTCTCTGTTTGAACTCGTCAATTCATCAAAGATGGGTTGACTTGTCCTACGCATATAATTTACGGGTTATTGCATGCATCTTTGTAACAAAAAAAAAAAGTGTGAGCCAAAGGTGTTACAGAACTCTTTCATAAGTGAATTTCAGAATCAGATGTAGGCAAGGGAAGGAGGGTCAAAACTCAAAAGGGAAAAGGTGCCTAACAACTTTACTTCTGTTCTCCCATTGCACCAAAAAAAAAAAAAAAAAAAAAAAAAAACTTACTTCTGTTCTATCCCTCACTATAAAACTCCCATTTCTGTGGAATCAAGAATTAAATGTGAAGGGAACAGATTTCCCTATTCACTAATGCATACTCCATCATTCACTTCATAGTAGAGTATCACATACGGAGTACAATGAAGTCGATGGATCTAAAATAAATATAAAAAAAAAATAAAACATAAAAAAAAAGCTGGCCTACACGTGGCAGTCTTCTAGCCGTTGGATCACTAAACAGTTGGAGGTTGGAGGGATGGGAGGATGCACATTAACTACCAGATTACTTTTTTTTTGTCTCCCTCACAATCAATCAAACTTTAGAGGGGTGAAAAACAGAGCAGGCATTAAAACTCAGGCGTTGATGTGTTATCGCTTTGATTGAACCATTGATTTTTTATAGAACCACTCATGTTGGTAGCAGCCTAGCAGGTCAATCTTCATGAGTTCATTTGTCTTAATTCATTTGTCTTAATTGTGAGTACATAATACATAGTAATAGCAATCGCTGTAGAGTATCGGCAAGGGTTGGACAAAAGTATGAAATACTTATGTTATTGGACAATATCATCATAAACAAAAACTTGTTCAAGACGGTGTCACTTTTTAAGGAAACAACCAACGACTCATAAAAAGTGACCCCTACAATTCTAACAAGACTTGTCCTATTAATAATGGAAAATGAATCTTGTACAATCATTGTACATTACAACTTTTTTTTTTTTTGTGTCTATCTCTCTCTTATCTCCTTTTTCACTCTACCACAAATACCCCCCTAAAATCCCAAGTAACAAGGATAGTTTTATCACTCATCTAACATAAGTTATAATGTATAACCATTGTACAAGTATCATTGTCCATTAATAATCCTTTTATGTGTTGAATCAATCTTTTTCAATAACCATTTTGTTATCCCTCAATTCAGTGGTTAGATGACTCGTCAATAGCTATAACCATTTTATAACCGCAATTACTAGTTTTACATCCTAAAATAGTAATAACCATTATAAGTGTCCCGATTGACTAAATTGGTATATTTAGTGAGACACCCGCGATAAGTTGGTATATTTTTTAACTCCGGCGACATTAGGGTATATTTAGTGACTGATTTTGTCACTTGGACCCATTATTTGAACTTAAGTGGGTATTCCGGTCAAATCTCTTTTTTTTTTATATTTATTATCGCCCTATTTTTTTTTTTCTTTTCTTCATTTTTTTTAATTATTTTCGCATTTTTCACCCTTTTTTATTTTTCAGTATTTAATCCGAAACTGCCTTTAACTTCCTTGCTTCCCTTATACAAAATTAGGGTTTACTAAATTGAGGGAGGCAAAATCAGGAGAGCCCGAATTTGAAGGAAATTGGGGACAAATTTATTCAATCCATCAAATAAAAGGGGGGTTAGGTAATAAATGGAGAAATGAATGAGGGGTGGGGAAAAAATACGAAAATGATTTAACAAAAAGAAAGAAAAGAAAATAATTAGGCCAAAAACAGTAAATAACAAGGATCTTACCGGAGATTCTCACTAAAATTGAAATAATGGGTCTAAGTGACAAAATCAGTCATTAAATATACCCTAATGTCACCGGAGTTAAAAAATATACCAACTTGTCACGGGTGTCTCACTAAATATACCAATTTGGCCAATCAGGGCTATAAGTGCAAGTAAACTTTCAATATTAATATCGCACACATGATTCATTTACAAAGTAACAACAAAGGTGATACTCATGAATTGAACAACTAGAAAATTGATCCTTATAAGTTATATCACAGCCACTATATAGTTTGCATTTATGAATATATAGATCAAGTATTGGCTTTTCTTTATTCATAGTAATTTTTTAAATATAAGAAAAAAAATAGAAATCTAGTTGGCCAAGATTAAAATTTAAAAACAAAAAATAAAAAACAAAACAAAACAAAAACACTCTACAGTAGAACCTCTATGAATTAATACTCGATAAATTAATAATCTCTCTAAGATAATAATTTTGCTCGGTCCCTACTCGGGGCTAGGGTCTAAGTTAATAATTTCGATAAAATAATAAGATAATAATTTCCCGGAAGACCCTCATATAATTTTAAGGTCCCATCAAAATTATAAATTAATAGTTATATAAAATTACAAATATAACTAGGACAACTTAGTATAACTGACTCTATTTTTGTTTGCTTTGTTCTTTAAATTTAAATCTAGTTGCATTTCATCTCTAACTATCCTTACTGCACTTAAAAGTTTCGATGTTGCATTCTCTTATACTCACGTTAGTCACGTAGTGTTTTACGTATTTGATCTGTCAATAAAAATCACCTTTTTTTTAATATGTTTTAAGTATTAAAAATAATAATGCACGTTCGTTGAATTGAGAAAACTCTCTTTAAATTAATAATTTATTAATTTATCGTTAACTAATATCTCTCTAAATTAATAAAATTACGCAGTCCTGACATTATTAATTTATAGAGATTTTACTTTAATTGGCTACTAGTTGAGAGGAAATGGTGTAGTTGGACATTTATTAAAGGCTTAGTATTAATGGGGTTGGCAAAAAAAAGGAAAAAATTAAAATTTATGTTCTCGAGGAAGGTTGTTTGCTTTTGGATAAAAAATTGGTGAAATGCTGCTCCACGCACGCATTTCTCCAGAGCAACCGGTGGCCACAAATCAATCATTGCACCCTGATTTCCAGTCTCTCTTTCCATTCTTCAATTGGAAGAAGAAGCTGTCTCGATCACATAGCGATCAAGGACGAGGATAAACTTGGGAGTTGGGAATAGTATTTTGTAATTTCTCCTTTTATATTTATATTATGTCCCAAACCAGTAAGAATTGAATGATGCTATATGCAGCCTTATCATGAGGCTGCAAATTGCAGCCTCACTCTCACAAGCCGACACGTGTTAAAATTTACTTTTTTTCTCTTTTTTTCTTTTCTTTTGGGGTTTACTATTTCCATTTTACGGTGTTTTTGAGAGGTTTTGGGGTTCATCATTTCCATCTTAAGATTTTCTTTTTTATTTTGGGGGTTTTGGGGTTCACCCTTCCCATCTTAGGTTTTTTTTTTTTGGATTTTGGAGGTTTTTGGGTTCATTCTTCCCATTTTAGGGTTTTATTTTGAAAAATTACGACGGTCAAGCCGTCAGAATTAATAATATAGTTGCCGATAATAATAATTGATCAAATTTCAGTTAAGTAAACATGGTATGGAGGAGAGAGAGTGAGTTTATTGTAAAAAGTCACAACTTTTTAGAAAGTTGTACACATGTCAACTTGTGAGATAAGGCTGCAGCTAGCAGCCCTCGTAAGGATTTTGTAATTGAAAGTCCATGTAAACTATTGTAAGGTCAATTATACTCGTAATATATATGGAAAAAAAATAGAGCTCATTTTTTTTTTTACATTGAACCAAGCAATTGTGACTACTAACCAAAAAATAACATTATCCTTTATTTACTACAAGTCGACAAATATAAACTTTCGCGCTGCTAGTTAGTTCCCTGACACGTAGCCAGAAATTAAGGTTAAAGGGGGCTAAAAATTATTATAAATCTTCTTATATGTGTTAGGAGGGGCCATACCAATGAAAACATACTTAAATTTTTAGCTCAAATATGCTTTTCTTTATAATGGTATGTGTACAACAAAATTTTAGGAGGGGTCACGATCTGCCCAGGCCCATTAATAGCTTCGTCCCTGCCTTATGTAAGTGCGTACGTCGTTCGAGTAGTATATTGTATACAGTGAGTGTTCCATATACGATATACGATACATTATATGGTTTTACAATAATTCTATGAGTCTCCATTGGTGATCAAAGAAATGTGTCTCCCTCTGATGTGGCAATTGCCATATCATCAAGACTATTAATTAGCTTCTTTTTTTCTGAAACAAAAAACACTATTAATTAGCTTGCCATCTCATAAGGGTTAAAATACAAAAACAAAAACAAAAAATTGAGGCTTTTTTTGCAAATATTATAGACAACATTTTTAAAGTAGAAAATTGTGATCTCATAAGCGATTAAAAGGAAAGTGTAATATTCTTTATAGGAGTAAATTACTCTATTTGAAATTATTACCATCTTTGTTACTTTTCACCTTTGTATTTATAACCACCTTTCCACTTTTTGTGCGCTTATACTTAAATCCAATAATCAATCCATATTTATTTTTTTCACTTCTTTCTACTTCCCTTCATTTTTACTCACGGTTGTCAGTTATTAAAAAAAAAAAAAAAGAAAAAAATTAATCTCCTCTCTCATAATATTTTAATTTTTTCACTTTCTCTTTGGTAAAGAATAACTCTTTCAATGGAAGAATTCTTAAATTTTGTTTGAAAAAGTAAGGTCTTCCAATTTTTTCTATCAATTGCAAAAAAAAAAAAAAGAAGAAAAAGACAAAGAAATGACAAGTTGCAAAACTAAGCTTTTTTTGTTTTTAGTGAAGTTGCAAAACTAAGCTAAAGAGGAATTCAACCCACACCCACGCATTCATATTATTTGCTCATTTTGGTACATCTGGCTGGCAACCTGATTTATATTCACTTCACAATATGAATTTGCGTTTGATTTACACTAACGGGCTAGACAATAATAATGATTAACGTAATAAGTTAGTAGAAAATTAGAAACAACTTAGCGTAAAATCAAAAAAGGAATTTGCAACATTAAAAAAATTTAAATTAGAATATAATTTATATCTTTTTTACGCCTATATGAATTTAAAATTATGTCTAGCAACAATTAAAAACATAAATTATAAACCCCTTTAAAACAAAGAAAAATTACAAACTGATTTGTCTATCTTTATTGGTCATGATAAGCTAATTACTACGGTGAAAGCATAAAGTTAAATCATGATATTACACTAGATTTCGTGCCCGTGCTATGCACGGATTCTTGTTTATCATGCATACTCCGTTGTTAGATAAAATATAATAATAATATTTAATCAAAACAATATATAATGTTGAATAATAGGAGTAGCAAGTAACAATAATAAATTTTTTAACAAAGAAATTACATTTTTATTGAATGTATAATATTTTTTTAATCAAAATAATATATAAAGTTGAATAATAGGAGTAGCAAGTAACAATAATAAATTTTTTAACAAAGAAATTACATTTTTAGTGAATGTATAATATTTTTTTTAGGATAATAAATATAATACTTATGTTACTTATTTTTTATTAAAATAAAATAAAACTATTTTTTAATTTCTTTTTAATCACCCATGCATATATGGCTATTTATTACCTATTCAATGCTTGGTGAGAACTCAACTTTACATATATACTAGATTGTTCTTGTTCATCATCCTCTGTTATTAGAATTAATATAATAAAAAAAATTTAATCACATCAATATCTAAAGTTGAATAATAGACTAATAATTGTGAGTACTTTCTCTCTCTAAAAAACGCTCTGATGGCGTAGGATAAGCCGATATGGCTAACGTGCTCTAACTCAGCAATTTATGGGGAGGAAACAATCGACTACTGTTCCATTGAAGGACTTTCTGGGTTCTTCAACTAGAGAAGCAATCCAGCTTGAGAGTATTGATGAAGAAGAAATTGAAGACGAAAACGAATTGGACTTGGGAAATTATAGTTCGTTGTCACGGGGATTACCAGGGTTTGAAAGTTCTGCTGAAAATCAACCTAGAGCTTCAAGACGACTAATTATGTTCCCTACCCCAAGTGATTTGAGTGCTACTACACCATCAACTCCGACACCGGGGGTTGGTACTCCGGTTGTTGTGACTCATCCACCACAAAGCTGCTCCCCTCAGCGAGATGCGATGGAATCTCCAGTTGAGGTAAACCAGGAAACTAATGAGACTGATTTAAATACTAGGGTTCCTTCAAATCGTATTGCTTGTGATGAGTTTAAGTTGAAATTTATCCCACCTGTGATTAAGGAGGGTAAATCTGTGGCAAAATTGCAAAAATATGAATTAGCACTTCCGTGTAAGAGATGGGATTCTGCTTTAATTGGTTTTGTGCTAGTTGACGCTCCATACTTTAGCCAGATGGAGAAGTATGTTGAGGCCTATTGGAATTTTGTTGATGCCCCTAAATGTTTTCTGCATGAAGAGGGGTATTTCATTTTCAAATTCAATTCAGTGAATGATATGAATGAAGTGCTTAATAGAGGACCTTATGCGTTTAATTCTAAGCCTTTTATCTTGAAGAAATGGGCAGTAAATTTTGTCATGGATCAGGCTAACGACAGAACTATACCCTTATGGATTCAGTTGCCTAATCTTCCCTTTGATTGCTGGTCTATGGATTCCTTGAGTCGTATTGGTAGCTGTGTTGGTGTACCTCTATATGTAGACAAGGTTACTGCTGAAATTGAGAGGGTCTCATATGCCAGGATGTTAATAGAGGTTGATATTACCCTACCATACAAAGAGGAGGTGTGGTTTGAGGATGATTATGGTGTTATGAGGCAACAATAAGTGACTTATGAATGGAAACCCCTTTTCTGCCAGAAGTGTAGGAAGTTTGGGCATATGGAAGAAGCTTGTGACCCTGCACCTCAAGCTAGAAGAGATAATAGAAGAAGAAGAAGGAGGAGAAGACCTGCAACACAATGGCAACCTAGAATTGTACCTCCACGAACTGAACAACAGACTTCACCTGATATGAGCACAGGGACTGTTGAGCAACAACATGATTCTAGGGTTGGTGAGGAAGCTTTTGTACCCTTGAGCACTCAGTTCTCAGTTGAGGAACTTAGATGGCAGTCAAGACAAAAGTCTCCAGTTGCAAATGTGACAGTGACAGTGCCAGTGCATAATGCATTTGATGTCTTACAGATTGAGGAGGAGCCAGTGATGGTAGCTTCGTAAGAGAGAAGAATTCTGATTTTTGGGAACAGTCTGATGTCTTGTTCCTCCTGCACCTCCAAATTTCCAATGAGGTTCCTAATTTGGAATGTGAGAGGGATGAATAAACCCTCAAACATTAGAGATATTAAGAAGTATATTTCACAAAATAAAGTTAGCTTTATTGCACTTCTTGAGACTAAAGTGAAGGAGAATAAAATGGCAAAAATAGCAGATAAACTTAATCATCAGTGGTTGCATTTTTGTAACCATGTTGATGTAGTCAATGGCAGAATCTGGATCTCCTGGGATCCCTCACAGCTTTCTGTTCAGATCATCCATATTTCAGATCAATTTGTACACCTGGCCATGGTTTTTGCTGATGATACTACTATTTTGCTCACAGTGATATATGCTAAGAACTGTGCTATTGCTAGACACAGATGCTGGAATGATATTGAAACTTTTGGGAGAAATATTACTACACCTTGGCTTTTTGGAGGGGATTTCAAAGCAACTTTGCACATTTCTGAAAGGATTCAGGCTGGAAATCAGTTATCTGGTACAGAGGAGCTCCAGGACTTGTGTTACAATCTGAACCTGGAAGATATTAGACCCAAGAGCATGGACTATACATGGAGTAATAGGCAACAAGTTCAGAAGAGAGTGTATAGCAAGATAGATAGAGTCCTGGGGAACTTTGAGTGGTTATCTACATATCCCAATGTGGAAGCTGATTACCTAGCTCCATATATTTTAGATCACTCCCTTGCCCTCCTTGTGCTACAAAATGATGGAAATGATACAAAAAAACCATTTAGGTTTTTTAATCATTGGATTGACAGGCAACGATACAAAGAGCTTGTTCAAGACAACTGGAGCTTCCTTGGACAGGGTTCTAAGATGTATTGTGTTGTGCAGAAACACAAGAAGGTGAAAGCAGCTATAAAGTCCTCTAATCTCTATTGTTCTCAACTGGAATCCAAGATCAATGAAGCACATAAAGCCCTGATTCATAGCCAGGGGCTATTGGTAGCTGATATTTTTAACCCTGCACTAATTGACAGAAAGCATCAAGATATGGAGCAACTGAAGAAGCTGAGAGATACTGAAGAAGTTGTAATGAGGCAGAAATCCAGGCTTAACTGGATTACAACTAGGGATGACAATACAAGATACTTCCATGCATGTGTAAAAAGTAGGAGAGCTTTCAACAAAATCTCCTCTATCTATACAGCTGGGAATATTAAACTCACTGTGATGGATGAGATTCAAACTGAATTCCAGAATTTCTTTCAAGGAATGATGGGCTCTTGTGCTCATGAACTATCTGCAATTGATCCCTTTGTCATGAGAAATGGCCCATGCCTCTCAGTAGAGCAACAGATTGAACTGTGTGCAGACTTCTCTGCACAAGAAATCAAGGCAGCACTTTGGGAGATTGAAGATGAGAAGGCACCTGGCCCAAATGGATTTACAGCAGCTTTCTACAAATCCTCTTGGGACTGTATTGGTTCTGATGTTGTGGAAGCTATTTCTAACACCTTCCACTCAGGTAAAATGCTCAAGTCTCTTAATTGCACTTCTGTGACCTTAGTGCCTAAGAAGACTAATCCTACTTATGTCAGTGACTATCGTCCTATTGCCTACTGCAATGTACTATACAAAATACTCTCTAAGGCATTAGACAATAGATTGAGTATTGTGTGGCATGGTCTTATTCTTCTTGAGCAATCTGCATTTATTAAAGGGAGACTAATTGGTGATAATATTATTTTGGCTCATGAACTCATCAAGCACTATAGTAGCAAGGGTATTTCTCCTAGGTGCACACTCAAGATTGATCTAAGGAAAGCATATGATTCTCTTGAATGGGGATTCCTTGAGCAAGTTCTGCATGGCATGCACTTCCTAGTGAAGTTTGTGAGATGGATTATGATGTGTATAACTACTGTGAGCTATTCTCTCTTGTTTAATGGTAGCCCAATGCCTCCATTTACTGCAAAGAGAGAACTAAGACAGGGTGACCCCTTATCGCCTTATTTATTTGTCATTGTTATGGATTACTTATCCAGATGCCTTAGAGATTTGAAGACTGAGAGAAGCTTCAAATATCACCCTAGATGCAAGAACTTTTCCCTGGTCCATTGTGTATTTGCAGACGATCTTTTACTGTTCTCTAGAGGGGATTTGGATTCTGTTACAACACTCATAGGGAAGTTCAACATGTTCTCATCTTGCTCAGGCTTGAAGGCCAATGAGAATAAATCAGAGTTACACTTTGGAGGAGTTGCCTGTGATATTAAGCAATGTATCCTGAATGCATTGAATATGAAGGAGGGAGAGTTGCCTTTCAGATACCTTGGAGTCCCCTTGACCTCCAAAAGACTTTAGGCAAAGCACTATGATACCCTAGTTCAGAGAATGACTGAGAGGGTGCAATCATGGACTTCTAAGTTTTTTTCTTATGCAGGAAGATTACAACTAATCAAATCAGTTCTATTCTCACTGCAAAATTTTTGGGCTCAATTCTTCCATATTCCACTGATTGTTATCCATAATATTGAGCAAGTCTGTAGGAGATTTCTATGGACAAGAACTGCTAATCCTAGTTCAAGAGCATTGGTAGCTTGGGAGGATCTCTGTATCCCAACTGCTAGGGGAGGGCTTGGACTGTTTAATTTCAAGTTGTGGAACAAAGCCTCTCTAGGAAAGCTACTTTGGGATATTCAGCATAAAAAGGAGAAACTCTGGGTTAAATGAGTCAGTACCGATTACATTATGGAGAAATTTTTTTGGTCCATGCAGAAACCACAACAAGCTTCTTGGCTCATTCAAAAGGTGTTTGATAATAGGATTGATCTGCAACAATTTGTATGTTCTCAAGCTGTTTATAAAGTCAGTAAAGCCTACAAGCTACTGCTACCTGCTAGACCTAGGCAGTTTTGGTCATCAGTAATATGGAACTCTATTACTCTACCAAGATGGAGATTTATTGGTTGGCTGTGTGTGAAGGAGAGACTACCTATATGGCTTAATTTGAGAAGAATTGGTGTGCAGGGGCCTGGAATTTGTATTCTATGCAAACAGGCAGAGGAAAGCTTTCAACATACTTTCTTTGATTGCATTTTCGTACAACAGCTTTGGCAAAGAATGTTTCAGTGGCTTAATCTGGCTCAGCCAAGCTGGTAGTGGCCAGATGTGTACAAGCAGATGAGTAGCCTTTTTAAAGGCAAACATCTTCGAAATAGAACTGTGTGTGCTTGTTTTACAGGAGTGATTTACTATACTTGGAAAGAAAGGAATGCCAGAATATTCCAAGATAAGCAAACCACAACAGAGCAAGTAATGAAAGAGATCATATCTGCACTACACGCTAGAGCTGCAAAATCTGCAAACAAGAAAATCAGAGATTACTTTATGCTTAAGCTTAATTATTTATGTTGATTTTATTTGGTGTAGTAGTTCTTTTGAACTCTGTGATTGTTGAGATGTAGTGTATGCTGTGAAGCTTTTTTGTTGCCAGGTAGTCAGTGTTTGTAAATAGATGAGCTAGTTGTGGCTCGTCTATGTAGGCAGCAGTAGAGAGATGAGGAGTTTTTGTGCAACCTGGACTGATTGTAAAAATCATCCTATTTTGGGAGTAATTAATATAATATCTTACTTTCCAAAAAAAAAAAAAGTTGAATAATAGGAGTAGCAAGGAACAATAATAATCTTTTTCACGCATTTAACAAAGAAATTACATCTTTAGTGAATAAATAATATACCTTTTTTAGGATAATAAATATAATACTTATGTTACTTTTTTTTTACTAAAATAAAATAAAAGTATTTTTGATTTCTTTTTAATCACCATGCATTTATAACTATTTATTTTTTATTCAATGCCACCTTGGTGAGAACTCAATTATACATACATATATATATAGTAAAATTATCAAACTACAAGGTAGAATTGCGATTGCAATTTGTATAATCACAAACATACCTGAAAGTGTAGAAAATAAAATATAGGTTACACCTATATAAAATATAATTATCTCTAACTAGAAAAGAAAGTAAAATTAATGAATCTATATATGCATCCATCTTCATCGGTTATTATAAGTTACTATGACAAAATTTGAAGCAAAATTATGAAACTACGTAGTAAAATTATGAAAGTTTCTATTAGACTTAAGAAAGTACAAAGTAAAATTGGGATTGTGATGGTGTAGTTAATCAATAATGTCTTCCGTCTTTAAAACTTAGACTCTAAACCTTAATCAACTCTCTGTTCCTTGAACTCTGGCTATACCCTAAAAAAAGGTTAATAAATTGTCTATCTTAATCGGTCATTATTATTATAAGCTAATTAATTACTACGGTGAAAGCATAAAGTTAAATTATGATATTACATAGTAAATTATCAAACGACAAGGTATAATTGCAATTGCAATTTGTATAATCACAACCATACATGAAAAGTGTAGAAAATAAAATATATTTTACAACTATATAAAATAAAATTATCTCTAACTAAAAAGGAAAATAAAATTATGAATCTATATATGCATCCATCTTTATCGGTTATTGTAAGTTACTATGGGGAAATTTGAAGCTAAATTATGAAATTATGTAGTAAAATTATGAACGTTTCTACTAGAACTAAGAAAATAGAAAGTAAAATTGGTACTGTGATGGTGTATTAATCAATAATGTCTTTGTCTTTGAAATTTAAACTCTAGACCTTAAACATATCAGTATTATCTGCTCCTTAAACTCTGGCCTATACCCTAAAGAAAGGTTAATAATTTTTTTTCTATATTGAAATCATCATTATTAGTCCTTCCGTTCTATGAAACCTAGTAAAGCTTAAATTCTAATACTCGATCACCCTAAACCCTAATCTTAGTACTATGATGAAACCTAAATCCTAAACTCTTAAAAAGTTAGAATACACCAAATAGATAGAGTGTAAGAAAGCATTTGATATGTGATAGTCTTTAATTATATTTGATCTCTCCACCTACTTTTTTCTACCGATTGTATGTTGTGGACAAATTAAACCCTAAACCATAACTATTTTTGTGGCGTGAAGAAAAATAATCGTTGGAATAACTATTATGTCCCTTGTCTTCAATAAATTCATTTTGGAAAAATCATGCATGAAGTATTTTATAATATGATAATACAAAGTACAGGGTAAAATTCTCAGTTCTGTAGTAAAATTAGGATACATGTGTTGTAAATTCAGATTTTCGAAAGCAAAATGTAAGAATAATTGTACAATGATTATATAATTAAGTTGTATGATGTAATTGATTGAAAAGATGTTTAGTAGAGTGATGAAATCTAACACTTAAAGTAAATAATTTTCACATCTTACAAATTGACTGCTCGGTTATTAAAGAAATATATAGGAGAATCGTTAAAAGCCTTGTTTAGTGATTATTCTTTTTGTCATCATTATGGTTTTATTTAGTATTTCATATGAAAGTACAGAATACACTGGTAAAATATCTTTCTTATAGCACAATTAGAACAATGATAGTAAAATTAGAATAAGGGTCGTGAACTTGTCGTTTATCAAATAAAAACTGCTATGTACATTGATGGAAAAAGTAAAATTTAATTGATCACATTGTAAAATGTGAGAAAATTAGTTCAGTGATGGTACTTAAAATTAGAATAAGGGATATGCTTTATATATATAAAAAAAAAACTTTATTATATTGATTGGTGGAAAGAGAAAGTAAAATTATTAAATAACTTAGTAATATTTTTGTTTTTTCACAGACAAATCATAAATTATATAAAATGAAATGATTTGATAGGATGTACAATAATATTGAAATTTGTTAAATATAATTAAAGAGAACATATAACATGAAAGTACACAATAAAATTGAATTTCTTATAGTAAAATGATAAGGTGTACAAGTAAAGTCAAGAATGCTGCAAGTAGAATGTTTAATATACTAGCTACTTATATGTAATTTTTATTTTTGGATATGCAAGAATAGATTTGGAGATTTTACTAGATTTCAATTCGTTAATTAAGTATAAATTAAATAATAAAATTTGAGTACGCTGTAGAATTGGGTCTTATTTAACTGATAAAATGTGCAAATTTAAATTATTTTTTTCTTTTTTGGAAATAGAGAATAAAAAATATCAATAGTATGAACATGTACAACTCCTCCATTGAAAGGGAATAGTATTCTTCACCAAAGCATCTGAATAATTTTTTTTCAAGAGATAAGAAAGTAACTTCTTTTTTCTTTTCCCTATCTCTTGAAATTAGAGCTGTCAAAAGCTGATACGACACGACACGAACCGGACACGAATGTAGCGGTTAGTGTTAAGAGGTTTCGACCCGTTTAATTAAATGGATTGACACGAGTAACATGTTTAGTTAAATGAGTTAGGTTGAGGTTGGGATTTCCAACACGAAAGCAACCTGCTTACGACCCGTTTAATTGGAGTTGTCAAATTTAAGTTCAAATAATTTGTAACAAGTAAATATAATGTAATAGAATCTCACCTATCTTGAGCATTTTAATACTTTTAGGCTATTGAATTTACACTATATATGGTTAGAACTTTTAATTTAGGTAATTTTTTTTTATGTTTTTTCTCATATTTCAATTAGTTTAAAATATAAGTAAAGATAAATGGGTTAACAGGTCATCAAACAAGTAACACGATTATTAAACAGGTCAGGTGCAGGTCAAGGATTTTTGACACGATTAATAAATGGGTTAGGTTTGGGTCAAGACGCGACATTCTCGACACGTTTAACCTTGACACGAACACGAACGCGACACGACCTGACCTGACCTATTTGACAGCTCTACTTGAAATTGAGATTAATAATTGAATATTGTTAAAGAAGTAAGTTAAAATAAAATTTAAGAAAAATACTTAAGAAATAGAGATTAGAGACATAAGTCATAATTCATATAATATAATAAAATTATAAAAAACGAAAATAGAAATAAGAGAGATGAGGAAATGCAATATGAGCGAAATTAAATTATGGTAGTTGTCTTTATTTATTTTCCATATAGAATCATAAAATTGATTTCCTTCCTTTATTATTTTTGCTAATAGAGTTAACTTTATCACATTTCCCTTATTTTAAGCCTTGTTCCTAATATAAGACATAACTAACTAGATCATCTTTCGTTTATTTGCTAAAAAAACCCATTTGTTTTACATTATTTACTTTAGCCCCTATGACATGGCATATGATGATTAGTGAATTTGGCAATGTGGCAACTGACACATCACAGGAGACACACTTTTCATGTCTCTAGTAGAGACCTTTAACATTGTCCATGGTTTTATCGTATTAATCATTTATTACGATAGAAAACAAGTTCCATTTTTAGAAATAGGAATTCTCACAATATGAGTGACAAAATATTTATGGGGAACAAGGAAATGTTAAGCACTAAAGGTCCCACACCTATTACATCCATCAATAATCTATGCCAATTTGAACTCGGAATATCTAAATATGCCTCTCTTTTTTGGTATAAATTAAATCTAAAAATTCCTTGTTTGGCCAAATCGTCCGTAAGAGAATTTGCATCTCTTCCTTACTGGGTGATGTGGAAAGAAGGTCATTCTCTCAACGTCCTTATCTCAAATTCTCAATAAAGGCAATTTTTTCATGTACCCGCTCAGACAATTGCATTATCCAATGGTCTTCAAATTTATCAAGTTTTCGTTTTTCTAGGAGAAACAACCAATAATTAAATCCTGTAAAAAAAAAGAATAGTAATTTTACCAAAAGACAGTAAACTAGTGACAAATTTTATTTCCGCTAATTAAAGAGATGTGAAATAATTCATTTTTGAATAATTAAAATTTATTAATAAAACACTAGCTTTTTTTGTTTTTTTAAGGGGAATAAAACGCTAGTTTTGCAACTGCATGATAGAGAACAAACTCCCTCCACCTTTTTCTAAGAATGATTTAGAAATGGATCAACCTAAATTTGCTAATAAGTAGTGATATATTCACAGGTTCGGTGGTAAAACAATAAATAGAGAAATAATAACTTTTTGAAATTAATAATTTAAGGAAAAAAAATCAAAATATATACTATTCTTTTTTGTGGTCCAAGGAAGGTACAAAGCCAACTACAATAAATTTAAATAGAAATAAACCAAAATACTTTTCATAAATACTGGCATGCTTGGAATGAGGATAATGATTAAGGGGATAATAGATTGAGTAAACTAAAATGAGAGGTCTGGAAGGTGGTTGGTGTTAGATTTTGTGAAGAGAAGGGTAATCATTCTCCTCATTTGGGAGGTAAAAGTTACCCACCTCCCCCTAGAGTAATGCATTACCCCTCTTCTCCCTTAATTTTCCCCATTACCCCCTTAATAATCATTATCCCATCACCACTTCCACCTTCCTATTTTACCCTTTAATTTGCTCTATTATTCCCTTAATCATTACCCCCCATCTAAACATGCATGCTAGCACTAATAGATGAACATTTCACATCAGTGACGGATTTAGGAATTAGCTCAAGTGGATACACTCTCTTTTACTGTTTTCGTGTATATTTGAATAAAGTGTAGAGGAGAAAGAAGAAGTAATCACAACTATACCGACAAGCTAATTGGCAGAGGGTTAGAGACATGCGCAAGCTTATTAGTAATTACTTTATCCGATTATTTGCCTACTCAATTGTTCAACAATATATCACCTGGCCTACGCCTACCTGGTATATTTGGATAAAAATTTATTTTTTCTACCCGTTATTGAATAAAGACCGACAAGTTATTAGCATATATAGCCAATATAGGTAATTCGTAATTTCGTATGATCACTTCGATCTTCGTAGTTTAAATTTAACGGGCAAAACGAATCTTGGCTAATCGTCACAAGTACTAAGACTAACACGTTATATTATTCCAAATGTATGAAACTAATAGCCCCAAGCAATACCTAGCTAGGCAAAAGAAAATTAAAGTGTGTGTACCACAAGTCTACAATGCAACTAGAGTAGGTACAAGGTCATACCAAACATAGTATATAACGTCAACGTGGCACTGTGGCAATGGCAAAACCTAACAATCGAAACCATTGGCGAATGAAAATGGCCGTGATATTAAGTCGATACTTGAGAGTTGATAATATTTATCCTTAATCCGTTTTACCAAAATATTTAATATTTATTTATTAAGGTCAAAGTTCACAAACTTTGACCATGAATTAGTTAAAAAATACAAAAATTTATAATGTAAAAATGTTATTGTTAGATTCATTTTAAAGAATACTTTTCAAAAAATATAATTTTATAATCTATATATGCATTTAGTTACAGTTATTTACGGTCACAGTGGTGCATTGGAAACCGTAAAAAAGCAAATGTAAACATCTTCAAATAAAAAACGAAGGGAGTAGTATAATTATGTTCTGATAACACTGACTAATAACACTACTTTCAAAACAGAGGGGAGTGCATTTGCCAAGACAATAATCACTTTTTCCAAGGTAAATGAGAGAAGCATGAAAAGTTCCACTTACCTAGCCTCCTCTAGGTAAGCAACTTTCCATGTCTCATGAAAAGTAAGTTACATAGGGAAGTTTCACTTCCAAGGAAGTTGATGAACCAAACAATGAAATTTTAACAACTTACATTGAACTTGCACTTTTCATGCTATCTTACATCCAACCAAACAAATAAAGGGGTGTATATAGCTAGCTAGATAGGTAGAAAATTGAAATGAAAGTCTAGTAACTCGAAAAATGCGGAACAAAACAAAACTAAAATATCTAAAAGTTCGTCGTTGGCAAAATGTTCCGTAAACAGAAATTAGAGATATAGTATATTAGAGTACTTCTCATTTGATGATTTGAAGCAGAAATTTGAAGGCCATTGCTCAAAACGATTAAACGAACGTATGTCCCTATCTCATTAAGGATGAACATTGAACAACTGTACCATATGATGACACAGCATGTTCAATTAATTAGCTGAACGAATTTGCTTGAGAGTCAAAACAGTGGTTGTATAAGTAAAATTTGAGTAAAGGATTGGTTTAGAGGGTGTAAGTTCTTCACGGGGAATTTGTTAGCCAGTCCGTTTGACTGTTATTGGTGGGCATCAGCTTAATTAAGCTGCTTGCTTGCACAGAATGAGCGGATTGCGGTATGCGGGATACCTTCTCTCGATCGTCAAACAATCAATTTCGAACTATATATGGGATCTAGGGAATTAGGAATTGACGGCTAACACACTGAAAATTCTTATTAGGAGACGTTTGGATTGGGCTAATGATTAAGGGAATAGTGTATGTAGCAAATTAAAGTGTGAAATAGTAAGGTAAATTGGTGATAAGGGTAATGATTGCGTGCAATGCAGCAGCCCCAACAGTTGTGATGCGTAACTATTATCCTAGGAGGTAATGGAGAAAATGGGGGAAAATCATTTCCCTAGGAGGGTGTTTGGGAAGTGGGAATGGAATTGTGAGGGTATCTATTATCGAACTATCTCCCAAATGGGGTAATCATTATTCTCTTTTTCACAAAATCTAACCCCAACTACCTCACACACCTCTCATTTTAGCATATAAATTCAATCCATTACCCATTTGATCATTACCCCAATCAAAACATCCCCTTAATGTATCGTATATGGAAAAGATCAACTTATCCATTTAATAGGTAGTCGAAATTTTTTTATCTACTCGGTGAGTAGTTTATTCATGTAATGTGTCGTAGGGCTACTTTTTGGTATATATTTTGTTTTTCAATTGAAAATTATTTATTAAAGTTTCAAGTCAATAATTTAATTTTGTGTTTATAGTCCACATCACATTGTTAGACTACTCACTGAACAGATAATTAAACATTATCCTGTTGTACGGAATATAGCTTAAACTAATTAACATATGCGTCGGAGATCTGCATACTCATTTGTTCGAGAGTTAGACAATATATTACTCAAACTTGGTGTACTATTATCATATCATAGCTATAAATTTAGGAGGCAATAACGTTACTTACGTAATTAATCTGGGTGGCTTTAACTACTAACTAATTTCGGAAGCTTGATAATAAAACCGATTATGATGATTTGGCTAAGACCGTGCAAATCAATACCAACTAGAATCAACAACAGAATTAATATGAATATAATTAGTCTCTCCCTCCCCAGCTAAGAGAGCGTTGCATGACGTTGAGACCTCCATTTATTCCTCCCATCTGCCCCTCATTCATTGCCCGCCCTTTTATAATTTCTCTCTCTTTAATTCCTTATATCACCCCAACTTCTCCTTGTTCATTTTGCCAAAAAAAAAAACCCCCCAAATAATATATCAATTGAAAGAAACGAAGAGAAAAAAGAAGAAAAAAAAATGGACAATACAATCTCTTCTGTGAAGCTCAAGTATGTTAAGCTAGGTTACACTTACCTAGTGAACAACTTCTTGAGACTCCTTTTAGTCCCCATTATGGCGGGTGTAATGCTTGAAATCCTTCGGATAGGTCCTGGAGAGATTTTACAAGTAATTGGATCACTCCATTTGGACTTGATCCAAGTACTTGTTTCTTCTTTTCTTATCATCTTTATTTTAACAGTATACGTTATGTCTAAACCTCGGCCCGTTTACCTAGTCGATTACTCACTTTTTAAACCCATGTCAACATTACGGGTCCCATTTTCAACATTCATGGAGCACTCCAGGCTCAACCTCCGGGGCAACCCGAAAAGTGTAGAGTTCCAAATGCGGATGCTCGAGCGGTCGGGTTTGGGTGAAGAGACGTGTTTACCCCCATCTATTCATTATATTCCGCCTGCTCCTACAATGGATGCTGCTAGGAGTGAGGCTCAATTGGTCATTTTCTCCGCGATTGATGATTTGCTTAAGAAGACAGGGGTAAAGCCTAAGGATATTGATATATTGATCGTTAATTGTAGCTTGTTCTCACCCACACCATCTTTGTCAGCTATGATTGTGAATAAGTATAAGCTGAGGAGTAATATTAAGAGCTTTAATTTGTCTGGGATGGGCTGCAGTTGTAGCCCCATCTCTGTGGACCTTGCCAGGGATCTGCTTCAGGTAATTGCCTCCAATCCTATGTTTTCATATTTGCTGTTGGAAAAATTTATTAGTGGCGGTGGTGGATCTAGAAAACTAATAATATGAGTGTCAAAACTGAATTATCAAATAATATGGATACCGAAACTAAATTGTTAGGGTATTTCACCAATAATTTTCAAAAATATTTAGAAAATAAGGTATTTTAGCAAAATTTTCCTAAAAAACTGATTGCCCGAGACCCCGTAGCCCCGTACTGGATCCGTCCCTGATTGGTCCTCACTGACTAATAAAGATCAATTTCTAATTACAGGGGGATTTTAAAATTTTGAAAAATTCTTACCGTTAGTTACACTTATTTGTAGAAGTTTAGGGCCCGTTCGGGGTGGTTGTGAGTTGCAAGTTTCTGGTTTTCAAAATTTTTTATCTACTTATAGAAATTATGTTTGGAGCTGAAATTTTTTCCCATTATAGTTGTCTACTCTATTTTTGAAACTGACAACTGAAAATTGGAAACCAAAAATTGTGGTTTCCAAAATCTGGTTTTTGGTTTTCAAAAAAACTGAAAACTGAAAACTCAAAACCACCCCAAACAGGCCCTTAGATTGTGACTTTTTGAAATATACTAGAAGTAACTGATCAGTATTAAATTGGTGATTTCATTATTCGAAATTGAACAAAAGTTTGGAGAACGAGAAAAGTCAATAAAACAATATGTTTGGAATAAACGGAATGCATACTATTTACTCTTGTAACAAGATGGGGGAAGGATCCTCGGCGGTCCTTTAGGCTATTCCGAAAAGAATAACGGAGTATTGTCCTTCAAAATTCCACCTTTAAGTTTGAGGGGGTGAATTTTTGCTTCTTTAGCCCTTAGATGGAGGAAGTGTTTTCTTTTTTTTTTTTTTATTATTATTTAATTTAAACATTTAGATTATTTAATTTAAACATTTAGAGGAGAGATAGAGAGAAAAAGGGACAATAGAGAAAGAAAACTTACAAGTACGTACTTGTGAATCGAAAAATTTCAAGTGTTTCACTAATAAACCAACTATTTGCTTATGTAGTGTTACCCAATCAATAGAATATTTTCAAACCAATTTTTTTCTTTTTTCTTTTTCCAAATACTCCAAAACCACCCATATTTTCAAGGGTGTATTAGAGGGTAACAAATCTAGAGGGTGTTAGTGAAACACCAGAAAATTTATGCTTGTGAATTGTGATGACATGTTCTAAACCAATGACAAATTAGGCATGATTTTTTGGAGTTAACTGGACACGTCAATAATCTCATAAAAAAAAACATGGACACGTTAATAAACTTTAGATTGATATTTCTATTTAAATAATTTCAGACTATATTTTCACACTAATTTTTAGGGTGACGTTACTGTTAAGTAATAAAATAATATTTTCAAGTCTAATATTAAAAGGGTAAATTCTTTTATATTGCCATATATAACATAAATGATCCGACAATAGTATTTGATGACCTACTAATAACATTGACAATTTTTAGTCTTTATTATCAGTGTTCATATTTATATTTTGTACAGAGATAAATTAAACTCCAGTGGTGCTATCAATACATTCACCTATCACTACGAAATACGGAGTAAAAGATAAACAAGAGTTAATTCAACCGGTGTTGGCTCACTGGTAAATAAATTACAACTTGGTACACCAGGTCATGGTTTCAAACCTCATGAAAAGCACCTACACGAATGAATTCGTGAAATACTCGAGGCCGCGTGTTAGTAGTTGCCTTTTAGCCACGCCTTTGCCAAACCAAAAAAAAAAATAAAAATAAACAAGAGTTAGCTAGGGGGTCCATTTTTCTGCAATGTTGTCAATAGTTTTGGGACCGCGCAATTAAGATACCTGGACATGGGGTCTTCCCAATTAATCTCAAATTCAGTCTTTAAAAGGAGAGGTACAAATTTCTCTGATTGAACCAGCTAGCTACCTTCACTGTCCTGACTTTTCTTTCCAACTTTCACTAAGATAGAGTATTGTCTTAGGAAAAAAGTTTGACTGCCGTAAATCTTATACTTACTCAAAATAAATAAATAAACAAACAAATTCCTTACTCTGTTTTTCCTTTTCAAATCGGGAAAAGAAGATCCTAATGATCCTCACGCCCCTATTAAGTTACATGGACATGATCACATGGGTATATTCAAACTCCATGATCGGTCCATAAAATGGTAGGTATTGCATAGAAATGTAAGAATACAGATAACTTTTTAGCGGTGGTTTTACATGGGTGAAGGTTTCAATTTGAGCAAAGAGTAGTTTGACTTTTGTAAAATATTTGTCACACCTATTTTTGATCACAAGATTTGTCACACCTAATCATGGACGAAGTTATTAAGGAGTCTGGGCAGGACATGACCCTTTCTAAATATCTATTGTACACATATAAGTGTAAAGAATAGCATACTTGAGTATAGAGTTGGACAACTGGGCGGGTTGGGGCAAGTCGAGTCGGACATGTGTTGTGAGTGGGTCGGGTCAGGCCGATCCGTTTTGGCCCATTTAAAATTTTAAAAGTATTTTTTTAATAAAAAAAATATTAAATGTGTCGGTCCATTTGTGACCCGCTATGATCCGGTTAACTTTTAAATGGGCCGGTTCATTTCGACCCGCCCATTTATAATGGTAAGAGGGTCATGACCCGCTCATGGGGCGGGTCAGGGTGGGTCGGCTACAGGAGACCCGCTCACTTGCCCAGATCTACTTGAGTACAAATTTAACTATGTTTTCATTGGTATGGCCCCTCCTAATCCAAATAAAAAAAAAAGGGATATTTCACCGTGCACCCCTGAAGTTTGCCGAAATGCACATGAGATACAACGAACTTTACAAATGCACCATATACCCCTCAACTTTTGAATTCTTGCCCAATCTAACCAAATGTAATTTATTTTATTTACTCTTTTCTTTCTACACACCTTTATTAGATTTCATTTTTTAGATCATTTTCTTTTTTGGATAACTCCTTTTTTTTTTCAAAACTGAATACACTTTTTTTCTTTGAGTGAAAAATTCAATACACTTACATCACTTGTCCTTTTTTTTTTACCAGAGCCAATAGTAAATAATTTTTTGCCAACCTTTAGCTTAATTCAAAATACCAATAATTATTTCAAAATTGTTTGCCTGTCTCAAACTAAACAAAGCAAAACCAATCCAAATCGCTAATACGTGAACCGACCAACATCCAAAATAATATCAACATATTATTACGTGAAATCGAACCAACTTAATATAAGATTAAACCCCAAACTTATGAGTCAACCCAATTCACCCGAATAAGCTAATTTAGATTTTGGTTATATTTTCGCTAAATACCCGAAACTCAAGAAAAAAAATAAATAATTTTTTGAGGGTAAATAAATTAATTAAATGATAACTAAATAACAAGTTTTAACAAAGAAACCAAAAATAAATTACATTTGGTTAGATTGAGCAAGAATTCAAAAGTTGAGAGGTATATGATGCATTTGGAAAGTTCATTGTATCTCATGTGCATTTTGGTAAACTTCAAAAGCGCACGGTGAAATATCCCTAAAAAAATTGTGATAACTTTTTGCCCTTTTAACATTAATTTCTGACTTCGTCCCGGTACTTTATTAGTTGTAACTCTCGATTACATACTGATCATCAATATGATTACTCAACACAGGTGCACCCACATTCCTACGCCATGGTGATAAGCACAGAGATCATAACCCCAAATTACTACCAAGGCAAAGAACGTGCAATGCTCCTCCCTAACTGCCTCTTCCGAATGGGTTGTGCAGCCATCCTTCTCTCCAACAAGCAACGCGAGAAGCGACGTGCCAAGTACCAACTCCTCCATGTCGTCCGCACCCACAGGGGCGCGGATGACAAGGCCTACCGTTGTGTCTACCAAGAGGAAGACCCCGAGGGCAAAGTCGGAATAACACTACAAAAAGAGCTTATGGCTATAGCTGGTGAAGCCCTTAAGTCAAACATCACCACCATAGGCCCCTTAGTCCTCCCTGCATCAGAACAACTTCTCTTTTTATTCTCCCTTATTGGTAGAAAAATATTCAACCCAAAGTGGAAGCCTTATATTCCTAACTTTAGGCTGGCCTTTGATCAATTTTGCATCCACGCTGGCGGACGAGCTGTCATCGACGAGCTCCAGAAGAGCCTCCAGCTGTCGGCCGAGCACGTCGAGGCGTCACGGATGACCCTACATCGGTTCGGCAATACATCATCATCTTCACTTTGGTATGAGCTTGCCTACATTGAAGCCAAGGGGAGGATGAAGAAGGGAAGCCGTATTTGGCAGATTGCATTTGGGAGTGGGTTTAAGTGTAACAGTGCTGTTTGGAAGTGTATTCGGAATATTAAGGCCCCAAATGATGGGCCTTGGGCTGAGTGTATTGATCGGTACCCGGTCCACATTCCTGAAGTTGTCAAGATCTAGAAAGTCAGTCTCACATTGTGGGGGTTACCGTTTTTTTTTTTTTTTTTTTTTTTTTTGGTGTCCTTGATAATAGTGTTGATTTGGCTTACTTTTATCATCATAAGACCGAGGAGAAAAAGTTCTTTGTTGTTATGAATTTTATTGTATACTCTTCTAGTTACATTACATGTAATAAATGGTTGAAGATGATAATCATCTTCATTATACTGGTTTATGAATTTATGTATATCTTTGGATAATTTCTATATCTCGTCTAATTTTCGTTCTCTAAACTTTATTTTTAAAAAAAAAATTCATATGGCATATATGTAGCAAACATTCAAAAGTATATTGTCTAAATATGAGTTTCCTTCATGTGCATGTAAATAGGCTCGTGATGTTGTGGTATATAATGTGGTACATAGACTCATGATCTATATGCTCTATATTTCGCCATAAGAGGTTACAACATTGCAATATTACGAGTTTGTTCTTTGTAAATGATCTGCAGAGTTTTCAATCCAATCCAATCAACTAAAATTCAACGCAACTTAATTTAATTCAATTCCTTTCAATTGAAATGTTCTCTATACTAATACTTGCGATTGTGACAAACATGTATGGAGTATTATTGATCTATCTATGTGATTCATTTTGGTGTCGTTTAGTTCCCAAAAGAATCATACTATTGCATTGTAACATTAATGTTTGATGACTATTATTAGTCGATGTATACCTATAACCAATATCTTAATTTCTCACCAAAAAAAAATAACCAATATCTTAATTAACGTAACCTACTCAAAATGTCATTAATTCTTAAGTGCCAAAACTAAACAAACGAATCAAGTATGCATATACCGAAAATATCGTGTTGCCTATATCACATGGACTGTTCAACATTTGATTGTTGTTGCCATTGATTGTGCGCGAGTTGTTGGGAATATGATCTGGTTGATGAACTAATATCGCCACTTAGGCTCTGTTCTTTTCGTCGTTTCTATGTTGTATTCCGTTCCGTTCCACACTGCGCTGTAATTTCCGTTCCATTCTGCACCGCACCGTAATTTCTATTCCGTTCCGTACCACACAAGTTATATTTATTATTTCATTCCGTCCCGTGCTGCAATTTCCGTTTCGTTCCACACCGCGCTCAATTTCTATTCCGTTCCGTTCCGTTCCGTTCCTCATTGTCCCTCATCATTGGCCTTATTTTGAATTTAATGATTTCCAAATCATTAGGAAAAAAAAAAAAAGAGGGTTTGGTCAATCAATTGTATTTGTATGACTATATATATTTCATTATCAAGAGGTGGAGGTTAGAAAGGAGTTCAGATATATCATATACGTATACTGTACTTCGTATGAATGTGGAAAAATTAATTGATTGGTGTAAATGATCAGCCAAATAAGTAGTTTGGCAATTAATGATATTGATTGAACACACTTGTTTAGTACGAGTAGTAGTGAGAGATGTACTCTAGTACGTTAGTTGTTCACATACTACAGAAAAAGGCAAATTGGTATGTAGCATGTTATTCCCATTAAAGCCTCCTTACCACTTACCAGTTGGCCTTACGCTACTTGATGAGATTTAATTGCAACGCTCGTATGCCAATTAAATAATGAGGATTTGTGTGTTGTGAGAACTAGTTAGTAGCTAGACTGGTCATAAATCGAGTCACGCTATGTAGAGGTGTCAAATAGTTCGTGTCATGTTGTGTTTGTGTCCGTGTCAAAATTAAACGGGTTGAGAATTTCTTGAACTAAATCTAACCCATTTATTAATCGTGTAGAAAATTCTTTACTTGTACCTGACCTGTTTAATAATCATGTTATCTGTTAATGACCAGCTAATCCGTTTATCTTACTTATTTTCTAAACTAACTGAAATATGCGAAATGTTGAAGTGGGTTTGTGTCCCACATGGAAATATTTAGTGGTCTTCAACATGCATTTAAGTAAGTTGGTTACTCCACCCATTTCCAATTGATTTTGGAATGAAACCCTACTTGACTTATATGTGTGTTTACTCATTAAAGCCCAATTTTTAAAATTTATCTTGTTCATTTGTTTAAACACTTCAACACCAAAAACATGCAAATTTTACCTAAAAGTTAAAGTCCTCACCATATAAAGCCTAAAATTATTAATTTGCTCAAACTAGTTGTAATTCTATTGCATTATAAACTTGTTACAAATTATTTGAACATAAATTTAACTTATTAAAATTAAACGAGTCGAAAGTAGGTTACTTTTGTGTTGGAAATGCCAACCTAAATTAAACTCATTTAACTAACGTTTACTCGAGTAGAATCATTTAATTCAACGTGTCGAAACTAGTAGAGTACCAGTAGGACTCATACTGTCAATATATAATGTTTACATTTGTCTATAAATACATGCACCAGAGCTCCCAGTTGGGTGAGCCAATTAATTCATTATTCTGTCATATGATATTAGAGCCTCTAGCTCCTAAGAAAATTTATCTCCAATTAAACTTTACGGAACCCTAACCCTTTACTCGTGAACATGTCGACACCTCCTTCCTCATCTCCACAGTCAACCCCTCCTTCCTCATCTCCACCGTCAACCCCTCCTGTTGCCTCTCAACCAGTGTCAACCACAATCCCAGGTTCCTCTGTTCCTCAAGGTTATGTGTTCCCTCCCCCACCGCCTCCTCCTCACGGCCAATCTCAATCTTATGCCCTGTCATTGCCTCTCGCTCACCCTTCATTCCCTGTAGGGATGACCGAGCACCCTGGTTATTACCATGGCTCTACGGGGGCGCCGACTTCAGCAGCCCACTACGAGCAGCCCTGGCTCTCTGGCTTCCAGCATCTCAACATGGGCTCTCGACCACCTGCTGCGGCTTATGGGAGTCCCTACGCTGGTCCATCGCCAGCCCTCTTCTAGGGCCCGTTTGCGCCGAATATTACGAACCTCGTAACTATTCGCTTGGTTTCCGTGGATGATTATCTCACGTGGTGCACACAATTTGAAGCTTTGCTTAGTTCACATCAACTATTGGGCTATGTTGATGGTACGATCTCCCCGCCTCCCGTTCATGTCTATGATCAAGTTGGTTATCAACATCCGAACCCGGCATACTCTTCTTGGCTCCAGACAGATCAGTTATTCGTTCATGGTTGTTTGCTACTTTAACTCGCGAGGTAATGATCGAAGTCCATGAACTTGCACATTCTTATGAAATATGGGCTCGTTTACAAAGTCGTTTTAACACAGCTAGTATGGCTAGAGGCATGGAATTGAAAAGATCCCTTACTACTATAAAGAAACAAGATAATCAATCCATGGACTCTTATTTGAGAGAAATAAAATTTCTAGCTAATAGTTTAGCTTCTATTAAACATCCTGTTTCGAATGCGGAATTGATTGACAATACTATTTTCGGACTTGAACGCGATTATAATACTCTTATCACTGCAATCTCTCACCTCTTGGACAATATGACTTGGGATGATCTTAAATCACGCTTGATTGTTCATGAGCAATACCTCAAGCGAATGAATGAACGGGATGAGGCTGATTTCACTCATCAGGCCCTTGCGGCTAACGTGGCTCGAGGTTCTTCTTCTTCTGGGGCGTCTTCTAGCTCCAATCAGCAGCCTCACTCGACCACCAATAACACACAGCAACAGTCCTCTCGTCGTGGTGGTAATTGGCGTGGCGATAGGAACCGCCGTGGTACAGGTCGTGGGCGTGGTAACCAGAATTTTCAACAGCCCGCCACCTCTCCGTCGCCGAACCATGGTCACCAACAGCAAGGATTCACCAACCAGCAACCTCGAGGCGTGCACAACGGTAACAGTGTCGGTTATGTTCGTTCCTCTAGTATTTTGTCGTCTCATACTACTCCTTCTAACTCTGTTTCTGCAGGTAACTCAGCCACTCCTGGAACTTTAGCACGAACCCATATTATTTGTCAAATATGTTTCTTCCTGGCCATGGAGGGGCCACATGCCCTAAACGATTTAATACTAACACTGCCGTTAACCCGCCGTATGCTGCTGTCAATGTCGGTGATGCGCCTGAAACCATGTGGTATGCAGACTCCAGCGCCGCTACTCACATGACACCCTCGGAAGGTATTCTTACTTCTTTGAAACCCTATTGTGGTTTCTCTAAGGTTCAAGTGGGGAACGGTTCCTTGTTAAGTATTGCTAATGTTGGAAATGCGACGTTAAAAACCTCTAGCAAGCCTCTCAAATTGACATCTGTCTATCATGTGCCTAAATTAAAGCAAAATCTCATGTCTGTTAAGCGTCTCTGTCATGATAATCATTGTAGTGTTAAATTTGATGAAGTCTCTGTTTTTGTTAAGGACAAGACCACGGGGGCGGTTCTACTCAAGGCTACTAGTGATCAGGATGTCTATACCATACCATCGTCGGACCAATCTGTGTCATCTCCAGCGTTCGTTGCACTTAAAGATTCAGGGGGTCTTTGGCATCAACGCTTAGGTCACACTAGCAATAGGACTCTTAATAAACATAGGACAACTTCTCTTCTTCCTAATGGGACTTGTTTTGAGGATAATTGTGTTTCTTGTCGGCTGGGTAAATTCCAACGTTTACCTTTTACAGATGTTGATCATTGTATTGATATCCCTTTATTTTTAATACATTCTGATGTATGGAAATCTCCCGTTGTTTCAAATATGGGTTATCATGATCATGTCTCATTTATAGATGAATTTTCACGTTTCACGTGGCTATACCCATTGAAAAAGAAATCGGAGGTTTACAATATTTTTTTTGCAATTTCAATCTTTTGTAGAAAATCTTGTTAGTTGCAAAATTAAAATGTTTCAAAGTGATGGGGACGTGAGTTTGACGATATACCCTTAAAAAATATTTTTTAGAGAAAGGAATTTATTTTAGAAAATCACGTCCCGACACACAAGCTCAAAATGGAGTCGCAGAACGCAAGCATCGTCACATTTTGGGGATGGTATGCACCTCTCTGATTAAGGCTACAATGCTTGCCCAATTTTGGGTTGACGCTGCGTACACTGCCGTGTATACAATTAATCGTTTACCTACTCCTGTTTTAGGGGGTATTTCGCCTTTTGAGCGTCTTTTTAACAAACCTCCCGATTATGATTTTCTCAGAGTTTTTGGCTCTCAATGTTTTCCGAATTTTTCGGTTAAACCTTCTAATAAACTCCATCCTCGATCTAAACAATGTGTTTTCTTAGGTTATGCCTCTCACTATAAAGGGTATCGATGTTATGATCCTATTACTGGTCGTGTTTTTGTGAGTCGACATGTGCGTTTTCATGAAGATATTTTTCCTTATCTTGATCTTATTTCTCGATCTCCAAACCCGCCTCAGTATACCACTTCTCCCATGGAGTTAGCTCGTCCTTGGTCTTTGACGCCTACTGTCGAGACCATGGTTACCTCGAGTCGGGTCACCGCATCCGCTAGTCCTTCTATGCTAGTGCCTTCCTCGATCTTGTCTGCTCCTCTTGCCGACCCTGTTGTCATCTCGCAACCACTTGCTGTTGAACCATGTCTTGGTCCTACGTCATCTATGTCTCCGGTTGTGGCATCTCCTGCAGCAGCCAGTCCTTTGGTCAGGTCACCTGCTCCTTTCTCTAGTTCCCATTCTCCTTCGGTTGTGTCTACGGAGCTCAATCCTTTGCCTTGCACATCTGTGTGTCCCTTATCTACTAGTGTGTCTTCATCTAGTGCCCCTAGTGCAATTCCCCATGCTGTCATGTCTTCTTCTCAAGTTCAACCAGTCCGTCCTTCGTCGTCTAGCGGTCCCTTGCGTCATACGATGCAAACCCGTTCCAAGTCTGGGATTGTGAAACCCCGTCATATGTTGAACTTGTTCGCTGTTGTTCCTAGAGAAGTTGAACCCACCTCTTTTAAAAAGGCATATGATGATGACAGATGGAAAAATGCGATGGCAGAGGAATTTAACTCTCTTATGGCTACTAACTCTTGGGAACTGGTCCCTTAAAATAAAACTAAGAATTTGGTCCGCTGTAAGTGGTTTTATAAAGTAAAATACAATTCTGATGGGACTGTGGAGTGACTGAAAGCCCATGTGGTTGCCTGTGGTAATCATCAGCTTCTTGGCATTGACTACCATGAGACATTTAGCCCCATTGTCAAACCTGCTACTATACGTCTTGTCCTGTCATTGACTCTTACATTTAATTGGCCCATTCGCCAGTTAGATGTTAAGATTGTCTTTCTGCATGGTCAGTTATATGAGGAAGTTTACATGACTCAACCTCCTAGGTTTGTGAATTCCCAATTTCCCAAACATGTGTGTCATTTGAAGAAGTCTATCTATGGTCTTAAACAAGCTCCAAGAGCTTGGTTTCAGCATTTTAGCAGTTTCCTTCTGTCTCATGGTTTTGTTTGCAGCACGTCTGACACCTCCATGTTTGTTTGGAAATCTAGCACTTCCATTATTATTTTGCTGCTTTATGTTGGTGATATTATTATAACTGGAAGTAGCCCATCTCTTGTCACAAACATTATTACTATTCTCTCCCAAAAATTTACTATGAAGGATCTTGGGGACCTTCATTATTTTCTTGGTATCCAGGTTGTGCGTAATTCATTGAGTATTTTTTTATCTCAACATAAGTATGTTCAAGATTTGTTAGACAAATTTAACCTCCATGCGAAAAAGCCCGTACGCACGCCATTTGTCTCCCGTACTGCTTTATCCCTCTAGGATGGTGAGTTACTTGCAGATCCCTCTGACTACAGAAGTATGGTAGGTGCCCTTCAGTATGTGACAATGACTAGACCGGACATAGCTTATGCTGTTAATGTTGTGTTCACAATTTATGCATGCCCCTCGTACTACTCACCTTCGTGATGTGCATCGGATATACAGTTATTTGCAGGGGACAGCTGATCATGGGATTTACTATCGCCGCAACACGGACCCATCTTTGGTTATTGCCTATTCTGATGCTAACTGGGCAGGGTGTCCTGATAGTTGTCGGTCGACTACTGGCTATGCCATTTTTCTGGGTAACAATCTTATTTCCTGGCGCAGCAAGAAACAACCAATTGTTTCGAAATCTTCTACTGAGGCCGAATATCGAGCAATTGGCTATACTGTTGCAGACACATTGTGGATTCGTCAGATACTTGCTGAACTCGGTTGTGTGCTCTGCAAACCAGTTCAGGTTATGTGTGACAATATCAGAGCAACTTATCTCACAACGAATCCAGTTCTTCATGATCGTAGCAAGCATATCAAAATGGACTATCATTTTGTTCGAGAGCATCTTTCTCATGGTGATCTAGTTGTAAAATATATTCCCACTAGGTTTCAGCTTGCTAATATACTTACCAAAGCCCTGTCTCTGCAACAGTTTCATTTTCTTAAGTCCAATCTGTTCGTGCGTCCTCCCGATCAGCTTGCGGGGGCGTAATAGAGTATCAGTAGGACTCACACTGTCAATATGTAATGTTTACGTTTGTCTATAAATACATGCGCCAGGGCTCCAGTTGGGTGAGCCAATTAATCCATTATTCTGTCATAGAAACCTCTCCATAATAACCCGCTATATTTGTGTCCGGTTCATGTCGTGTCAATTTTTGATAACTCTACATTAACGTAATGTGTATGCTTTAATGTGTGTTGTTTTACACCAAAATTAAATGAGTGTGTTGTCTTGCACGATTGCACCAAAATGAGTGTGTTGTCTTGCACAATTGCACCCAAAAGTATATAATGTATTGTAATCTGTATCTGGTTTGATCACTTTTTTCAAGTACATTATGCTCTAGTCCTTAACTTCAAGAAAAGAATTTTACATGAGTGTGTTCTTTATTATTAATCTCTATTGATCTAATTTGACAGGGTTAATTTTAGGGGGGAGAAAAATTAGGGTGTATTAGTTGTGAAGTATGGAAATTAAACCAACTCCAAGAAATAATGTTACAATTACAGGAAGTCTAAATACCTATATCCAAAAAAAAAAAAAAAAAAAAAAAAAAAAAACAAAAAAAAAACCTCCATCTAGAAGCCTAGAACATCGTACATCAAATTGGTTTTAGGTTTTTTTTTTGAATGGCAAAGAAGTTGGGCTCTTTGACACATTACAATTTACAAGGGAGGTGGCCTAAAGACCCATATCAAAAAATACCACTTCAATTCTAAATTGAGGCCTTGAGGGCAAAGAGTCTTGACTAGGCCTGACAATGGGTGAGATTTGAGTCGGGTGGAGCATCACCCGCATCTACCCATTTAATTTTGAACTTTATCCGTCCATCAATCACCCATGAAACACTTACCCGCATTCAATCCAGCCATCATCCACGGATAAACGGGTAGATATGAGTGGTAAACGGATGACATATTAATGTGTGTGTTCCGATCTGCGCAAGTGCCTAGTTCTTCCTGGATATAGCTGAAATCTATCACTTGATTTTTCCTATCCCCTTCAGCATACTTCCTTTTCTTTCCAAAAAAGTGAGCCTAAGAACAACATACCTCCAATACTGCACGCTTGACATCTCATTCAGTAATTCTTATTAGCACAAAAAACGTACAACAAATCCTCTGATCTATCTATATATTATTGATAGGCACCCTTATACTTGCTTCAAGCTGATTCCAACAGTATACACATTAAAAACCAATAATATGCCTAAAGTTTTTTATGGTTTTTTTTTAATTTATATTAAAATATTAAACAGGTGATGGATGGATTCACGGGTCGGGTTCGCGAGTGAAAAATCATCACCCGAATCCCACCCGACCCACCACCCGCCAAAAAACCTGTTTATTCGGGTTTTCACCCATTTATTTGAGGCGGGTGGAGCGGGTTCATGTATACCCACGAGTCCACGACCCATTGACCGACCTAATCTTGGCCCCTCAACCTATAGACTGGAGGGATGAGACTTGCGAGCTCTAACACTTAAATGGCACGCGACAGTCACGTCTTGAATTTAAGATAACGAATGTTAACAAAATTTTTTGACCGGAAATGGGTTGTGTATAACCTGGCAATCAAAACACGGGTAAAAGGTAATTATAGATAACGTTTTTTTAAATACGATACTATCTTACAAACGTTTTTGCTAATAAGATAGTTTTTCGCGATAGTTCTGATTTTTCAGAAAAATTACAAAGCTAGAAAAGAATTTTAGTACACTGTCTTAATTTTGAGCATATTATTGCGAAACCAAACAACTCTTACACCAATACACCATTATTGTATTTTCAATTGAGAAGTTTTTTCAGTGTAAAATGTATTTTCGTTCACATTTTTCGTTGTTGGATTACAATGAAAAATAATTTTCCTAAAAAACTATTTTTTTCTAGAAAATAAAATTTGATGACATAGTTACGTAGATCTCAAAAAAGTTAGGTGAAATAAAAAAAAAATCATCTCAAACACATGTCGAAGTTAAAAATTATACTTATTTAAAGAAAAAAAAATAATATTAAGAAAGTGACCCAAAAATTCGACCTGAGACCTAATCAAATTGGGTATGGATTTTATTTTATAGTCCAAAGGCCGGACAACCAAACTTCATGATCAAGTCACAACCATTGAAAAATCATTTTTCCTTTTTCTTTAAAAAAAAATATTTACATCTATATAAGTAAAAATATTTTTGCCCCTAAAAACCATTTTCGTTGTCATTGTAAACAAACAACCAAAAATGGAGCCTTAATCAGTTTCAGGTTTTTAGCAGAGAAACCCCCGCTTTTTTTCCCGTTAGAACATTTGACAAGCCTTTGCTCCATCTCTGTGCTCTCTCTCAGTTCCTCAACTTTCAAGTCCGCCTTCGTCCCCGGTCACATTTTCTCATCCTCAATTAGCCAACCAGGTACCCTTCACGCTCACTCTCTTTATCTTAATATTTTTTTTTTGGTTGTTATTCATATTAGCAGTACTTTATTCTATTCTGTATACAGTAAGAAATCATTTTTTTGCGTGTTGTTTTATTTTAATTGTAACTATCTGGGTAAATTTAAAGACCTACATTTCTTCTTAGGGCCCCTTTTTCTTGGATTGAGTATTTTTTTTGGGGCTGTATATTATGAAAAGGAAATTGTCGAATGGGTTGTGTTTGGTTTGATAAGTAACTCAATCACACAAAGTTAGGTTAATTTTAATAGGAAATTCTTCTAGTGTCAGACCAATCTGTGAAGGACTCATTTATTTGCTGATTTGCTTAGTTGCCAACATTGAATACTTTAAAGAAATGTCAAAATTTCAAACTTTTTGAATCGAGATGGTAACTAATACTACTACTATAAAGTTGGGAACTTTGAGTGCAATGTGTCTGTGTGTTTGAGCCTTGTGGTTGTGGGGCAAGCTGTGGCGGTTTTGGTGGGTTGATTATGGGGAATTCAAGTTTTGTTCTATATAGGGGTGATGTGCTAATATTGCTCTGTAGTGTTTCATTAAAAGACTTGTAATACCATATCATAAAGAACTCTCCCCGTCCAGAATTGGTAGTCATGATACTCTCCCAATTTTAAGGATCTAATGTGTTTTTAACTAAAAAAATACCTCATTATAGAGAGTAGTATTTGGGGGGTTGTGACTTGTGACTTTGTGAGTTACTGAAGCACGGGAGTGATAATGAAGTTAGGATACTATTTTGAAGACAATCATAATAGTACTATCATCGAAAATGTTGGGAGTATCAGTAATTGTAATTTCAGAAGGAATGAAGTATGTATTATTTATAGTGTTTCTGGAGCAGTGGTGTCCGACATCCATATTGCCCACAAACTTTTCCAATAGCCTCCATAAAACCTGTAAGGGCTATACTAGTTTGCTTACTCTGCTTTGATACTAACCATGCTCAGCCAGGTTGTATCTTTGTTCACGGATACATGTCGTGCTATCCTTTTCTGATCTTTTTGTGGAAATCCCATCTGTCTTTTCTGATTTCTTTTTTGTTCCCTAGTTGCTCTCTATTTTAAGTATGCATTCTTTGTTTGGGACAATGGCTGCAATCATAGAGCAAAATGTCTCTAGGGTTATGTGCTTTTATATGGAATACTTTCCTTTTCTTTGTCTAATATTTTCATGTGTCTTTAGTGCATCTTTGCAGGCGATTTTCCGGTACGCTGATGATCTATGACAATCTTTTATCTCATAACCAAAAATAAAAATAATAGAATGAAATGAAAGTTAATTCTTTCTCTCTTGTATCTTGGTTTTGACTTTTGAGTTCTAGGTTTAGCTGGAAATCTATGCATTACGTGTTTCCCCCTTTGTTTAACAGTGTAAGAAGACTTCAGGAGTAACGATATTTCAGATCATCTTGGGATCTTGTCTCCTCGAACATTAGTATGGATGAGAGCACTGCTTCTGTTGACAGGATCACTGTACTGCCAGACTTCGTTCTTCACCACATTTTGACGTTTCTTTGTAGCAAAGATGCTGCTCGAACCTGTGTTCTATCTAAGAGATGGCAGCATATCTGGGAAACGTTTCCCATTGTAGATTGCATTGAATTTTTTTGGCGAACGGAATTGTGTCATTTTAATCCTAAGGAGTTTATGAAAACCAAAAATGAGCACCGCGAGCTTTTTAATCAGAGAGTGAAGTTCATGAATTATGTTGACTACAGATTGCGGCGATTACATGAAGAAAATCTACGTGCAAAGAAGTTTTACCTCCTTGTGACCCTTGTAAATATCAAATTGGCCTCTCGTGTTGATAAATGGCTGAGGTTGGTTGCTGATCTAAGAGTTCAGGAGCTAGATTTCCACATCCGTGTGGGTAAAAAAGGTTTTTATAGTTTGCCTTGGAAGGTCCTTGCAGACCAATCTTTAACTGTTTTAAGTGTAAGTGGTTGTCATCTGAGTCACTTTGTCTCCAGCAGTGCAATTAAGCTGAAATCTCTAGTTAAGCTTCATCTTGGGCGTTCCTTGATAGACGAGGATACAATCGGAAATATCCTTTCATACTTCTGTTTGATGGAAGAATTCTCTCTAGACTGTTGTCGGGGTTTCAGGAGGGTTGAAATATGTGGTCATGATAAGCTCAAGAAGATGAAGTTCCGTTCTAATATTGAGAATGAAGTTGAAAAGTTTACCATTAAGATACTAACTTTAGAAGAACTCGAATTTGATAATGTTGATGCGGAGATGGTGTGTGGAATCGATGTTAGTTCTGCATGTGTAAATCTGAGGCGTTTGTCTTTGAAGGGCATTCCCATTTGTGGAAAGTGGGTGCAGAAGATGATCTCACCTTTTGCTCTACTTGAGTATCTGATGTTGGGTGAATGCAATGTTCTAGACGAAGTGTTTAAATTTTCAAGTACTGTTCTAAAGGAGTTGCAGCTCAGCCGTTGCAAGAATCTGGTAGAGGCTGAATTTGATACCCCTGGTTTGCATATATTCGGATATTTAGGTAGTTACATGCCTCGCATATCATCAAGTATTGTTGCTGGTTTTCGGAAAGCCACTCTCTATGTAGATGAAGAAGAAAATATAGACAGTTCCTGGTTTATGAGGTTGAGCAATTTTCTTAGATGTGGCAGATTCCAAGAGTTGGTCTTGCAAATTTTTAGTTTTGTTGGGGTATGTTTAATACTTTAAATTTTAAGTTTGTTTGTGATGTTTTAAAAAGCTTTTCAAATGACTTAGTTGCATAATCAGGGAGGCTTACTTATTATTGTTTTATGGTGTTTGTGTAGGCTCCTTTGATAACATTTGATGCAAAAGACCTCGCAGAAATCCAGCCTCCTCCTTCCTTTGATCTTGATAATTTAAAGTTGGCAGTATATGCAAAAACATCAGTAAACTGTGTGGCTCTTTTGGATGGGTTACTGTGCAATTCATATCCAAAGATTCTGTCACTACAGCTAGGTTTATCGACTGAATTTGAGCAGGTTTGTATTACCCAAGCATTGTATTTATTGCGTTGATTAGAGGACTAGATATTAGACATTCTTATTGTTTTTCTCTTTCCTAGTTCCCTTTTTTTTAATGTTAATTATGTGTGTATGAGGACAGTTTTATACTTTTACTGGTCATCCAGTAACTAGTCATCAATTTAGGCTATATGGTATCCACAGTGTCCCCACATTACCTGCTGTGTGGTACATGTGAAGGTGATACTGACTAGCAAAATGGGCTGAAATATGGAGTTTTCAAGAAAAATGTGATCTTGATTAGCATTTGGCACAAATTTCTAATCGTATTACTAATTCATCTTAAAAGGCACAATGAAGTAAGTTTGACATTTGCAATTATATTAATCAATTGCAGTTGCTACTGAAGAGATTGGTATCTGAAAGATCAACTACCTGTCCGGAAAATCTTAAATGTTGGCGTGACTCCCTGAGCGGTATTACGTCCATCGGTTTGAAAGATGACAGCTTTGACCTTCCACTCAATGCAACTGCCTTTAAGCTATTAAAGCTCATTGGCTTGAAACATCATCAACTTGATTCAAGTATGTTGGAGAGTTTGAATAGCTATTTGGAGGATTTGGTATTGAAAGCTGCAAGATTTCGCAATGCACAGTTGTATTTTAACTTATCATGGTAAATTTGGGAGTATTATTGATGAAGTTATACTTTGTTACAGAATTTTATGTGAGATTATAATCTTTTGTTGGTGGAGGACTTGGTTACTGATCTGAATGTTCAGGTGCTAAATCTTGACATCTAGTGGGAAAAAAAAAGGAACAGATTACTGTTGTGTCTGCAGCAATGAGTCAATAAGTTCTGCTTTCTAAATAAGCTGTATTTTCAGGAAGCCTTTTAAGGACGAGGAGGCACAATCCAGATTCTGATTGATGGTAATTGGTAAGTATTCTCTCTCAAAGATTTGGTTTTGGCTCAAGGCTCGTGCTTGAAATAATACCATTTCGATAAGCTCAAGAAGTTTTTTTTTTTATTCTAATGCATATATAGCTACTCCAATGATTTGGCTAGAAATTAGTATTGAGGCGTGTAAGTTCAGAACACGTACTAGTTTCAGAACATTCAAGTCCTGTCCTTAAAGGTGGTATCAATTGTGAAAATCCTTTTCTTTTCCTGGAATGAATAATGATTATGTAGGTAGGGATGGTTGTATACTTGTATGACTTCTATCTCTTGCATCATTATATTGCATGTACTCAAAGAATGTTGCTTTTGAGTTTTGATCAATATCCATTGTTGCTTGTGTATGTATCAGCAGTTGATGGTTTGTGAGGGTGAAGAGAGTTAGGGGTCACCATTCATCTGAAGAATCAGGGAGTAAAGTTTAGTTGTTCACATGTTACACCAAACGGCAAATCGGTAGTAGTACTATGACACGTTATTCACAGTAAACATCGTCAGAAGTTCTGCGCTGTCTGATTAGATCTAACTGTGACGCTTGTGTGCTGCTGGATTTGTAAAGTGACAACTATCTAGGGCTGGAGACTAGCTGATTACAGTTACATGTCAATTAGCATCGCTTATGTAATTCTGGGTTCGAATTCGAATTCAAGTCGAGATTGAGTTTGGCTAAAACATGATTTACGGAGCTCAAGCTTGAATTTGAATTCGACCTGTTCATATTACAATGTTTTTTTGTTCTGCTGAATATCTTGGTCCTTTGTGGCTTTGCAGTGTTGCAAACTTGCAAAAATATAGTAAGGGGATATTTATGCGAGAATCTAATGTCAATGTCATTACCCAAATACAATAAGAAAAGCCTTCTGAATTCTGAACAAGTGAAGACGAGCAGAGCTGGTAGCGACCGCTCCATGGAACTTTTTTCCTCCCCTTCTTTCGAATTTGTTTTTCCTTGTTTTCTTGTTTTTCCTTTTCCTTTTTTTGCCTATTCAAATTTGTAATATTCAACTTCCATGACTCCGTGAGGAGGTTAAAAAAAAAAAAACCGTTCAACCCAAAAACTTCTATAAGACGGTCTTTTCGAAATTTTTGAAAAATAAAGTACTTATGTCCATAGAGGAAATCACAAAAACTAGTATAAAATGTACCTATGGGATAGGGCGTCCCACATTTCCCTCTTCCCTCTCTCTGACTCCTCTCTCCCATTCACTCCTCACAATATAGGTCCGCCCAATACAACGCCTATTGTTATATTTAAGTAAAAATTAATACTTTCAGAACAATAATGATTATTTTTTATACATAAAGCTATTGTTTTAAGAGCAAGTCTTGTGTAAGACCAATTAACAGAAAAATAGAGTCACCATTTAGAAATGTAGGAATCATTTATTATGAGTCGTGACCCTTTTTTCAAAGGGTGACTCTCGTCTCACCAAAAATTACGATAAGTCCGTCTTAAACAAGTTTTTGGGTTGTTAGTGCTTATGAGTTAGCTAAGTAATAGTACTCATTTAACAATAAATATTTGCATAAATTAAATAACAATATTTAGAAAAAGATTACTCAAAAACTAGAAAAGCTAATTATGAAACAATATTTATTTTGAATGAGTAGTAATTTTCAATGAGAAGTATCAAATTTCATACAATAAGTATTAAGTACTTCGTGGTAAATAGAAGCACTAGTATTTATTTTGATTAAATAGGTGTTACTTTTTAACAATAATAAGTTTTATTAGAATAAAAAACCATAAATATATTTTTTGAAAGGATAAAAACCAAAAATATTACTTTAATATTGAAAATCGTTTTGTTGAACAATTATATATATATATATATATATATATATATATATATATATATATATATATATATATATATATATATATATATATATATATATATATATATATATATATATATATATATATATATAGGAGGCATATTTTGGGCGCAATGAGGCATGCCATGTAGGCGAGAATTTTAAGAGAGCGCCACCTAAGTGAAGATTAAGACAAAAATTAACTGGTATAAAACATTTAGGATTCTTAGAATCCATACTATTTAGGATTTTTGAGTTATGATAGACTTCTAGAGTTTTATAAGAGTTATACTAGAACTCTGTCAAATATTTAAAATCAAATATAACTTATTCTACACATCTCAAAAAAATAATAACTTTTATACCATCAAATTCATATCGAAAAATACTTTAGAACGAGATACATATACAATATGTATAAGAAACATGTAATATTGCGGGTATATGTTGGTTCCCGTAAATAAGTAATAATAATAATAGTTTTAACAATAAAATTAAGATTGAAAATAGAAAAATCAGCAAATATCATTAGCCACCTAAGCGATATTTTTAAGAGCATACCACATAAGAGAGAATATTAAACAATAAAACTAAAGTAACACATACTCATAACACATACGCTTTGAACAAAAAAAAATAAAATAGAAATAGAAGTAAGAAAAGAAAAAGAAGATTTTTCAAACGTTACTAACTTAGTAATTAGTATACCCAAATCAATTGCTAAATAAAACTATTTTTAACATATCAATCAATATATAATATAAAGAAGTTTCATGGTAATAAAATTTAGGAGAATGTAAAAGAGAGAGAATTATGCTAAATAGTCAGAGTTTTATTGGTGTCATAACTACTTTATTTTTGTCTAATATTCAAACTCAAATATAACTATCCTACGGATCTTTAAAAATAATGATATTTACACCATCATATTCGTATCGAAAAGTACTTCGAAATGAGATGCATTTATAATATATTTACAATTTTAATTTCAGTAAATAAATTTTAAAATATGATATTACTAATAAAAGAATAACGAAAACAACTAAATATTTAAATTTGAAAGCGTGCATCTCATGGGCATTGCGCCACATAGAAATGTCATCTAAGCAAGCAATTAAATAAAAAAATAAATATAGGTTAGGAAATGAAATATAGAGCTTGAGTAGTGATAGACCTCTAGAGTTTTATAGCAGCTATATTAGTTCTCTGTCAAATATTTATAAAATCAAATATAACTTTTTCTAGATGTCTAAAAAAATAATCTTTTAAATCATCAGATTCGCATCGAAAAGTACATTAAAACGATAGTCATTTACAATATGTATAGGAAACATGTAAGATTGGCTTGAAAATAAATCTGAGCAAATATATTTTAAGTCCGTGCATAGCACAAGTTTGATTACTAAGTTGCGTCACCTAAGCAATTAGTCTCAACAAAAAAAAATTAAAAGCAAGCCACATAAGCATGAAATATATTTTAGAATATTAAAAGAAAAAAAAAGTGGAGAATTTGATATATGTCTCTCCTCATGTTCCCATTTCACCTTTTATTAATTTGCCTCTTTATTTGCTATATGCGAGATTACAAGGCCAAAAGTTGACATGAATATAACGGGAGACATATGAAAGTTGAATGCTTCATGTATATCTAAATTTATTGAGAGGTTATTGCACCAAAAAAACTTTATTGAGAGGTTATCGCATTGATTCAAGGCTCATCCGATATGATATATAGTGTTTGAACATCGATCTAACAACGATTTTAATGTAACTACTTTGGGAAGTCCAATTTGATAGAACCCTAATTGTATTTTAGGAGGATTATGATAACTAATATCTTTTTTTATTAAACGCCTCACATAATCATTTCTCCATTTTTTTGAACATTTTCTCACCTTTAATTCTCCCTACATCTCGTTGCTTTCAAGTTTTCTTATTTGTTCTAACAAATCTTGATGATTCGAGGGTGTAAAAATAAAAGAGAGACCGACCTAAATCACTAAGGATAGCATGAAACCAGCATCACTATATAGCATGCATAATTATAATCAATTAGACATTATTTATGACTTCTTTTTTTAAATAAGCATATTAGTGTGCGTATTTCACCAAAGGAATATTAATATACAGACATTCCACTCAACCCGTGCATCCTACGGGCTTCAAAACTAGTTAAGAATATTTTCTCCTCAAAAAAAAAAAAAATTGTTTTTTTTTTTTTTTTCCTTTAAAAAAACATATTTGTTTTTTGTGGTTTATTTAAAATGCAACTCGTTCATTGTAGTATAGCGGATCTCCTTTGACACAATCCCATATGCCGTCGGTTGTCGATCGCTCCCTCTGCCGTTCGCATTAGCCAAAGCAGGTTTGCAAATAAACCTGTCTCTCTATCTCTCTCTGTTCTTCCGATCCTGATAAAGTGATGATTCAACCCCTTTAATTGTTATGATCTCTTTGTTGATATTCGTCACATTAATTAGTACTAGGTTAGTTGTAATTCTGTTATTTTTCAGTAAGAAAATCATGCATGCATCGTGCATAGAGTCTTTTAATTGTAATTAAGTTTGTGGGTTAAATACAAATATTCCAATCTCTGTTGGGACTTGGGGGTTCCTTACTTCAAATTATTTATTTATTTAATCAAGATGGGTTGGTGTAATGGTTCAGCACTTTATCTTTTAAACAAGTGGTTGGGGTTTGAATCCCAACTCTTGTAAATGGAAAAAATCCCTTTATCAGCCCCCTACCACTTAGTGCGCTGATAGTTGGGGCGAAGGGATTAGTCACTGTGTCAGACGGTAGGATGCCCTTGGCAAAGACCAAAAAAAAATAATTTATTTATTTATTTATTTGTTTACATAGTTGTAGTGTATAGTGGTAGAAAATGGTGGTTTGTATTATTCATCTGTATATACTGTTTCATTGTAAAGCTTGTCAAACTATAAGCACGAACTACTACTCCCTTCGCCTTGAATAATTGAATTAGTAGTCATATGTTGAGGAATTGACCTGTTTTCACTAAAATATCACATACTGTATCAGAGAGTAGTGGGTGGGATATATAAGTCATTCATGCTGAGAGTTTTTAAGTGAAGAAATTATTGTAATGTCAATTATCATATTGTCTTTCATCTATGATACTCTAGTATCAAGTAAATTGGTATCCACATCCATTTCTTTAGGAGTGCAACCCAGGTAGATTAAGTTAACAATTTCATTGCCCCACTTCTATTTTTTAGTTAGCCTCCATAGAATAATGTATCAGGACCTGGTCGCTGTGCGCTGTCTGCAATGAAAATGAATTTAACCATGCTCATGGTTGAGCCATGTTATATCCTTGTTCATGAATCATGATAGATCATATATGTTTACTTTTTCCTTTTCTTTTTACCTAGACTGATCCACCGGATTCTTTTGGATCTCATTTATGTTCCCAAATCTGTTGAAGTTGGAAATTCTTTGTTTGGGACAATTGCTGCAACTTTTAGAGCAAATTACCTCAAGAGTTAGATGCTCTGATGATATATTGATATGTAATACTTTATCTTCCTTTATGACTTTGTCCAATATTTTCTTGTATCGATAATGCATCTTTGCAGCCGGGTACCTCGTGTGCTACTTCTGTAACAATATATGTTTCTCATATGAAAAGTTAAAAAAAAAAAATACTTATAAATGGAAAAGTGAGTTTTTTGTCTGTGACATTACCTTACATTATTTCTTCCTTTGTTGAACACAGTAAGAAGACGTGAGGAGTAGCCATACTTCAGGGATTTTGTTTTCTTGTACTAGTAGTATGGATGAGAGCTCCGGTTCTGTTGACAGGATCTCTGGTCTGCCTGATTTCATCCTTCACCATATTGTAACGTTTCTTTCCAGCAAGGATGCTGCTCGAACCTGTATTCTGTCGAAGAGGTGGCATTATATCTGGGAAACATTTCCAGTTCTAGATTGCAATGAATATAATTTTGGAATAGAATTGACTGCTGTTAATCCTAAGGTCTTTCAGCGATCCAAAGATGAGCGTCGCAAAACTTATAACCTGAGAGTGAAGTTCATGAATTATGTTGACTACAAGTTGCGCCGACTTTGCAATGAGAAACTACGTGTGAAGAAGTTTAGACTTTGTATGACCCTTGTGAATATCAATTTGACCTCTCGAGTTGATAAATGGCTAGAGTTGGTTACTGATCAGAGCGTTCAAGAGTTAGATTTAGACATCCGAGTTGGAAAAGAAAGATTCTATAGTTTGCCTTGGAAGGTCCTTGCATCCGAAACTGTAACTGTTTTAAGTTTAAAAGGTTGTCTTCTGAGTGACTTTGTCTCCAGCAGTGCAATTAAGCTGAAGTTTGTAGTCGAGCTGAATCTTGGGAATTCCTTTATGGATGAGGAGACAATCCGAAATATCCTTACCTACTTTTCTTTGTTGGAAGCATTCTCTCTAGACTGCTGTTGAGGTTTCCGGAGTGTTGAAATATATGGTCATGATAAGCTCAAAAGAATGAAGTACAATTCCCATTTTAGGAATGAAGTTGAGATGTTTAACATCGAGATCCTAAGTTTGGAAGAACTTGATTTTGATTTTGGTCCTTATGATGAAGATACAGAGATGGTATGTGAAATCAATGTCAGTTCTGTGTGTCAAAATCTGAAACGTTTGTCTTTGAAGTGTACTCCCATTTGTGGAAAGAGGGTGCAGAAGATGATTTCATCTTTTACTCTGCTCGAGTATTTGTATTTGAGTGGATGCAGCGCTCAAGAAGAAGTTTTAAAACTTTCAAGTACTGTTCTTAAGGAGGTGCACCTTAGTTGTTTCAACAATCTGGACAAGGCTGAATTTGATACCCCTAATTTGCATAAATTCAGATATTTTGGTCTCTACATGCCTCACATATCATCAAATAATGTTGCTGCTGGTATTCGGACAGCCCGTCTTCTAGTAAGGGAAGAGGACAATATTGACTATTCCTGGTTCATGAGGCTGAGTAACTTTCTTAGATGGGGCGGATTCCAAGAGTTGAGCTTGCGTTTTTCCGGTGGAGTATGTTGAAACATTAAGTTTGTTTATGTTGTTTTTAAATCAATTTCAAATGAATCTAATTATTGTTATGGGAATCTTCTGAAAATGCTTCTTTATGTGCGTAGGCTCCTTTGATAACCTTTGATGCAAAAGACTTCAGCGGAATCTCGTCCCTTTCACCCTTTGAGCTCGAAAAGTTCAAGCTGGAACTATATACAAGAACATCAGTGAACTGTGCAGATCTTTTGGATGGTTTACTATGCAATTTACGTCCCAAGATTCTGTCACTGAGGCTTAGTTATTTTTCTACCGAATCTGTGCAGGTGTGTATCCATTGATCAATGCTCATACACAAAATTGATTCTCTGTTGATGAGCAAACTAGCTGTAGACGTGTTAGTTTTGTTTTTGTGTGTGTGTGGGGGGGGGGGGGGGGGGGCTCGATACAAGTATTCTAAATATTGAAGAGACAAAATGGAGTTGAAGAAATGTTCCTACTTCTCCAATACTAATATAAATTTGCTGTAAATGTGAAGGTGACTAGAATGGGACAAGTATGGAGTATCATAGAATAATGCAATCTTGCGCGGCATAAAAGCCACAAATGTTTGTACTATTTTATTGTCTATCTTGGTGGTTGAATCCATTTTAAATTCGCAATGGAGCTAAGTTCAACATTTGGTATTATGTCAATCGATTGCAGATGCTGCTTAAGAGATTGGTATCTGAAAGATCGAATACTGGTGGGGAAAATCTTAAATATTGGCGCAACTCACTGAAAGATATAACCTTCATTGGTTTGAATGGTGACAACTTGGACATTCCACTCGATTCTGATGCCTTGAACTTGTTAAAGTTCTTTGGTTGGAAACATGACGATCAACTCGATCCAAGTATGTTGCAGAGTTTGAATTGCTATTTAGATGATTTAGTAATGGTAGGTGAAAGTTTTCGTAATGTACAGTGGTTGTATTTGAACCTATCATGGTGAATGTGTGAGTATCTATCAATTCAAATCTTGTACTATTACTTATTTAAGATTATAATTTCATGTTTGTTGAGTGCTTCTTTACTGCTTTCAATGTTCAGTTGGTATGTCAAGCTCAAAAAGATGGTGTACCATCTTATGCCAATGAATTTGCTGGAAGATAAGGACTGACTACGAGGCATTTATGTTCAGAACAACGCTTGTTTTTCTGCAAGGTGCGACACGTTTCAGAAGTTTCAGTCTTATCCTTCCAAGAAGGTATGTAGACATCCAAAGTGGGAGAAAAAAAACAACAGATTTAAATCACGTCTGCAGTAATGTAGTTAATAAGCTGCATTTTCAGGAAAGCCTTCCATTATTGATGAGGAAACAATCCATAATACGATTTCCTGATGGTCAGTGTTCTTTCTTAGATACTGTTGGAATTTCAGGCACAAGGCTTGAATTAATACTGTGTTATGATAAACCTAAGCAGATGGTGTTCCACTCTTATGTCTACTCCTATTACTTGGCTGGAGAAAAACATTGAGACATTAAGTTTAGAACACAAATTTCTTTTTCTGCAATACAAGAGTGATTTTACTGTCAAAAGCTTTTACCACTTGGGATTTCTGAGTGAAATGGTGGGGCTGCTTTTTCTGCTAGGGGCTCACTCAATGAGATCAAGGTCTGGAAAAAATTATGGAAGATTGATGCTTCTCTGGGGATGTACAACGACTTTTTACCCACTCCGGGCAGGACAGGTCTTGTTTCGCAGGAAAATGCTAACAGATGCAGCTAGCTATATACTATGTGCTCTGCACTCTGCAGGAAAGAGGAGAGTTGTATTTGAATATGATTGTCTGTCCTTTTTCACTAACTTTCAAGGGTGGAATGCACTGCGGAAGTCTTCGCAATGTCTAGGTGGGAATGATGCTGAGGGAACTACAACAAAGGGGACGCGGTTTTGATGATCGTTGGAGGTTGGAATCATTGAGTAGAAGAAACAATGGAGTAGCACATTTCTTAAGCTCTTTTAGATTGACAATATATGGATGATGTAGTGTATATTCCATAAATAGGTAAATTGTAGTGTCATCAGTATCAGATAGACTTCTCTCTTTCTTTCTTTTTTTAATTTTTTAGAGCCTAATCTTATAACCTCAGATTCTCAGAACCTCAGGGATATGGACAGGATACCTGCGAATGCTGTCTCTCCAAGGGCCATCTCCATCAATATTCACATTGATATTCCTATTACATTTCCAAACTGCACCATTGCACTTAAACCCACTCCCAAATGCTATCTGCCAAAAAGGTCCCCCTTTTTCATCATCCCTTGAGCCTCAATTAGAACTGGGCAAGTGGACGGGCCCCTCTAGCCGACCTGCCCCATGAGCGGGTCATGGCCCGCTTACCATTATAAATGGGCGGGTCGAAATGGGCCAGCCCATTTAAAAGTTAAGCGGGTCATAACAGTCGCAAATGGGCCCCCCGACACATTTAATTTTTTTTTAAAAATACTTTTTAAATGAGCCAAAACGGACCGGCCTGACCCGATCCGCCCCACTCACAACACATTGTCCGACCTGCCCAGTTGCCCAGCTTTAGCCTCAATGTAGCAAACTTCTAGTTGCCCCAAAAAAAAGAAAAAGTAGCAAACTTGCAAATTTAAATAAGTGGATATTTATATTTTACGCCAGCATCTAGTGTCATTACCCGAATTCAATTATCTTCAGTGGGAGTGCATCTATAAATATAGTTAGGTGACAAATATCATCCTATTTCATGATCGTTCAATTTGATTTGAGTGAGAAAATAAATACAAATTTTAGACCATCTCCCATGTTTTGGGTGTATTTTTTCTTCCTTTTACACATACTCGGTAAATTGGTTCGGTTCAGTTCAGTGCAGTGAAACACTTTATCTCTCACTATTTAGATTAGTTCAGTTCAATTCATTTCAATGGAGTTCAGCTCAGTGAAAAAGAACACACAGTTCATACGATCAGAACTCTAAGAAGATTTTTATTTATGCCACATCATTCATATAAAAATCATCTTTCACACCTCTCAGCCCCTCACTCTCTATGCTACAACTCTTAAAAACCTCTTATTCTGGAGTCTCAATCGATCTTATGTAAAATTGTTTCAAGATAAGACGACAAAATTAACACATTTTATACAAAAGTATATCAATCTTAAACTTTGTTTTTACATATCATCTCAAGGTAAGATAGTTGTATATGAGTTTTTGCATTACCCAATATTGAAGCAAATCATCTTTTAAAATCAAGTTTGTCTAGATAAATTACTCTCTATTTTTTTTCCCCTTGAAGAAAAATCTTCTAAACCTTGAACAAACTAAGGGAAGGCGAGCATAGTTGTAGTAGCCCCTTCAATTTCCTTGTTGTGTGCTAAAACTGGCGTATAGGTTAAGTCGTGTCATGTTCGTATTTGTGTAAAATAAAACTGTGTCAGAAACCTCTCAACATATATTAATTTAATCCAATTTATTAATCATGTCAAAAACCTTCAACACTAACCCAACCCATTAATAAAGCCAATAAGAGGGGAGGAAAAACAATTCTTTTAAGCGACTGGGTCGTTGGCGGAATTAAATCTCATCTCTAGCCCGTTTAATATAGTACTTCTTAAATCCCAATGACTACTTTTGGAGTAATAGGAACACTTTTGAACAACAAATGTTACATTTGAATTGAAGCTAATCAATATTGAGCAACAATAATTAATTTTAGAAATTAAAGTGTTGTTTTTACGTGTTACTTAGTGGTAAGTCTTGTATGAGACAAATTCACAATAAAATGACAAAAATTTATATTAGACGGTCTGACCCTGAGATGCAGTTACATTTTGGAAAGAAAAAAAAAACGTTTGAAATGTGAATTTTTTTTTATTACTTTCTAGACAAAAGGTGTTACTTTTCAGAGAAAAACGATTACATTTAATAAAAACTATTACCTTCAACTGTTATGAGACCATCTTACACAAGATTTTTTTTGATAAAATGGGGTCACGTTTTAGAAATGTAATGCTCACTTTTTAAAAATTAGGACCCGTGACTTTGTTTCACTTAAACAGGACCCTTGTTTCACCAAAAGTTACAAAAAGATCATCTAATAATTTTTTTTTTATTACTTATATTAAACAATGTTCTCAACTCTCAAGTTATTTTTGACTGAAAAATATTACTCAAAAAATAGAAAACTAATTACAAGCGATTTTTTTTTTTTTTTTTTGAAAGTTTTAATGGTTGGAACTTGGAACGTCACGTTTTCCATAATCTAGGTTAGGGGTTCGAATCATGGATCTTTGATATTGAGGGCACATCCGCACAGGTGTTTTAACAATTGGGTCTTGGTTCACTCAAAAAAAGAAAAAAACAATTGGGTCTTGGCCCAATCGGTTTCCAGTTTCCAGTTTCCACCCGTTAACAAAATTACTGTAGTATATATATTGGATTCTTCACCGAAAATGGCGAAATCCCATCTGCCGTCTGTTGTCCATCGTCTTCACCTGCCGTTTGCTGGTCATTGTCGCGGTTTGTTTATACTGAAATAGTAGCCATTAGCCAAGCAGGTTTGCCCACCCTGTCTCTCTTCTCTGATAATTCAAACCCCCGTTTAATTGTTGATACCCACATTAACAGGTTGTTAATTTTGTTCTAATTTCAGTAAGAAAATCATGCAAAATGTGCATAGGGTCTTTTAATTGTAACTTTCTGGGTAAATTCAAAGTTTTCAATCTCTGTTGAGGTTCCTTATTGAAAGTTGAATTTTGTATTATTATAGCTAATTAGCTGTAAGAGAAAGGGTTGGTTTAGGAAAGTACTTAACTTTTTCATGTAGGCCTCAACCTCATGTTTTTAGCTGCTTTGTTTAGTTGCCAATATTATATTGGACACCTAATACATGTGTAACACGTTTATTTTTTTTTTTTGAAAGAAGAGCCTACAGCGAGGCTCACTGCGTTAACGCTATCATAACATCACCATCAACCACAGTTTTAACAGACTCCGGGATATCCTCCCCCCAAAAGCGACTCCCTATTATCCACGGTTGCACATGCGCTAACTCGTGAGCTACTTTATTTGACCCTCTACGAACATGACTCCACTCTACTGACTCAAAATCAACAATTAACCCTAAGATATCATCAATTAAAGGCTGAATTAAAAACAACGAACTTCTACGACACTTTAAAGCATTAATTGTCACTAAACAATCACTTTCAACTACTAGCTTAGTAAATCTGAATGAAGAGGCCATTTGCAAACCCACATACAGAGCTTTTGCTTCAGCAACCACCGGCTCCCAGTCCTCGAAGTAGTTTCAAGTTGCGGCTGCCAAAACTACACCATCAGTATCACGACACACAGCTCCTAAGCTCGAACCCAGCTCCCCAAGTTTACCAGCATCCGTGTTTAACTTCACCACACCCGCCCTTGGAGGTTGCCATGACCCAACCTTGCTTGCTACCTTAGCTCCCTTTAACTTTCCTTGTTTCCTCGCACCATTCGCTACTCTATCAGCATACTCCAGTAGCTCTGCAAGTTCTTGATTAAGCCCTTCGAAGATTCGCTTATTGCGAGCACCCCAAATCACCCATGCTATAACGCAGCATTCAAAACCCTCGAGATCAAGCTTTTCCTTGACCACCTCCACCCAATCTCGAAACTTTGGCCCCTCATTTCTGCTACCACAGTCAAAACCGCAGCCATCCCACACCTTCCTAGCCCGTGGACAGTCACAAACAACATGCAGCACATCTTCAACGTACCCCTGGCACAGATCACAAGTAGGTGGGATACTCTGCACACGAATGCTCAGCCTTTTCCGTGTCGATAAAGCTTCATTTGCATCCCTCCACATAAATACTTTCACCCTCGGGAGGACGCTTGCATCCCAAATTTTCCTCCACAAAGACAAGTCCACTCTTGACGAAGAGGCCCACGTCTCTCTATAGGCATCAGTAAACAAAGCCTTATTGTAACACCCCGAATTTTCTAACTAATAAATAAATAAAAATAATTAAAACTCGAGCCAAAATTTCGGCAGAGTTTCCTTCGTAAATAGGCATCCCAAGTTATCGACTTTACAAAAATAAACTCAAGCCGAAAATCCGACAGAGGTCCTTTTGTAAACACACTACCCAGCCTAATAAGGCTTATAAAAACCTGCTTAACAAAAATATAAAACAAAATCCAACAACCCAACGGAAGACTCTAATAACATTCGGGGCGCTACCGCCACACTCACTCATACGAATGAGTGTAAGGCTCTTCAACTGAAAACTAATAATAACAATAATCTCAATATTAGTCTAGGTGGTCTATTTAATTACAACTTAATTATCTTAATAAAAGAACAAACTACTATTTCATTGTATACGTATCTCTGAAAGCGTTCCTCACTAACATCTGTGTATAAATAAACTTTAATCTGCAAAAAGGTGAGAATTTGCAACGTCAGCAATGCTGGTAACTCACATCTAGTACGTAAAGCTCATTCTAAATTCAAATCAAGTCTAACGTATAAAACATGCTTCAGTTCCTATATACACTTTAATCTACTTATTTTGCGTCTATAAATACCATAGCATTTACATTGAAGATACATCATCAATCCTACACAAAACATAAGCAAGTATCAATCTTTAGATAACCTCTATAACTCTGGTTATCTTGCTAGTTTAAGAAAGCTTTTATTATTAATCTTGCTTAACTGAGCTGGGCATAAGGGAGAGGTTCTTAGGGCCGCCGCATCTCGGGGGCGTTTAAACCCTTGACCACAACTGGGGGTCAAGCCACAACTGGGGGCCAAATGTGCTACACCTGCTGAACACAACTGGGGGGTCATAGCCACAACTGGAGGCTAGGTCACAACTGGGACCGCAACTAAGCTCTGGGGACGTCTCCCATATAACACATTTGGAGTACCCATAGGTTCCTACTACCCAGAGCCATCTTCCACTTTACGTTATTAGTAGCTTAAGTAGCTTTTCATTTCTTTTGTATCGTATAACATTAGCACAACATTACTCACATATTTACTAGCTAGTTTGTACTAACAAATACCACAACTTTCTTTCTTCTTTTCATATCTTATTTGGCATCTTAATAGCTCTTCATTTCTTTTCTTTCTAATGACGTGTTCACATTACGTCATACACTTGCTCATATCTTTCTTCTTAAGCTCGTAGCACAAGAGCACTTTAAGTATCATTTTCTCTTCTTATAACTCATTACTTTGCTCTGTAGCATATTACAAAGCTTAAGACATAAGCTGGTCATTCTTTCATAATTAAAACATAGTTTCTGAACGTAGTTGGGCAAGTATCTATAATCACATACATTACAAAAGATAAAATACTGAACACTTAAATTCAGCTCAAACAATTCTTGGAAAATAATGACTTGCATCTTGCCTATATATTCTAACATAACTTCTAGCACAAATACTACCGTCTGGAAAACCAATTTGAGTAATTGCTCTTAAACACCTTGTTCACTAATTACACTTCCTAACACTACAACTCTTAATTAGATGAGGCACAAGCTTCTATGTTATGCATTAACAACTACTTGTACAACATTTGATTTCTCAAGTTAACTAACCAAGAACCCAATTCTTCTCTGCTATTTAACCTACATATCTAGTAGTGACCAAACGCGAATTCTAGCAAAACACTACTACTGTGCATATAACAAGCTCCCCAAAATCATATAAAATCAATTCAAATACAAATACACATAATTAGGCTCAAAATGAATGTAAAATGAACCTGACGTAATAGATGTAGTTACCTCAAATGCAATTCGCCTCCTAATTGGCAATACCCACGATCTACTAGTTCCAATTCTACAAGAATTAACAATTGGGTCGCTCAATTAGCTGTAAATAGACCTGGCAATTTCACCCGCATCCATGAATACCCGCTCCATCCGCCCCATATAAATGGGTGAAAACCCGATTAAATGGGTGAATGGGTAGGTGATGGATGGATTATTGGTGGGTGATGGGTGGATCGGGTGATGATTTTTCACCCGCGAACCCGACCCATAAATCCACCCATCACCCATTTAGTATTTTTAAAATATAAAAAAAAAGAATTCAAAAATAATGATATGATTAATTGCTGTTTTTTCACTTTGTTTGTAGTAGATAGTAGCTTTTGATGTAAAGTTGTAATATTGCACTTAATAATTTTGTAGGTAGCAGCATAGTAGACAATAATTACTTTGGTAATTATGCGATTTGATTTGACGAATATAAATGTTTAGTTGTTTTATAGCCTAACGACTTCAAATTTTTAAGTTGATTATTTCACCCATTAGTCACCCGATCCACCCATTTATTCGTGGATGATGGATGGATTGGATGCGGGTGAAGTGTTTCGCGAGTGATGGGTAGACGGATGGAGTTGAAAAATTATTTGGGTGGATGCGAGTGATGCTCCACCCGACCCGAATCCGACCCATTGCCAAGCCTAGTTGTAAATGGTCTATCCCCATCAACTGAAATGAAGGAGGTAAACTAATTTAGGGATTGAACACTATACCTAACCAATCGGTATAGGTGAGACGGTGGTGCGTCGGGGCTAGTATGCTGATGGGTAGCGTGTAAGGATGATGGTGGAGCTGGTTAGTGGCGTTGTGGAGCTGGGCGTGGTGTATCTCATGGGGTTGGCGTTTCCGGCATCCAATCAGTACCCCTTGTTACAACGATTCATGACTATGAAGGGGAGGGCCTACCTCCGGTGCTTTGTGGCTTGTGTATAGTGATGGTGTTGAGTAGTAGCATACATAATTTTTGCCAACTCAACCAATGAATCTTTCGTTCTCGATCTTTTTGACCTCAAAAAAATTGAGAGACCATCGAACGAATTTTATCACAAAAGGACGCTGGAATACTGAAAACACTCATCACATAGGTAGGGATAGCCTGGGCAATAGCTTTCACCATAATTTCCCTACCCGCTTTTGATAACAACATCCATTTCCACCCTTGGAGCTTTTTTCAAAGTTTATCACTGATTGCAGCAAAAAGAGCTTTTTTAGATCGCCCCACAATCGTAGGTAAACCCAAATAACGCTCATGGGCTCAACTTCCTTCACGCCTAACACCCCATCGACCTGGGCTCGAATATCCTCCCTTGTATTCTTGCTATACCAGCTATCTGTTTTCTCATAATTGACCTTCTGTCCCAAAGCTTGTTCATACAAAGACAAAATATCTGGTACCCTCTCCGCCTCACCTATTCTCGCCTCAAAGAACAAGAGGCTATCATCCGCAAAAAAAAGGTGGGTCACAACCGGAGCCAAAGAGCAAATCCGCACCCCATGCACATGTGTAACAAGTTTTTAACTTGATATATGCTAATTAACTACTACACCATTAAGCTGGCAACATTTTGTGCATCGTGTGTTTGGGAATATTGGGCGGTAGAGAATGTGGGATTGATTATATCTTCCAATTCAATCAGAATTGCTCAACTTCTTAGCCATTGTAAAGATGATTACTTGGGATTTAATACATTACACTTGTCTCATGCTAGGGAGTGATATTAAAGGGAAGGAATTAGGGTAAAGTCATACTGTGTTCTTAGTTACTCGTTAATTGGTTCGGTTCAGGTCAATTTTTCTCACATATTAGTAATTTACTATTCAGTTAATACTCTACCATCTAAAAAAGTAGAGTATCATTGAATATTGGTATCCACATCCATTTCTATAGCGGTGCAACCCAGGGAGTATAAGTTAGCAATTTCATTGCCCCACATCTATTTTTTAGTTAACCTCCATAGAATCTATCAGGACTTGGTCTCTCTGCCCTGTATGCAATGAAAATGAAACTAACCATGCTCATTGTTGAGCCATGTTATATCCTTGTTCATGACAGATCATATATGTTTTCCTTTTCCTTTTCTTTTATGTGGGCTGATCCACCGGTTTCTTTCAGTTCTCATTAATGTTCCCAAGTTTTTTGTCTGTTTGAAGTGGGAAATTCTTTGTTCCGGACAATTGCTGCAACTTTATAGAGCAAAATGCCTCAAGAGTTAGATGCTTTGATATATTGATTTGTAATACTTTCCTTTCCTTTCTCTTCCTTTGTGACTTTTTCCAATACTCTCCGAATCAATAGTGCATCTTTGCAGCCCGGTACCTCGTGTGCTAGTTTCTGTAACAATATGTTTTCTCATAGAAAAGTAAGTTTTCTTTGTCTGTCACTGTACCTTACTTATTTCTTCCTTTGTTGAACACAGTAAGATGTGAGGAGTAGCCATACTTCAGATATTTTGTTTTCTTGTACAAGGAGTATGGATGAGAGTTCCGGTTCTTGTGACAGGATCTCTGGTCTACCTGATTTCATCCTTCATCATATTGTTACGTTTCTTTCCAGCAAGGATGCTGCTCGAACCTGTATTCTGTCTAAGAGGTGGCAGTACATCTGGGACACATTTCCAGTTCTAGATTGCGATGAATCCTTTTTTGGAACAGAATTGGCTCTTAATCCTGAGGTCTTTAAGCTATCAAAAGTTGTGCGTCGCAGAACTTTTAAGCTGAGAGTGAAATTCATGAATTATGTTGAGAATCTAAGTGTGAAGAAGTTTAGACTTTGTATGACCCTTGTGAATATCAATTGGACCTCTCGAGTTGATAAATGGCTAGAGTTGGTTGCTGATTTGAGAGTTCAGGAGCTAGAGATAAACATTCGAGTGGTAAAACAAAGATTCTATAATTTGCCTTGGAAGGTCCTTGCATCCCAATCTATAACTGTTTTAAGTTTAAAAGGCTGTCTTCTAAATCACTTTGTCTCCAGCAGTGCATTTAAGCTTAAGTTTGTAGTCGAGCTGAATCTTGGGAATTCCTTAATGGATGAGGAGACAATCCGAAATGTCCTTTCCTACTTTTCTCTGTTGGAAGCATTCTCTCTGGACAGCTGTTGGGGTTTCAGGAGAGTTGAAATATATTGGTCATGATAAGATCAAGAAAATGAAGTACCATTCCCATTTTAAGAATGAAGTTGAGATGTTTAGCATTGAGATACTAAGTTTGGAATAACTTGATTTTGATTTTAGTCTTTGTGATGGTCAGGAGATGGTATGTGAAATCAATGTCAGTTCTGCGTGCCAAAATCTGAAACGTTTGTCTTTGGATTGGATCCCCATTTGTGGAAAGTGGGTGCAGAAGATGATTTCATCTTTTACTCTGCTCGAGTATTTGGAATTGAGTGGATGCAGCGCTCAAGAAGAAGTTTTAAAACTTTCAAGTACTGTTCTTAAGGAGGTGCACCTTAGTTGTTTCAACAATCTGGACAAGGCTGAATTTGATACCCCTAATTTGCATAAATTCAGATATTTTGGTCGCTACATGCCTCACATATCATCAAATAATGATGCTAGTAATCGATCAGCCACTCTTCTTGTAGATGAAAAGGACAATATAGACTATTCCTGGTTCATGAGGCTGAGCAACTTTCTTAGATGTGGCGGATTCCAAAAGTTGTCCTTGCGTTTTTATGGTGGAGTATGTTGAAAATATAAGTTTGTTCATGTTGTTTTTAAATCAATTTCACATGACTTAATTATTTCTTTGCGCATATTCTGAAATGTTTCTTCATTTTTGATATGTCTGTAGGCTCCTTTGACTACCTTTGATGCGAAAGACTTCAAAGGAATCCCGCCTCCTTCACCCTGTAAACTCGAAAAATTTAAGCTGGATTTAAATACGAGAACATCAGTAAACTGTGCAGATCTTTTGGATGGTTTACTATGCAGTTTACATCCCAAGATTCTGTCACTGAGGCTTAATCCTCTTTCCATTGACTCTGTGCAGGTTCGTATCCATTGGTCAATGCTCATACATGAAATTGATTCTGTGTTGATGAGGAGTCTAGCTGTTGATATGTTAGTAGTTGTTTTTTTTGTGGAAGAATCGGGGCGGCTTTATTGCTCATGTCAGAAAATAGTCGTTTTACTCATTTACACTTCATATGCTAGCTTTTACTTATATAGAACTTTTTTTTTTTTGAACTCAAGAAAGTATATTTCTAGATGTTGAAGAGATAGAGTTGACGAAATGTTGACACTTGGGTGAGTTGGCTTATTGTCTATCTTGACACTGGGGTGAGTTGGCTTGGTAGAGTAGCACAGAACTATCGATTAGACGAAAGCACAAATGTTCGTACTAATTTATTCTCTATCTTGATGCTTTTATCCATTTGAAATGCGCAATGGAGCGAAGTTTAATGTTTGGTAATATTTCAATCAATTGCAGATGCTGCTTAAGAGGTTGGTGTCTGAAAGATCGAATACTGGTGGGGGAAATCTTAAATATTGGCGCGACTCACTGAAAGATATAACATCCATTGGTTTTAAGGGTGACAACTTTGACATTCCATTCGATTCAAGTGCCTTGAAGTTATTAAATTTTTGTTGGAAACGTGACGATCAACTCGATCCACAGAGTTTGAATCGCTATTTGGATGATTTCGTAACGGTAGCTGCAAGTGTTCGCAATATGAAATGGTTGTATTTTAAGCTATCATGGTGAATCTGTGAGTATTATCTATCAAGGCAAATCTTGTAATATTACTTATAGATTAATATTTCATGTTGATTGAAGACTTCTTTACTAATTTGAATGTTGCTGGATGCCTAGATCCAAGTGGGAGAAGGGAAAAAAGAAAAATTATAGTCGTGTGTTGCTTGAACAATGTACTCCAGTACGGTACGCCGTTTAAACCCTGCTTTCTAGTTAAGCTGCATTCTTTAGGAAGCCTTCTGTGAATGAGGAGCCTCCTGTAACTGCTTGAACTAATACTGGTAGTCGTAAGCTCAAGAACAGTCTTTCGTTCTTATGCCTATTTTCAAGGATTTTGTTGGAAGATAAGCAGTTGAGCGTCAGACTTGCATCTAAGTTCAGATCAACGCTTGTTTTTCTGCGACGTGCAACAAGTTTCAGAACTTTCAAGACTTGTTCTTCTAAGGAGGTATGTAGAGTTTATAAGTTGCAATAATCTTTTGATCTTTTTCTAATCCAAATGATTAAACCATTATAGCAACAATCTAGGATTCCAAATAACCTCTAAAGCAACATAAACAACCAATTAAAGATGAAGAAAGTAAATCAAAGCCGAATCCATTAGGTGGGCTGGGCTGCCACCGATCTAATTCGTTAGGTGCAAACCATTGATCTGAATGACTCACTAAGTTCGAGTAGGTGGAGAAGAGCACACGCTAGGAGTCGAAGGGAGCTAAGATGTACTCCCCAAATATAAGCATACATAAAATTCACAAAAGTTTACCCCGCTTACCCTTGACTTGAGTTAGTGTGGTTTTCTTTGGGTTGTTCTTTTCATGTTATTATTGTTGATAGGCACTTATTATGGTGTAGAAGATTTATTGTTAGTGAGTTAGGAATATTTTTGTTGGCCTTTGTTGAAATTAATAAAAGAATTACTTAAGGTGTGTTATTTCGAGTTATTTAAAAATAGGTTTAATTTAATTTAGTGGTTATCAAATCAATTCATCAGTGAGACAATGACATACTTTTTTTCTTATGTAATGATGTTTTTTTTAGTAGAAAAGAACACAGAAGTATTTACAAAGACTGAAAAATATCATCCTTGTGTAAGTGTTATCAAACCATCTTCACACCAAATAAACAAAAAATAACTAATCGTATGCTTCCCTTTCTTATAGTCTAGTAAAATCATAACATTATTTCAACTTTAAGGTGAGAATAATACAGTTAATTTTTTTTTATGAATAATACCTTCATAAAAAAAGTCATATTATTATTTTTATAGGAATGATGCTAGCTAGGGGTAAGCGCAACCGGGTACCCACCGGGTATTGCACTACCCGGAATTGGAATTGGATCCACCGATTCCTATTTTTTAAGAATTGGAATTGGTTGCACTGGTTCCTAATTATTAGGAATTGGAATTGAATCCACCGGTTCCTGGGTACCCAGTCCAATATAAAATCTTAATTTTAGTATTTTTCAAAATAAAAAATAAGCCTATTTAGAGTTTTGTTTTTCCACAAGGTGATAGTTCGGATTTAAGAACTTACTGGCAAATCAGTTTCACAATCAAAAGTAGTAAAAGTAAAGAAAAAGAGAAGCACCACGGAGCAACTTTAGAGCAACTTTAGAACAGTGATTTCCAAGAAACAGTGCATACTCAGAAGAGAAGTGGGAATTGCTTTCTTCCTGACTCACACCTAGAGAGGAAGGAAAACTAGAATAGTAAAGTTATGTTTTGAATATGGATGCATCAGAAACACAAATTTTGCACAAGTTTTATAATTCATGTAACTTCACCAAGTATAATTAACTTAGTTTGATTCATGCATCTTGTATGGTATATTTTGTATCACTTCATGATAATTGTTTACATAACTTAGCATTTTCTGGGTTTGAAAACTGATATTTCATGTCATTCCTGTATCATTCATGTCATTTCACTAATGGAACTCTTAGGGTATCGAGTAGTTGGGTACCCAATCGGTTCCGGTTCCCCAAACTTAGGAATCGGAATTGAAATTGATTGGTACCGATTCCTACTTTCAGGAATTGGAATTGGAATTGGTTGGACCAGTTCCGGTTCCGGAACCACCGATTCCAAACCAATTCCAGTTCCAGTACTGGGTACCCGGATTTTCTGCTCACCCCTAATGCTAGCTGCAGCCTCACTATGAGGCTGCAAGTTGCAGCCTCACCCCCATAAGCTGTAAAAAACTGTCATTTTTAAAAATTAATTCACTTTCCTCTCCTTTTCTCTCTTCTTTTGAGGTTCACTCTTCCCATCTCAGAGTTTTCTTTTGGGGGTTTTGGGGGTTTATCCTTTCCGTTTTAGGGTTTATTTTTTTATTTTGGGGGGTTTGGGGTTCACCCTTCCCATCTTAGAGTTTTCTTTTTGGGTTTTTGGGGTTCACCCTTCCCATCTTAGGGTTTTCATTTTGGGTTTTTGGGGTTTACCCTTCCCATCTTAGGATTTTCTTTTGTAGAATTCCGACGGCGAAGCCGTCGGAATTAATAGTGGTTGTCGTCGGTAATAGTAATTGATCAAATTTCACTTAAATAAACATGAATATTGAGGAAAATAAGTGAATTTATTGGAAAAAAGTCACAAATTTGAGAAACTTTACACATAGCAGCTTGTGAATGTGAGGCTGCAATTTGCAGCCCTAAAGCTGCAGCTAACATCCCTCTTTTTATAGAGGAAAAGGGAGAAGATAAATTTGAAAAAACATTTGGAGTCCCTGTACTTGCACCTGGACTACTTTGCTTTTCCAAAGTACCTCAAGTCCCGTGCTCTGCAAGACTGCAACTCTCTTATTTCTCTCTTCTATGAGTCTCTCTAGTCTCTAGGCCATAATCATTAACCACTATCAAAATTTAAAGGTTTGTTTTTTGAGTATGCAAGTGAATGGTGATCGAGACACACATTCTTGCTACGTCATGAACAACCAGTATAAACACTAGCACCGTCAACGTAGCACAAATAAGGGCTTAGAAGACACAAGGCATAGGAAAAATGGAGATTCAAACCCATAATCTTACCTTAACAAACCATTTAAGAGTAAGTTTGAAACCACAATCATTAGACCACCACTCTTGTTGGTAAAATTCAAAACGTTTGTTGGCTGCGATATATAGAACCAAAAACTGATCAATGGGAACTTGGGGAGTAATTTGAATTTCTCATGCCATAGTCTATCAAACAAAATCAAAATTTTATTTTTTAAGTTTATTTTTTATTCTTTAATTTATTTATTTTTGGCGATCCTTGTTTAGGCATCGAGATTTGAGAAAAGATTTTGCACAGGATCAGATAATGTAGGAGAGGAAGTAAATACCCGTAACAGTCGTAAGTAATGGCGAAGGGAAAAGGCTGCCAAGAGTTTGACTTTTGAGGCGCAAGACGACCTATCCATATTTTCACAATAAAAAAAAAAAAAGAAAGAAAGAAAAACAGTACTCGTATAACATTAACAGTTTAATACCCTCACTCACTCACTCACTCACTCACCAAAAAGAAGACCGTCTCTCTGTCTTGCCGGCAAATTGTGGTCTCTCACTCAGGTATGTCTATCACTGTTTATGAGCTCAATGCCGATTTTTTCTTCCATTTCTTTCGAGCTTAATTCTTACTATGTATATGTTTTTTAAAATTAGTGAACTATCTAATGAATCTAATTTCACTTGATTTTGGAAAACCCCATGTGAGAGAATAATTCTGGGATGGTATTATTGGTGGGTATCTAATTTTGGGTATGTAAAATGTAAATGTAAGTAGGGCAACATCAATCAACCCCTTGAATTGTTATGTGATTTTTTTTGTTCATATTCATATCAGTAGTCAATTTTGCTCTTTGGTCAGTCACAATATCAGTTTCCTTTGTGTTGGGTTTTTCGTTGTAGCTTGCTGGGTACTTAATTAATGACTTTTTTATTTTTTTTGCCTAGTTCTTCTTGGGTTGAATGTTTAGTTGTTACTTGTTAGTTATGATTAAGAGATGTTGAATATCTGAGTTGTGCTGGTTTAGTAAGCACCTCAGTTTATCACTCAATGTTAGGTCAGGTTTAACATTGAAGTCTGCTAGCTACTATCAAATCATATTCTGTGAAAGTGTTAAGAGTATAAGTGTATAACCCACATATGAGTGTCCAACATTCGAAGAGTTGGAGAGAGTTGGGTTGTATATAAATTAGTGGGTTACTCCACCTAACACCAATTGGTTTTAGAATGGAACCCCTCCGGGCTTATATGCAGTCTACTCTCCTCCACGTGCAGGCCTGCAAGCGATAGGCCCATTGAAGATTTAATAGAAAGCCTTATGTGATTGATTAGCTTCTTAACTTAGTTGCCAATATTATTCCGGAAGAAAGTTAGTTTCGTATCGATACTTTTCTGTTCAAGTATTCAGTTTGTAAGTTTTGATGCAATGTGTTTGAATCTTATCTATGCGTATTTTATCTCTCCATTTCTGGATTGATACTAGTTATAAGTTAGCAAGTTTTGGTGCATGGGTGTCTGTGTGTTTGAGCCTTATCTATGCCTTACTTATTTCTCCATTTGTTCAATACAGTCTGAGAAGACTTGGGAGTTAGCCATATCGGCAGACCATCTTGTCTTCTAGTCCCAGAAGTATGGCTCTAAGCACCGTTTCTGTTGATAGGATCTCTAAACTGCCTGATTTCATCCTTCACCATATTCTCACGTTTCTTTCCAGTTACAATGCTGCTCGAACTTGTATTTTGTTCAAGAGGTGGCAGTTTATCTGGGAAACATTTCCTGTTCTTGATTGTGATGAATATATGTTTGGAGAAGAATTGAGCCTTGTCAATCCTAAAGACATTAGGCTACAGAAAGATCAGCGCCGCAAGATTTTTAATCTGAGGGTCAAATTCATGAATTATGTTGACTATAAATTGGGCAGACTCCGCGAAGAGAATCTATGTGTGAAGAAGTTTCAACTTCGTATGACCCTTGCAAATATTAATTTAGCCTCTCGAGTTGATAATTGGCTAGAGTTGGTTGCTGATTTGGGGGTTCAGGAGCTAGTTTTGGACATCCAAATCGGTAAACAAAGATTATATAGTTTGCCATCGAGTGTCCTTGAATCCCAATCAGCAACTGTTTTAAGTTTAAAAGGTTGTCTTCTGACTCACTTTGTCGCTAGCAATTCCATTAAGCTGAAGTCTGTAGTTAATCTGAATCTTGGGAATTCCTTAATAGACGAGGAGACAATCGGAAATATCCTTTCATACTTCCGTTTGATGGAAGATTTCTCTTTGGACTATTGTTGGGGTTTCAGGAGGGTTGAAATATGTGGTCATGATAAGCTCAAGAAGATGAAGTTCCTTTCTTGTACCAACCATGAAGTTCAGAAATTTAGCATTGAGATACTAAGTTTGGAGGAACTTGATCTTAAGATTGATGATGTGGAGGACATGGTATGTGAAATCTATGTCAGTTCTGAGTGCTGAAATCTGAGACGTTTGTCTTTGAGGGGCATTCCCATTTGTGGAAAGTGGGTGCAGAATATGATCTCACCTTTTGCCCGACTTGAGTATTTGTTGTTGAGTACATGCAATGTTCAAGAACAAGTGTTTAAACTTTCAAGTACAGTTCTAAAGGAGTTGCAGCTTAACAGTTGCAAGAATCTCGTAGAGGCTGAATTTGACACCCCTATTTTGCATACATTCGGATATCGTGGTGGTAACATGCCTCGCATATCATCAAATGTTGTTGCTGGTTCTCGGACCGCCACACTTCTTGTATATGATCAAGAAACTCTGGACAGTTCCTGGTTCATGAGGTTGAGCAACTTTCTTAGATGTGGCAGATTCCAGGAGTTGATATTGCAAATTCTTTCTCTTGTTGAAGTATGTTGAAATTTTAAATTTATTTATGTTGTGTCTAAATCTTTTTGAATTGGCTTATTGTTTTAGGCATATTATGGGATTGTTACAGAATTTATTTTTCTTTTTGGTATTTGTGTAGGCTCCTGTGATAACATTTGATGCAAAATACTTCACGAAAATCCAGCCTCCTCCGGCCTTTGAGCTCGAGAATTTAAAGTTGAAAGTATATACGCGAACATCATTAAACTGTGAGGCTCTTTTGGATGGGTTACTGTGCAATTTACATCCCAATATTCTGTTACTGTCACTGCAGCTACGTTCAACCACTGAAACTGGGCAGGTATGTATTCTTACTGAAACATAAGGTTGTTTGATTTAATTAGAGGACTACCTGTAGATATTCTAGTAGTTTCTTTTTTCTCATCTTTCACCTCTTTTTTTGGGGGGTGTGAGGGCAATTTTAGTGCTCATAGTCATGTACTGTTGGAATGCTTAACTTTTACAATCATAGAACTAATATCAGAAGTTCTCTTAGTGTGTTCACACAGAAGTAGTATAAGTTTTCGTTCAGTGGCAGCATTGTGCGGCGGCCTCTTATAAGTTTTGTGAGCTAATTTGCGTTGCGGGCAAAACTTGCATGATCAATTCTTGTAAGATCACTTGTTTTTTGGGGAAAAATGAAAGGGCAAAAAGGGAGGTAAATATGTTAAGACTTTTGTAGAGGGATGGGTGGGGACTGGGGAGGGGGTTGGGGTTGGTTTAATGGAGTTCTATAGATTAGGTGTGAATTTCATCTACTTGGTATCTGAAGTTGCCCCGCATTAACTTTACGGCTAACTGGTAACTTGGTAAGTCTGGTATGCGGTAAATGTGAAGCGACTAGCTAATGGGCTGAAATATGGGAGTGAGGAATAATGCGATCTTGTTTGTCACAATCACAAATGTTTCTATTATTTTCTTTATCTTTACTTCTGCTCAAATTTATCTTGAACACAATGAAGAGATTGTTATCCGAAAGATCGACTACCTGTGCGGAAAATCTGAAATGTTGGCGCAACTCACTGAGGGATATAACGTGCATTGGTTTGAAAGGTGACCACTTTGACTTACCACTCAATGCAGGTGCTTTGAAGCTATTAAAGTGCATTGGCTTGAAACATCATCAGCTCGATTCATGTGTGTTGGAGAGTTTGCATAGCTTTTTGGATGATGTGGTAATGCAAGCTGCAAGAGTTAGCAACGTAAAATGGTTGTGTTTGAAGTTAGGGTGGTAAATTTAGAAGTATTATTGATGTAGTTAAACCTTGCTATAGAATATTATGTAAGATTATCATGTTTGTTGGTTGAGGACTTGGTTAGTGATCTGAATGTATCTTTCACGTCTTATTACTACTTCAGATAGTTTTTTTCTTTTTTTTTTAAAGAGCCTAATCTTATAACCTGAGAACCTCAGGTATATGGACAGGATACCTGTGAATGCTATCCCACCAAGGCCCAAATCCATCAATATTCACATTGATATTCCTATTACATTTCCAAACTACACTATTGCACTTAAACCCACTCCCAAATGCTATCTGCCAAATAAGGTCCCCCTTTTTCATCATCCTTTGAGCCTCAATGTAGCTCAACTCATACCAAATTGTCGACGACGACGTATTGCCGAACCGATGCAGGGCCATTTTAGAAGCTTCCACTTGGTGGTCCGGTAAGCGGAGGCCATTTTGGACCTCGTCGATCACGGCACGTCCACCAGCGTGAATGCAAATATGATCAAACACTGTGTCAAATTGTGGCACATAAGGCCTTAATATGTTGGGCCTTGAGATCTTCTGGGCTAACAAATTTAATGTAAATCGAACCTTTTCTGATATAGGCAGCACTAGTGGCCCAAGTGTGGTGATATTGTTTTTTAGGGCTTCCCCTGCAATAACCATCAAGTCCTTAGACAGTAAAATTCCAACTTTACCCTCGGAGTCTTCTTGTTCGGTCACGCTCTTGTGGGCCTTATCATCGGCCCCATTATGGGTTCGGACCAGATGTTGGAGCTTATATTTTGACCTGTTTCTTTCAGCCCATTTGTTAGTTAATATTATTGCCGAACAGCCCATACGAAAGAGGCATGCAGGGACAAGCATGGACCGTTCCGAGCCCAAGTAGCAATTAGGGGTTATGATCTCTGTACTAACTACAAGCCCATATGAATTGGGCTGGACTTGGAGAATGCTACTCACCAAGTCCATTGAAATTGGGTTTGCACTACAGCCCATTCCAGAGAGGCTAAAAGACTTAACGGAACTCCTCATCTTATATCTGTTTACAATCATAGATGAGAGGGAAGGGGAAGGAGAAAATACACTGCAGTTTGTAACAACAATGTCAATGTCTTGGGGCAAGAGGCCCGTCTTACTAAAGAGCTCGTCGATGGCTGAGAAGATGACGAGGTGGGCCTCATCACGGGCCAAGCCCATGGAGGGTTGGGGTGGAATGTATTGGATTGCCGGTGGAAGGGAAGTTTCTTCTCCAAGGCCAGCTCGCTCAAGGATGCGCATTTGGAAATGGGTTGCTTTAGGGTTGTCCTTGAAGACAAGCTTCGAGTGCTCGATAAACGTGGAGAAAGGTGTCCGCAACGTTGGGGGAGGCTTGAAGCAAGCGTAGTCTAGGAGATAAATGGGCCAAGGCTTGGAGTTGTAGTAGAAAATGACCATGACTATGAATGTCAGGATCACTAGGATTGATGTTGAGTAAAAGTCATAGGCACGCTCAATGGATGAATAGACAATGTTCAAGGAACGGCTCACCACATCCATTTCTCTTTCTAAGGGTTCAGCAAATGATTTGTGAATTGGTTAACAGCGCCTATAAAAAGATGAAGATAAAAAGATATGACAAAACAAGTTATCTATTGGAGTGGGAAAATGTTACTAGCCTACTAGCTCATTACCACCTAATATGCCAAAACTAGCCATGTAATATTGCATTAGGAATGAAAATATCAGATGATAAAAATAAAAATAAAAATAAATTAAAAGGAATCGAAATATCTTAGTTATTGCTAATCTCTTGTAACAAAGAGATTTATCACTGAAACAAGCATGCTTTAATACTACTTACTAAATTATGAGCCATCTGAAACAAGTTTTGCTCTCAATACAGATTCAAAACTTTCAACTTGCTAATTTTGTTTGAGCTTCTAATAAAAGTTGAGTTACAAATTAAACTGTATATTAAGTATTAACTTCTTGAACGATGCGCCCCAATTTGTTCAAACATCTTCTTAATTTTTTCATTCATTACCCTCACTTCACTTCATATCAAATTTACTTATTAGAACAACTATCTTAGCCTAGTTAGTGTCGAATTACTTATTCGAACTCTCCACCTTGCTTAAAAAATATAGTGACGAATCACTCACAAGTCACACCAACCACTTACCGGTAGCCAGATAGCCTGTTAGCCTCTGGAACGACCAAAAAATCTTAGCCTTTGGATATAGTGCCGAATCACTCACATGTCACACCCACTTTTTTTTCACTTACCGGTAGCCTAGATAGCATGTTAGCCTGTGGGACGACCAAAAAATCTTAGCCTTTGGATAAGCGCCGAATCACTCACAACTCACAAGTCACACCAACCACTTACCGGTAGCCTAGATATCCTGTTAGCCTCTGGGACGATCAAAAAATCATAGTCTTTAGATAAGTGCCGAATCACTCAGAAGTCACACCAACCACTTACCGGTAACCTAGATAGCCTGTTACCCTGTGGGACACGACCAAAAAATCTTAGCCTTTGGATGCCAGGACAAGGAAGTATTTTGCGCCACAGATCACACCAGACATGAGACGCACAAACTATTGTTGTCACTATTGTCTGAGAGGCCTTTGGGCTTAAATTGGGGCCAGGAAAGCTGAAATCATGGGCCTCAGTCATAAGTATCAGATGTCAATAAATCATAGGTCATGATAGATTCTCTGGAGAAATTTGGACAGAAATGATACCCGCCCCCCCGAAAGTCTTAAATGAACGTTTTTTGGCCTTACGAGAGGCCCCAGAACGAAGGTGGATATTTTCGCACCACATTGCACAGGACATGCTTAGGGAACATAAAAGGCCCCCGAGATCCTCTATCGGGTCTCTGATAGGCTTTTAAGGGCGTTTTTAAGGGACCCCAATTTAAGGGCCGGAAACACAAAAGTCATGGGTGATATACAAGTTCGGGGATCCGGATGACCCTCCCGGGACACCGAGTATTCTCTAGTGTCATTATAGACCCCCCAAAGAATTTTGGGAAAAAATGACACCCGGGCCCCCAAAAGCCGAAAATGAAGGCTATAATCCACGTTTTTTAGATTTCCAAGAGGCCCTAGAACGAATGTGTATATTTTTTCACCACATCGCACGGAACATTCCTATGGGACATGGAAGGCTATCAGGGTCGCTTATTCAGTCTCTTATAGGCTTGGAAGGGCGGCTTTCGGCACATTTGTGTAAGAGTTGGAACACCAAAGGCATGGATGATATCTAAGTTCGGGTATGCGGATGATCCCCCCGGAGCACCGAGGTTAATCTAAGGTGATGATAGACCCCTCGAAAAATTTTGGGCAAAAATGACACCAAGGCCCCGGCAAGCCGAAATTGAAGGCTATAATCTACATTTTGAGCTTCCCAGAGGCCCCGGAACAAAGGTGTATAGATTTGCACCACATCGCACGAAACACCCTTAGGGGACATTGGAGGCCCTTGGGGTCGCTTATCCGGTCCCTGATAGGCTTGGAAGGGCGTTCTACGAGACATTGGTGTAAAAGTCGGAACAACAAATGCATGGGTGATATCGAAGTGCGGGATCACGATGACCCTCTCGGGGCACCGATGGTCCTCTAGGGTCATGTTAGTCCTCCTGGAGAAGTTTGGGCAAAAATGACACCCGAGCCCCGGAAAGCCAGAAAACGAAGGCTATAATTCACGTTTTTTGAGCTTCCGGGTGGCCCCGAAACGAAGGTGGATATTTTTGCACCACATCGCAAGGGACACCCCCTAGGCGACATGTGAGGCCCCCGGGGTAGGTTATCGGGTCCTTGATAGGCTTGAATGGCCTATTACTGGACATACATTGGAGGCTAATCCACGATTTTTGATACCGAGCACGGCTCCCAACCACCTATTGCCGCCAAACCTAACCCCAAGCCCTCTCTACTACTATAGTGAGGTCTCATGATTTTTTCCAAAACTTTTTTTCACTGATACCTAATTTTTTGGATATTTTTTATATTTTTCAGCGTACTTTTTAATTAAAAGTTAAATTAGATAGCTACAATCTTTGGAAAAAAAAATTATTTTTCCGTAACTTAATAATGTACTTGAAAAGTTTGAGGTGGAACTTTTGGAAAAAAATTTTCCAAACTCTCAAAACCCTAGTATGAAAGTTATGCATTAAGTATGTCTACTCTTGTTACTAGAACCACTAAATCTTATAAGACTCTTTAGTGAGTTGTTGCTGGAGAGAGGGCTTGTGGGCGAAGAAAGGCAAGCGACACGACATGATACGTCTAATATTATGAAAGTTATGCATTGGGCATGTCTAATCCACTATTTTTGGGTACCAAGCATGACTCCCCACCATCGTGTGTCACCAAACCTATCTCCACGCCCTCTCTACTATTATAGGGAGGTATTGTAATTTTTTCCAAAATTTTTAAGTGATTTCTATTTTATTTTATTTTATATTTTTATGTTTTTCAGCATAAGTTTTTATTTAAAAATTAAATTAAATAGTTTTAGACATTCAAGTTGGTATAACTATTCAGAGAAAATAATATAAAGTAATATAATATATGATACTAAGTTTAATGAAATTGGAGGTGTTATCTTGCAAAGAGAGGAGTGTAGATATTGAATGCCTATTAGCAATCGGAAAGACAAATACGATGAACCTTACCAAAACTGGGTATTGGTTGTACACGATGCCGAAAAGATGGCGGACAACGACGATGAGATTTAGATACGAACGTTGAACATATTGGAAGGTAGTAGATGAAATAATGGTGTGTGCTTCCATCATCTATTCATGAGAGAGGAATTAGTTTGTTTTTTTTTTGGTTTATCAATATGTGAGAGAAATTAGCTACTACTCAATTTCTTAGGTTTGTAAAGTTTGACAACTTGTGAGAATAAAGGGTAAGGAATGAACGGGCCATTAAACTTCATTATATTTTTGTAACGTCTGATTGTTGCTACTTTCTCTATCTTTTTCTTTTTTTTTTACTGGCCATGAGTCACATGTATGGGTATTGCTTCATATCACACGTCATAAGTAAATTGACACGTTATTCGACAATTCAACGACTGATGTATCGAGCTCTGATTTAATCATTGCTTAATCTAATTATATAGATTCCCTATTAAATTGTCAAAAATATCCTAACATATCAAATTTGTTTGACTACCCCCTAGAAAAACAAAATCCCTGTGTAAAGTTCGATATGAAAAGTGATCTTCTTTTATATCGTTTCATGTTTGCTTTGTTTTACCACAGATCCGAAATTCAACCCGAACCCAACCAATCAATCTGGATTGCCAAGTTTTCTTCCCGTCAATTTTTTAAACAAATTTGGTCAGTCAACAAGCTTCTGTTAACTACCAAAGATCACATAATGATCAGTAATTATGAATCAGTTAACTCCCTCTCCTTTTTCCCTTTCCGCAATTGAGGACATTTTAAAACCTACATATACGTATAGATGCAAAGCATGCCCTTTTTATCAGAAAATCTTGTAATTAGACTTTTTGCAGCCAATTTACTTGTACATAAGTTTTACGCACCGTCTCACAAATGTTGGCCGTTGGATCGTATTGGTTATTGCACGCACGTATCCGATCCCCATGTTGATACGAACTTGATATTGCTCGTCCCAGAGTTAAGAGTTAGTAAGCTTGAAAGTGTCATTATGTCAATGATGAGGAATCGCATGCCTTTGAGCAGCTAGCATGGCATTTAGAACTTAGAAGTTGCATTTTTATAATCTAATAACAGCATAAATGCAGTCTTAATCCTAATTAAATACGCTAAGATATGAAGTTCAACTTTAGCTTTCTTATCCTGCCAAATCTAATGTGATCGTACCATGTAAAAGTTGTACAAGTAGCATGGAAAGAGGTGACATAGTTGGTTCTCGAATTAAATTTTATAGTAAAGGTCATCGGTTATTAAATTCTCACTAAATCCACTATATTGAGCATGTCTGTAAGTTCATCTTGTTGTATGATGTATGTTGCAGGTTATCGCATACATCCGAGGTTTACCTAATGAACAGTCAATCAAAAAAATAGTGATTGCAGATTGCTCGCATAAAAAAATTCTCATAGTTTTACATGAAATTACTTTACTCTTAAGATCGTGCTTAGTTACGTTGATGCTTCTCCCTCTGGAAAAAAAAATTACGTTGCTTGTCGTCGACCTGAAATAGAAGTATGCCAACTACAAATTAAGTTGCAGATCGTAAACATTATATGCACATGAGAGAATTAAAGACAACTGATATGTCAATTAACCCCAAGACACTGCATTGTACATGATCTTAGAATGAGTCAAATTTAAAACTATGAGAATAATAAACATCTTTTGACACAAGAAAAGCCATAAACCAGTTTAATAATTGCATTAAATTATTAGCTAAGTATAATTAGGGATTTGCAAGTTGCAATAGAATTGCATTATTTTTGTTAATGAGATCTTAAAAGTCATGCAGAATGCATCAGTGGATTCTAGAGCAGGGGGCGAAGACAGGGTTGTGTTGTTTGCAAGCCCATTAAAACGTATCTAATCTATGTTTAGTTCTTGTTGATTTGCGAATAACGACCTTTCAAACTATCCTATGGCCGTAATATTGGATCCTGGTACAAGTTTAGTCAGTGCACCCTTTTTCTAATGTATGTTAATTATTACTAGGAACTATAGTAGTGAAAATTTTGAGTTAGGTATTCTCATTTCAGTAGTAAAACAAAAACTTGATTTACTGCCCTGCAACCATCAAAACTAAAACTTGATTTCGAATTAATTGACATTAATTAGAAAGAGCAAGTATTCTATGAGACCATTTCACACAAAAATGAGGTCACTATGACACTATTCATGACCCTTGTTCTACTAAAAGTAATCATCATATTATCAAAAGTTATGGTAAGACCGTCTTAATAAACAAGTTTTTGTGTATTACGAGCTACATTGTAAAAATGAATTCGATGGCGGGAGAAGTTGAGCTGATTGAAAAAACTTTCCTCCAATTTGAATAAAATTGGATACGTCATCACGGTTTTTAACAAGAAGTTTTTTGCTCATCAAAAAGAGAGTGCAAGTGAATGGCAATCGAGATACCCCCCGGCTCCCGATACGTCATGTTCAACAATGAACATATCAGACTAACGCGCAAGCACTGACCCTGTAAAAGTAGCATCAACAAAGGGCTAGTATAGTTTCTAAAATCCAGCAGACACATGGCATGAGAGGAATAGGAATTCGAACCCATGATATTGCACTATCAAACCACTTGTGAGTAAGTTTAGAACACGCGGACGAGAATAATATTTGAAATTATATTTGTAGGTAGTACAAAGTAAACTCATTCCGATTTCGCACTCGTCAACTCTCTACTCCTTATTTCCACGTACGATGCGCCAACTAAAGCAATCAAAGTACTCGTATCGGACGATCCAAATATTAGTGATGAGCAAGCTGTGGGTACAGTTGAAGCACACAAAAACGCAAGTTACGTACCCACTATAATTAATCACGCGAGAAAAGTTGGAGCTAGGCGGCTCGCACCATGTCCATGTGTGTATTGTGCGTGGGCCACATTATTACTCCCTTCCTATATATATGCGATACCGAGCCTATTATTATTTTTAGTATAGGCTATAGCTAGCTTTAGACTTGGCAGTGTATGTAGGACCATCAAACTCACAGTCTCACAGATCAAAAGTAGTCTTAACCCTGGCCAAACACAACATGGCCCAAGTGTAACACATTTTGGCACTGTATGTATTCTAATGGACTATATGCATATATCAATATATGTATTCTTTTGATGCTCATTATTCCACATATCACACACACATATATAATGCCTCTGTCGTTACAATTAAAAATAATTGGTACCAACTAATAGTATGTAAAGATGGCTTCGGGCCGTTCTTATGCCGTGCTCGGGCCATTGTAACAGTGTCGTTGTGTCGTGCCGTATTTATAGTTGACGTGCTTCGTATCGTGTTATGCCATGCCTGCTCTTTCAAAAGGTAGGCCCAAGTCGTGTATGTACCCGTGCTTGTATTGTGTTGTGTTGTGCCATGTTCGTGCTATGTGTGCCGTGCCCATACTTTTTCCAAATAATCTTAAAATTTTCGTCGTGCCATATCGTGCCGTGCCGTGTCTGACCGTGCCCCACCGTGCTTTCTTTAATTTTCAAAATCAAGGCCCAGATTCGATCATTCGTGCTCGTGCTCCCTCCGTATCCGTGTTGTACCGTGTAAAAAGCATATTTGGTCGTGCCGTGTCTCGTGCTATCCGTGCCGAGTGCCATCTCTAATAATATAGAGGAATAATAAAGGAAGCCAAATTATATACCTATGATTGCTGTGGACGGAGGCGGGAAAAGGACAAACTACAAATAACTTTAGATTTTTCTCGATCATCACAGACATCACTTTCAATTAGACTCCTAGTTGAATGTAGTGAGACTGATCTGAGATCCACCATATCAAATGCCACTAGCAGCTATATTATGAATCTTCCATTCCTCCTCATATATATCTACGAGAAAAGACAGAGCTGTCATATATATGCAAAAACTAGTAGCTGATCATGCTTCAAAATCTCCAAAAGGAGAGTCATTTAATAAAAGTCAACACGGAATTGTTAATGTTTTGGGGAATTTTTGAGATGCTTATTTCTCTTTCTTTCTTTAATTAGGTACCAACTAGGTACTCAATTCATTCTAAAGTTGGCTTGGCGAGATCAGAATTCAGTAAAGCTGTCAAATAGGTCAGGTTGTGTCATGTTCGTGCCAAAGTTATGAGAATGAGTGTAATTTCCCTTGAGGGATTAGTGTTGTATTAGTCTCTTTATATAGTAATTACATGGAACAATCTAGAAGATTACAATAGTATGCAAGTATAATCTAGAATACTCTAAATATCTAGAATACTCTAAGTATTATCTAGAATACTCTAAGTATAATCTAGAGAAATACAAATATAATTAATGCTCTACATACAAAGAGGAATATTTACATATTCTGAATTATTTACATTATCACACCCCCGCAGTCGGAGCGGGAGGAGGGCGAACGCTTAGACTGGAGCGAAAATCATTGAAAAGAGTGGATGGAAGGCCCTTCGTAAATATGTCCGCATATTGAGAACTGGAAGGGACGTGAAGAACACGAACATGGCCCAAAGCTACCTTCTCACGTACGAAATGAATGTCAATCTCTATATGTTTCGTGCGTTGGTGTTGAACTGGATTAGTAGACAAGTACACATTATCACAGTACACCAAGGTAGCTCGAGTGAGAGGGCAATGAAGCTCTAGGAGCAAGTTGCGAATCTAACAGGTCTCAGCAACTGCATTAGCGACACCCCGATATTCGGCTTCAGCGCTAGATCGAGAAATAGTAGCTTGGCGCTTGGAAGACCAAGATAGAAGATTAGTACCCCAAAACACACAATACCCCGATGTGGAGCGTCGGGTATCAGGACATCCACCCCAGTCAGCATCAGAATACGCAATGAGGCCGGTGGTAGTGGATGGATACAGATGGAGGCCATGATCTATGGTGCCCCGGACATATCGGAGAATGCGTTTGAGAGCATTGAAATGGGGTTCTCGAGGATCATGCATAAAGAGGCAGATCTGCTGGACAGCATAAGAAAGATCGGGTCGAGTGAAAGTGAGATATTGCAATGCACCGGCAAGACTACGGTAGAGAGAAGGATCCTCAACTGGAGAACCCGAAGGACCAAGTTTGGACTTCGTATCAACAGGGGTGGTGCAAGGCTTGCAATTGGTCATATTGGCACGATCAAGTATCTCAAGAGCATACTTTTGTTGGGAGAGGAAAAGACCGTCCTTGATGCGGGTTGCAGCGATCCCAAGAAAATAGTGTAGAGGACCTAAATCACTCATGGCAAACTCAGAACTGAGAGAGGAAATTATACCCTGTAGAAGGGTGTCTGAGGAAGCTGTGAGTATGATGTCATCAACATAAAGTAATAAGAATGACATGTCATTCTTGTGGCAGTAGATGAAGAGAGAAGAATCGGAGACACTATGTTTGAAGCCGATGCGGGCCATATACTCGGAGAATCGCTGATACCAGGCACGGGGAGCCTGTTTGAGGCCATACAGCGATTTGCGGAGACGACACACATAATCAGGATGAACAGGATCAACAAACCTAGGGGGTTGATGCATGTAAACGGTCTCCTGTAGGGTCCCATGGAGAAAAGCATTTTTCACGTCCAATTGATGGATCGGCCAGGAACGGGAGAGGGCAAGGCTTAATACAGTGCGAATGGTAGCTGGTTTGACAACTGGACTGAAAGTTTCATCACAATCAATACCAGGACGTTGAGACTTACCATTGGCAACCATACGAGCCTTGTATCGCTCCAGGGACCCATCAGAATTGAATTTGTGCTTGTATAACCACATAGAACGTACCACATTAACCCCGGGAGGGCGGGGTTCCAAGACCCAAGTTCCGTTTTTAATAAGAGCATCATATTCGGCCTGCATGGCCGCACGCCAGTTAGGATCCTTGAGGGCTTGAATATGTGAACGAGGAATAGGTGAAAGGGTGGAGGTAAGAAGGTTAAGTTTTTGGATAGGTTTAAAAATTCCATTTTGACCCCGGGTAACCATGCGGTGAGTGGGATGGGGAGGGGGAGGTGGTGGGGAAGGAGGTGTAGAGTTGGTCGATGTAGGGGTGGGAGACTCATTAGAGCCCTGGCCATTTATGGGAGATATAGAGGTGGCGGTAGGGCTTGTGGGCGGAGATGGAGTCACCCCCGGAGGGGGAAGAGGCGTATCCACCTGTGGCACCGGGTGGGGAACACTCGGAGACTCAAGAAGAGAGCGAGAGATAGGTGAGATATCAGAGGAGACATCCAAAAAATCATATGTGGAGGGTGGTGTGGAGGAAATAGAAGCAAAAGGAAATACGGACTCGTCAAACGTGACATGACGAGAGATGATAATTTTACGAGTCTGAAGGTCAAGACAACGGTAACCCCGGTGATTAGCAGGGTAACCAAGGAAGACACATGGTGTGGACCTGGGAGCTAATTTGTGAGGGGCGGAGGAAGAGAGATTAGGATAACAGAGACATCCAAAAACCCTAAGATGAGAGTGGGAGACGGGTTTGTTGAAGAGTTTAGAGAAAGGTATGTCATTTTGGATTGTGGTGGATGGGAGAATATTAAGAAGATGAGTAGCCATGTGGAGAGCTTCAACCCAATAAGTCGGTGGGAGGTGAGCCTGAAAAAGAAGGGTGCGGACAATATTATTGATGGTGCGTATTATCCGTTCGGACTTCCCATTTTGTTGGGAGGTGCGTGGGCATGAAAAACGAATCACCATCCCGTTTGCCGCAAAAAGATCATGAAGTGGGGTATTATCGAATTCATCGCCATGGTCACATTGAAAAGCTTTTATTTCACGATTAAATTGAGTATGAACATAAGCACGGAAATGAAGAAATTTAGAGAAAGCATCGGATTTGCGGCGAAGAGGATAAACCCACAAAAATTGGGAAAAATGATCTAGAAAAATAACATAATATTTTATTCCACTCACACTAGAAATGGGAGAGGTCCAAAGATCTGAATGAATTATATCAAATGGAGACTCTACGACAAACTCAGAATGACAAAATGGAAGTCTAACATGTTTCCCTAGTTGACATGCATGACATAAGTTGGAATGTTTGTCCTTTTTATTACAAGAAATAAAACCCCTAGAAACTAAAGACTGGAGAACTGTGTCGCCCGGGTGACCCAAACGGCGGTGCCAGGTGGAGTGGCTGGTGGTGAGGAGAGCGGTAGGTGGAGCTGCGGAAGGTGTGGGAGTGGCGGGATAGAGGTCGCCGTCACTATCACATCGGAGTAGCATTTTCCGCGTCAAAAGATCCCTCACAGTAAAGCCATTAGGGTCAAATTCAACAGAACACTTATTATCTCTAACAAATTGACGAACTGAAATAAGATTTTTAATAATTTTAGGGGACACAAGCACATTCTGAAGGTAAAGGGGACGATTGGGATTGGGTAAACAAGTGGAGCCCATATGAGTTACAGGTATCAAGGATCCGTCACCGACTATAAGAGAATTAGTGATGCTTTTATTAAAAACAGAATGTAGATTACCTGGTGTGGATGTCAAATGGGCGGAGGCCCCTGTATCCATATACCAACCGGCATCACCGGGATCCTGGAGAGAAAGAGTGTTGAAGGCTTGCGAAAGGGAAGTGGTAGGCGCAATTGGAGCAGCATATTGGTTGACGGACGCAGGTGAAAACCAGGTCCATGGTGGTGGGACGGTGGCCGAGAATGCTGAAGGGGTGGCGTGTGGGCCCCGTCCGAGCACGCCGGGCGCAGGGGAGGGCGCCGGAACATGTGCCAAGGAAGGCTGAGGGGTGGCTGTTGAAGTGTTAGGCTGGTGCCAAGTAGGGGCTACGGGCCAGGGTGGCGGCCAGTAGAAGGGTGGCCAGACCGGTTGTGCGAGTTGAGTCGCGTTTTGTGAGGTCCTAGCTTGTTGTGGTGTGGAGTTATGGCGCCCACGACCATTACGACTCCCTTTGTTATTGTTCTTTTTGTTATTGTTGGTGTGCCGGGGCATTGAGGGTGGTGGGGTAGATTGGGCTTTCGGTTGTGAGAGGGTAGGGGTGAAGAGGATAGTGGAGGAGGATGAGTGATCAGTGTGGGAGGCTATGGTTTGTCGAGGTTTGGAAAGACGTTATTCCTCGAGGAGGAGCATTGAACGAGCTTGAAGAAAAGAGGGGAAAGGATTGCGGTAGCGAATGATGGGTCCCATATGTTCAAATTTTGAATTGAGACCATTTATAAGGTAAGTGACAAGATTCTTATCCGGGACAGGGTTGTCAATATTGGCAAGAAGGTCAGAAAGGGTTTTAATGCGGTTGCAGTAGTCATGAACAGAGGACTCACCCATTGCAATATTGCGAAGCTCGTTGTCAAGCTGAATGGCACGAGCATCTTTGTTATCGCGAAATAGGTTTTCAAGACTAAGCCATACCTCACGGGCAGTGCCGCCTTTCTTGAGAATCATTTGGAGAAGGGACTTGGTGATAGTCCCATACATCCACAATTTGACAATACCATCAAGACGTTTCCACTCTATGTCAGTTTCTCCCGAAGGAATGGAAGTGCCGTCAAGATGACCAAGAACCCCAAAACTCAAGCAATGAGTTTCAAATAATTCTCGCCACGCATCATAGTTGAGTTCATCAAGGTCCAAGATAAGGGTTATATAAGCCTTGATATTATTGATGCCATAAGGCTTTTCAGGATTGAGTGGTAGAGGAGGGTTGGTATTTTCTTCGGCCATGAGCAGCTGGAGAGAGAGAGAGGAGCAGGGAGGATGAATAGTAGAGAGGGAGAGCGGTGAGGTTCACAGTGAGGGGACACAGGCACAGGAGAGAGAGAGAGAGAGGGATTAGAGAGAAATTTAGAGAGTGATTAGAGGGAGGTTGAGGGAGAGAAGCTCTGATACCATGAGAATGAGTGTAATTCCCCTTGAGGGATTAGTGTTGTATTAGTCTCTTTATATAGTAATTACATGGAACAATCTAGAAGATTACAATAGTATGCAAGTATAATCTAGAATACTCTAAATATCTAGAATACTCTAAGTATTATCTAGAATACTCTAAGTATAATCTAGAGAAATACAAATATAATTAATGCTCTACATACAAAGAGGAATATTTACATATTCTGAATTATTTACATTATCAAGTTAAACGTGTCGAGAATGTCTTGACCCAAACCTAACCCATTTATTAATCGTGTCGAAAATCTTTGACCTGCACCTAACCTGTTTAATAATCGTGTTACCTGTTTAATGACCTGTTAACCCATTTATCTTTACTTATATTTTAAACTAATTAAAATATGATAAAAGACATAAAATTTTACCTAAATTAAAAGTTCTAACCATATATAGTATACATTCAATAGCCTAAAAGTATTAAAATGCTCAAGTAAAAGAAGGATTGTGTATGTGAGCTGGAGTAGTATATGCAAGCCTAGGGAGGAAGGAGGTTTGAATATTAAGGAAGTGTTCAGCTGGAATAAAGCAGCCATGGCAAAATGGCTTCGGATTATTGAAAATGAACAGCAGTCACTATGGAGGGAGTGGGTAAGGTACTATTACCTCAAAGGACAATCTGTGTGGGAGGTGGTACCTGAGACAACTTGCTCATGGGCTTGGAAAAGGTTGATTCACATCAGGGACAACATAATTGAAGGCATGGCCGACCCTTATCAAGGTGCAGAGGTGTTGAGAAGATGGTCTGTGGGGGGCAAATTCAGTATTGGGAGCTCTTATGAGTATTTCAGACCAAAGGGTGAGAGAGTCAGGTGGCACAGGTTGTGTGCTGATAACACTGTAGTACCAAAGCATCGTATCATTGCATGGTTGGCTTGTCAGAATGCGTCGGCTACACAGGATAACATGGCACGTCGAGGAATTCCCATTGTCAACAGATGTCACCTATGCAGGAATGCAAGTGAAGGGAAGACTCACTTGTTTTTTGACTGTGTTGTGTCTCATCAAGCTTGGCAGCAGATGCTGTTATGGTTGGGGTTTTGTAGAAGACCAGGGAGTTTAAATAGGGAGATCTCATGGCTACTACAACATCAAAAAGGGAAGCAAGTGTGCAAGTGTGCTGTTCGTGCTGCTTTTCTAGCCACTATCTATGAGGTGTGGTGGGAACGTAACCAAATTCTGTTTACACAGAAGAGAAGGAGTTTAGCACAGATAGTTAGGCGCATTCAGCACAATGTGTGTGCTAGGATGTTTCATTTGTTCAGTGAGAATGAAGTCCTTAGTGTCTTGTCTAGATCCTTACTATGAGGAACTGGCATTTTAGCTTATTTGCTGTTGAGTCTGTATTTGGATACTACTCAAGGGGCACTGCTTTGGTGTCCTTTGGATGATGGCAATGAATATAACTCTACCATTTTTCCAAAAAAAAATAAAATTATTTGAACTTAAATTTGACAATTCTAATTAAACGGGTCGTAAGCAGGTTGCTTTTGTGTTGGAAATCTCAACCTTAACCTAACCCATTTAACTAAACGTGTTACTCGTGTCAACCCATTTAATTAAACGGGTCGAAACCTCTCAACACTAACTCGCTACATTCGTGTCCTGTTCGTGTCGTGTTGTCATGTCGTGTCAGCTTTTGACAGCTCTAGACTTCAGAGAAGGGGGAAAGAAACTATTCAATACGAGTAAGCCAAATCAATCTAAGACCACTCAAGCTCTAAACAAAATTGTAATTACACAGGATCTGGGCCTAATGTAATATGCACAAGTCACATAAGGAAATAAATATTTACATATTTTCCTAAGTATTATCACACCCTCGCAATCGAAATTGGGAGGAGGCCGAATGCTAAGGCTGCATCAAAAATCCAAAAGTAGAGAAGAAGGAAGACCTTTTGTGACTATATCGACATACTAAGAGCTCAAAGGGACATCGGACATGTAATTATACACGAACGTGACCTAGAGCAACCTTCCAAGGAACAAAATAAATATCAATCACAATGTGTAACTTATTCTTCTCAGCCTATAATAAAAAACAAAATATATAATCCGAGATCCACAAAAACTCGTATGAGGCGACCTCATGCTTGGATATAGAGGTGGTCTCAGCTTGAAGCGGCATCACAAAAACTTATTGCAATTTGCAGGCTACTATTTTCTCAATCTGTAAGTGACAATTTTGCCCAGGTGTATTGTTCCAATTTTAGCGAATGTGTTCCCAAAAGACAACAAAATGATGTCATCAATTCAAATATTCAAAGCAAACAAACATAATTTATTTTTCTTCTGATCAATAATAAAAAGAAAGATATGAACTAAATAAGAAATTAAGAACAGGAAGAAACATATCTCATGAAAAAAAAACATGAACAGGAAGACAGCTAATGTGAAGAATAAGGAAATAAAAAGAGGCGATGGAAAAGCAACATACGTCGCCCAGAGTTTAAAATTTCCAACTTGGGTCTCTTCAACTTGGCTCTAAAAAAACTTGGCTCTAAAGTGAGTTAGTTTTCCTATCTGTTTGCGTTATTTTTATTTTTCAAGTTAAATTATTATTATTTCGTTGTTTGCTTTTCAATGATAGGAAAAACATTATGGGCACAGATCATGATGAAACTTTCTATTGAATTATTATTGGAAGAATGATATATCTACCCGTTGGGTTGGCAACCCACTAAGCTATTGTGTCTATTTCTCTCCTTTATTTTCACAGACTCTCTTCTCTATTTCTATGAAGTGGCAATTAAAGTATTAAAGATATATTTCACCAAAAAAAAATAAAATATTAAAGATATAGACACAATAGAGCAGTGGGTGACCAATCCACTGAATCAATAAAACATTTTCCTTATTATTGACACTCAGACCCTCAATTCTCAAACATCACAGTTCACAATATTGAATTAAGAACGAGCCGTAAAAGGACAAAATGGACGGTTGACATTTTTTTTACATTTTCTTTGAACAAAGAGAGGAGACGTGAAAGAAACCAATTAAAAGTTTAAACAAAAGATTGGAGATTCGAAAATATATTATCTGACCATTAAATTTGTAGTTCTCATGAAGGATGCATATGCTCACTCGTACGTACATTTTGTTTAAATGCTTCATGAAATCATAACTAAGGCAAGGGGCCGGGCTCACAAATTTCAAACTCAAAACCTTTTGGTTATCTTACTCATATACAATGTAAAAGACCATTTTACATGTCCTTAGGGACTGTCCTGCTACCTCCCAAATGTGGAAAAAACTACATATTTCTGATACCTTCTTCATAGAAGATCTTTATAGTTGGCTCCTTTTTAATTTCAACTAATAAAAAACACTTGAATTCCCCTCCTGGCCTACTCTATTCTCCTTTCTTCTATGGAACATTTGGAAGACCAGAAATGATGTGATTATTGGAAACCCTGTCCCATCCACTGACATTTGGCTAAAGAATGTAAAGGCAAAAGCTTGGGAATTTAGAGCTCTCGTGGAAAAACAGCAAAAGGTCAAGCGAAAGAAGGAACAAAATTTTGTGTCCTGGGAACCACCACCGCCCTTGTGCATCAAAATTAATTGTGATGCCAGCTTTGACAAGGAACATTTAGTGTCAAGTGTTGCAGGTATTTGCAGGGACTCTCAATGTGTTTGGAAAACAGGTTTTTGGATGAGGATTAGAGCCAGGAATGTTCTCACCTCTGAAATCATTGCAATACGAGAAGGATTAAAACAAGGGGTTGCTAATAGTTGGGAGAAAGTATACATTGAATCAGATTCGCACAAGGCAGTCCAGTTAGTTAACCAGGAACATACCACAAATGATGGCTTGACTAATCTCCTTCTGGAATGCAGGCAGCTCAAGAATAGATTGAAGGAAGTCAGCATCAGACATTGCTACAGAGAGACGAATGCACTGGCAGATTGTTTAGCACATTTTAACTATGCTAATGATTTTAATGAACTTGTAATATTGGATACTATTCCTAATGATTGTAAGAGCTCTTATGAGCATGACACTTTGGGCACTCTACGGCCCCGGCTTATAGCCACTAATCTAATTGGAAGTACCTTTTTAATCATATATATATATATATATATATATATATATATATATATATATATATATATATATATATATATATATATATATATATATATATATATATATATATATACACAATGTAAAAGAACCGTTTTTACTAAAATATTATAATGATTGCTCTCAAATGAAATACCTTTTACTCGCATATTTCAAAAGACTCCATCTTACTTTCACTTCCGAGTCTTTGGCTCCCTTAGCTACCCCAATCTCTCATCCTCCACTTCTCACAAACTTGTTCCCCGTTCCACTCCTTGTGTCTTTCTTGGCTACCCGGCCCAACATCGTGTGGACCGTTGTTTTGATCTTGCCTCACGCAAAATTATCATCTCTCGTCACGTTGTCTTCGATGAGACCTTCTTTCTCCAGTGTCTCTACAGCGTCCCCCGCCTCCTAAGACTTCCTCAATGACGACAATGACTCCCCTCTCTCTCACCTTCCTTGGTACCCCGACCCCCAGGGATCAATGTGGTTCGTTCAATGTGGCTTTATAAGCACAAGTTCAACTCCGATGGGACATTGGAGCGCCACAAGGCTCGCGTGGTCGCCAATGGAAAATCTCAGCGCCCTGGTATCGATTGTGATGAGACATTCAGTCTTGTGGTCAAGACTGCTACCATTCAAACTGTCCTCAGTTTGGCCTTGTCTCGAGCCTGGCACATTCATCAACTCGATGTCAAGAATTCCTTTATTGATGGGAATCTCCATGAGACAGTTTTTATGCATCAGCCCCCTGGTTTTCATGATTGTGTTCGTCCTGACTATGTTTGCAGGTTACGCAAGTCTCTTTACGGCCTGAAGCAGGCTCCTCGGGTGTGGTACCAGCAATTTGCGGAATATATGGGTCGTATTGCATTTAGCAACAGGAAATCTGATCGATATGTCTCTTTTTGTCTTCAGACAGTGTGACAATGTGGCTTTTCTTCTCTTATATGTTGATGACATTGTTCTTACAGCTTCCTCGGATGCCATTCTCCAGCAGATCATTGCTTCTCTCAGCACTGAATTTTCCATGACTGACCTGTCCCACTTCATTATTTCCTTGGCATCACGGCAACTCGAAATAACTCGGAGTTGTTCCTTTCTCAGAAGAAGTATGCTCTTGAAATTATTGATCGTGCTCATATGTCCGAGTGTAAGCCTTGCATCACTCCAGTGGACACAAAGTCCAAACTTGGTCCGGATGGTCCGCTAGTTGCCGAGCCTACCTTATTCTGCAGCTTGGCCGGGCCCCTCCAATACCTCACCTTCACCCCACTCGACATCTCTTATGGGTCCAACAGGTGTGCCTTTATATGCATGATCCTCGGGAGCCTCATTTTCAGGCTCTCAAGCGTATTCTACGGTACATACAGGGCACTCCGGTGTTCGGTTTGCAGCTCTACCCGTCTGCCACTACGGGCCTTATTGCATACTCAGACGCTGACTGGGCCGGCTGCCCGGACTCGCGTCGCTCTACCTCCGGCTACCGCGTCTTCTTGAGTGATAATCTCATATCTTGGTCCTCTAAGCGCCAAGGTACTGTTTCACGCTCTAGTGACGAAGCAGAGTATCGTGGTGTTGCTAATGTCGTTGCTGAGACCTACTGGCTTTGCAACCTTCTTCTTGAGCTTCGGTGTCCACTAACCCGGGCCACCTTGGTCTACTGTGACAATGTTAGTGCCGTATATCTCTCCACTAACCCAGTACAGCACCAGCGCACAAAGCACATTGAGATTGATATTCATTTTGTTCGTGAAAAAGTTGCGATTGGTCATGTACGAGTCCTTCATGTGCCCTCTAACTCTCAGTACGCTGACATTTTCTCTAAGGGACTCCCGTCTACACTGTTTAATGACTTTCGCTCCACCCTGAGCGTTCGTCGTCCTCCCGCTCCGACTGCGAGGATGTGATAGATAATGTAATTAGGAAAATATTGTAAATACTAGATAATTTCCTATTAGGCTTAGATTTGTATACTAGACCCGGCCGTTATCTTGTAATCCTACTATGTTTCTGTAAGATTGTAACCTCTCAGTATATAATGCAAATAATTTACAGATATCCCTCAAAGGAAATTCACCAAATTACATTTCTTAGGCTTGTGTGATATCATATACTCTTACTAATACTTTGCAGTATCACAGAGAACAATTCCTCGATCTTTCTCACTATTTGGATTATTTGAGAGGGGGGGGGGGGATCTTGGGATCATTCGATAAAAGTGGATGATTTTTGAGAAATCACTAGTTGGAGGAAAGAGAGAAAGAATATTGTTGCCTTGTTTATGTTAAGAAAACAAAGAAAGAAATGGAGAGAGCAAGTGTACGTGTAGAAAAAGACTATGTATCAGATCGGATGATAGTATCACCTGATTATGGTTATCTTGATATGTACACATAGCACTTTACTTCAGTCATGCTAGGGATCGAACGCAATCGGCTGATTAGTGTATCAGCTGATTATGATTTTATTAAATCTGTACAGATTCTTCCAAATTTGGCTGTCAATTATCAGTCAATATCTTTGTTGAAAAATTATTGTGTGAAACCAACTCATAGTAAAAGAAATTACTTTGTAGAAATGTAAGGATCAATTATGATGAATTGTAATCATTGTTTCACTAGAAAGTAACCTCCGTCTCGCTGAAAGTTACGAAAAAAATTGTATTATACAAGTTTTTGTGATCTTTCTATACGTTTAGCATGTATGCAATTGAATTTTGCTGGGTTAAAAACTTATGTTTAGTGTTATTTAGATCTTGATTTCGCACTTAATTCCCAACAGGAAACCATTCTCAGCCACTTAGCTCCTTTGCGAAAGATCTTCATTTTCCTATTTAATAAAATAGCCCCATTTTATTTTTCTCGTTGAGTTTTCATTCCGCTTTTTAAAGTCACTTGCGTTCGTGCGCAGCCTGCCTGCTTGCCTATATATTGGGTGGTTTTGTGTGCATTTTTTGTAAGTCACATCTCAGTATCTGACCCTCCAGCCTCTCTCTCACTCTCCCTCTCTTTCTCTCTCTTAGCTTGCTACCTTCATTCCCCCCAAATTAAAATAAACCATGGCCTTAACAGTTGTAACAGCTTTCGTAATCATATTCATAAGCTGGTTCATAAGAGTAGCTTATGAAACCATCTCATTTTATTGGCTATGTCCTAGACGCATCAAAAAAATCATGGAAAAACAAGGTGTGCGTGGCCCTAAACCCTGCCCTCTTATTGGAAACCTCTTAGACATGTCTTCTCTCATTGCTTCTTCCACTTCTAAAGACATGCCCTTCATCTCCCATGACATCGTCCCCCGTCTCCTCCCGCATTTCCTCCTCTGGTCTAGAAAATACGGTAAGTTCCCGTCTCCAAAATAGGACTACTAAGCGCCAGTAGTGGGTGTGTCACTGCGCTACCTACCAAAAGCGAGGATCACTATAAACATTAATGCCTAAGAAAGAACTTCATAATAGTATTTCATTTTTTATTTAATTTTTTGAAATTGATTGATTAAATTGAACTTGTAATGGGACAGGCAAAAGATTCATATACTGGAATGGGTTCGAGCCGAGGATGTGCCTTACAGACACTAACATGATCAGGGAGTTGTTAACTAAGTACAGCACCTTGTCTGGAAAATCATGGCTACAACAGCAAGGATGTAAGAATTTCATAGGCAGTGGTTTGCTAATGGCAAATGGAGACAATTGGTACCACCAGAGGCACATTGTTGCCCTGCTTTTATGGGAGATAAGCTTAAGGTAATTAATTAAAAGTGTTTTGGACACTAATAAAAAAGAGTTCCCCATTATAACCTTATCTTTGAATATCTTTCATTATCACTCTCTCCTTTTAATTTGTGGGGTAGTTTTGACTGATAGTACATACTACATGTTTTAATTAATTTGCTGTCCCTGTTGATGCAGAGTTATGCAGGGTACGTAGAGGAATGCACAAACAACATGCTTCAATCACTCCACACCACCATTGATTCAGGTGGAAACGAAGTCGAAATCGGAGAGTTGATGACGGGCTGAACAGCAGATATAATCTCTAGGATTGAATTTGGGAGTAGCTATGAGAAAGGAAAGAGAACTTTTAGCCTTCTCACTCTTTTACAGCAACGTTGTGCTCAAGCTAGCAGGCACCTCTGTTTGCCAGGCAGCCGGTATGTTCATTTCAACTAATTTCTTTATTCATTTGATTTGATATCCCTTGTTTCACTTAAATATGACCCTCAATTTATCAAAAGTAACGAAAATACGGTCTTATAAAATTTTTTTAATGGGTATATTATACTACTATTAATACTCTATATACCAAAAGAAGAAGAAAAAAAGGCTAAAAATGTAGGATACTCATAGTCTCATACTACTATTAATGCTCCAGCCTCCATGTAAGGTTGTTAGTGAATCTATATATGATTGATGGAAAAGGCCGAATCTTACCTTTACAACTTAGAAATTTATTTACTCATCAATTTAATTAATTATTTTTGAAAATAGTGATTTAGTATATTTGATTGTTATTCATGCTTTATTTGATTCCATCTTTTTATCCTTCCATTTCTTTATCGTACCATGTATAGTCTTTTCCATCGATAACTTTCAAGCAGGCATCTAGGTTGACCTATAATACCAAATCTTACCATTATTTATATTACAAAAAATATTGTAGGTTTTTCCCAAGTAAATATAACAAAGATATCAAGGCCTTAAAGATGGAGGTGGAAGAATTATTAATGGAGATCATTGAAAGCCGAAAAAGAGGTGCCGAAATGGGAAGAAGTGACTCCTATGGGAATGATATGCTTGGGATTCTATTGAATGAAATGCAGAAGAACAAAAAGAAAGACGGTTTTTGCTTGAATTTGCAGTTGATTATGGATGAATGCAAAACTTTCTGTTTCGCCGGGCATGATACGACAGCGCTTTTGCTCACTTGGGCTATTATGCTCTTAGCAAGTAACCCAGATTGGCAAGACAAGTTAAGAAGTGAGGTTGCACAAGTTTGCAATGGAGCTAATCCCTCTATTGATCATCTTCCTAAGTTCTCCTTGGTAAGCATCAAATACCTTAATTACTCTAATAAATTCAATTAGGGCAAATTGGTGAAAACCCCCAAGAAGTTTGGAGTTTTTGCTAAGAACACCCAAACATTTTCAACTTTGGCAAGTACCCCTAAACAAAATGAAAAAGCCTGTTAAGTCCCCCCAACCAGCCATTTTAAAAAAAAATTGCCCCATTTTGCCCTCACGTGAGGGCAAAATGGGGCAATTTTTTTTTAAGGTGGCGCAAACTTGGCTTTTTCATTTTGTTTGGGGTACTTGCCAAAGTTGAAAATATTTGGGTGTTCTTAGCAAAAACTCCAAACTTCTTGGGGGTTTTCACCAATTTGCCCATTCAATTATTTAGTATTCGATCTCATTCGCTTTCCCTTATTAGTGGAAATTAATACTACCAGTAGGAGTTATTGTTGATTGATAGCCAAACGAAATCTACAATAATAATTATTAAATAAACCTCCAGCTGGCCGGGTTTCTAAATATTAAAAGTAAAAAAGAAGAATGCAAGAGATATGGTTGAAAAGACAAAAGAGCCAAGACTATTTTTGACTCCTAAAGTCCTAAGTTCTAATATGGTATCATTAACAATAAAAATGACAATTTTTTTTTTTTTTTGGAGGTGGGGGGCTGAATGGTCCCCCAAAAAAATGACGTCTTTTTTTTTATTTTGGAAGTGGTGGCTGAATGGACTCCCGATTGTATAGTCTTCACAAAGTAGGGGAGAGGGGCGTGATGAGGATTCGAATTTAGGACATGTCTACGAAAACGAGAGGTCTGCGCCACTGCACTAGATCCTCTTACCTCGACAACTTTTTTTCATTCACTATGAAATATGAATTATATGATCAGGACTTGATGGTGGGGACTGGGGAAGTACGAAGGGATAACTGCAGAAAAGGCAAGTGTTAAGGCAGAATTATTAATTAATTTTTATATTAAAAGTATAAATACTATATTCCATCTCCTCTACTATCAATTCCACTATATATTCGTTGGCCGTTGGCATTTTTTAAACATAAATATACTCGTATGGTCAAAGCCACTAAGACACAAGCCCACAGCAATGAAATTGACATTGACATCTATATGTCATATTGGGATTTTTGACCTACACAATAAATTTCTCCGATTAGGATCCAAATACTCTAATACCAATTACGGAATTAACAAATGAAATACTATCAACCAACGACAGTGACATCTACACGTCATAACAAGAAAATTAATGAAATGGTTTTAATTAGTTTTAGTAGAGTAGTTAATACTTAAGTTAAAGAGTACTCCTATTTCCTTCCCAATGTGGTATCATTATAGTACAATGGTAATTAAGGGAATATGGTTGAATGATATCGATTCATCTATCTTTATCAAATATTAATGATTTGATTTTCGTTTTGGGCATGAATCAGCCTTAAATCATTTGACCAATTGTTTCATTTTGGAATATGCTTATAAACCAACGCGGTCAAAATAATAATTATGGTCGATCGTGAATATCCTGATGTGAACCAAAAAAACATATAGAGTACTATGTAAGCCACCATGTACAATACGCCAAAATTTCTATTTCTCTTAACAAGCAGTCCGCAGACAATGGGTTTATGTCCATGATCAAACAATAAAATAGTTCTAATTAGAGGGGGTAATCAGGCGGATCGGGTTAGATTTGGATCGGGTATTTTCGACTTCGGATTATTACGGGTTCGGGTAATATCGGATCAGAAGAGTAATCGGGTCGGATTGATTCGGTTTATGCTGATGTCGGGTTACGGGTCAACTCGGGTTGGGTTAGTTCGGGTTTCGGTTAAGTCGGCTTCGAGTTAGTTCGGTTTTCGGGTCATATCATCTCAAATTTAATTCATGTTTCAGAGGATATAAAGTCGAAAATAATATGAAAAACTTAATTTTATATGAAATTTTTTAATAATATGAACTACATGTGTGTTTAGTTAGTGTTTTCTCAATCATGTTGAATATTATATCATTATAAGTTGGATAAATTCGGATTTCGGGTAGAATTAGTTTGGGTTCATTTCGGTTTCGGGTAATTTCGGGTCGAGTGTTATCGGTTTCGGGTCAATTCGGAGAACGGGTGTTGTCGGGTGTCGGGTTAGGCCAGGTCGATCGGGTCGGTTTCGAATAATGATAATTGATACATTTTCGGGTATCGGGCGGGTCTAAAATCGGGCTGATCGGGTCGGTTATCTCGGGTCGGGTCGGATTTTGCCAGCTCTAGTTTTAATTACGTTTGATCATTTTTTAGGTACAAGATTATAATCAAATATATATTAATTTTTGACCACAAACAATTACACCTCATTTTGAGCTAACAAGAATTTTCATTTGTCTGTGCAGCTAAACATGATCATAAATGAAACATTGAGATTGTATCCACCAGCTACGATTCTACCAAGAATGGCATTTGCGGACATTAAATTGGGTGATCTTATTATTCCTAAAGGATTATCCATATGGATTCCAGTTCTTGCAATTCATCACAACGAAGATTTATGGGGTTCAGATGTAAACGAATTCAATCCACAGCGTTTTGCTAGCAAATCGTTTATTCCGGGGCGTTTCATCCCATTTGGAGCTGGCCCACGAAATTGTATAGGCCAATCATTTGCAGTAATGGAAGCTAAAATCATTTTAGCCATGTTAGTTTCAAAATTTAGGTTCACATTATCAGATAATTATCGCCATGCTCCTGTAGTTGTCCTTACCATAAAGCCTAAGCATGGAGTTCAAGTTTGCTTGGAACCCTTGCACACATAAGCAGATAAGCTAACATAATAGTCTGATCTAGTTCATAATATACTTTACTCTTTTTTTTTTCTTTTTTTTTTTTTTTGTTTGGTCTTCGATATGAGGGTACTTTTTGGATTGAGGTTTGGTGCATTATTGCGCACGAAACCTTTAAGTTTTGTAGTTAATTAAGTTGCATCACACAAAGGTGCTTTGTAGAAATCGAAGGATGATACAATTTTAATCCAATTATCTTCAAGAGTTTTTTGTTTGAGTTTTGTTAGCTTTCCCTTGCCTTGTTTAATTTCTTGGATATTATTCAATTGTATTTAGTGTCATGAACACAATGAGAAATTGAGAATTGACAAGACTCAAGAGTAAGGAATATAAGTGAATCACATCCATTTTTACATTGTTTGTGCTACTATCCAACACGTCAATTTTTATTGTGTACTTCTCATGTAAAACTCTCTACGTACTTTAAACATTACATGTAAAACTTCAAATAATGAGAGTGGTTTTTCTACTTATTCGAGCTGATCTGACGTGATTCAATAAGTATTCTTTATTGGTTAGAGGTGACTAAAGAGTTGTGACAAATATATATATAAATTGGTTTGAAACCGTTTTTATCATAAAAAGGCAAAGGGGACTATCAAATCAAAAACTAAAAACACAAAGGGGGAAGCTGTCTTTGTTTTTGTTTTGGGACGACGGGGTGGCGGCATTGGCAATGGCATTGGCATTGGCTTACCTTTGTAACCAAAAAAATAATAAAAAATAAAAACTTGGCTTAGCCTTACTATAAGCCACTATATATGAGTGCAACGTCACGCACATCAGCAAAGCCCCCACACATATAAAAATATTATCCTAAGATTCTACATGATTATATTTAAGAGGTTTAAAATATTATTATATCTATAAGCATTATCATGACTTTCCTATTAACCTTTTCTCCTGCTACACGAGTGGATTTGAGTGCTAAAAAGTAGAGTTATTAGTACTAACAAAGATCAATCCCAAGTCTCGTGGCTTCTGCTATGGCCATGTGGGGTCTCATCAACATCAAAACATAATTCGGATCAAACTCAAGGACAACTACAATTAAGCATCTTTGCTTATAGTTAATCTTATAAAATTGCTTCTTGATAAGATTAATTAAGAACTTAAAAACTATCCCATGGATTGATGGAGCTAATTATGTGCCACTACCATCACCATCGCCCCTCCACCACACTTAGCAACCATAATCTCCTCCAAAACATGATTAGAACAACTAAAGTAGTTGTGGTATTAATATCTAATGCTAATTGATGATAAGTAGTTCATTTTAATAAGTTAGGGTGAAAGCATTATCAAATTGTTGAAAAGTTAAGCTAGCTTAATAGGTCTAATCATGACCCATTTCGCAGCGCCAGCCGCCATGTCGGAACGGCCATGACCCATGTGGCAGCGCCTTGATTATCCCAACCTCTATGACCAATATCGCAATGCCTTGTCCCAAACCCATGTCCTGAAATCAGAGGTCAAGGAGTCGGATGACCATCTTGGGGCACAAGAGTTCTTCTAAGGTCTTGACAGACACCATCCCCAACAAGTTTGGACAAAATTGGAGTTCAAGTACCAGATGACCTTCCCAGTACACTGGAGGTGCTCTAGAGCCACGATAGAGCCCCAAATAAGTTTAGGCAAAATTCACTATTGGGCGGAAAGCCGAAAATCGAAGACTATAATCCACGCTTTTGTACCTTCCGGGAGGCTACGAAACGAAAGTGAATTTTTTTGCACCACATCGCAAGGGCACCCCTGATGGACATGGGAGGCCCCCGAGGTCGGTTATCGAGTGTCGTAGGCGTTGACATCCGTTTTTTTACTGGAAATCAATTCAAGGGGTCGGGACACCGAAAGCATGGGTAAACTAGGAGCTCAAAGACCCATTACCCATATGACCTTCCCGTGGCAGTGGGGGTTCTCTAGAAACACGATAGAGCCTACGAAGAAGTTTGGGCAAAAATCACTATTGGGCCCCGGAAAGCCAAAAATCAAAGGCTATAATCCACATTTTTTTGACCTTGCGGGAGGCTATGAAACGAATGTGGATATTTTCGCATCACATTTCACGACACACCCCTAATGGACATGGGAAGCACCCATAGTCGGTTATCGGGTGCCAAAAGCCTTTGACAATCGCTTTACTGGATACCAATCCAAGGGGCCAAGACACCGAAAACATGGGTAAACTTGGGGTTCAGAAATCCAGATGACCTTTGCGAGGCACCGGGGGTCCTCTAGAGCCATGATAAAGGCCCGGAAGAAGTTTGAGCAAAAATCCTTATTGGGCACCAGAAAGCCGAAAATCGAAGGTTATAATCCACGTTTTTTGGCCTTCCGGGAGGCTCCAAAAGGTGGATATTTTCGCACTACATCGCACGTGACACCCGTAATGTACATGTAAGGCACACAGGATCGGTTATCGAGTCTCGGTAGGCTTTGACAACCGTTTTACTGGACACCAAACCAAGGGGCCGGGAGACCGGAAGCATGGGAAAACTTGGAGTTTAGAGATCCATATGAACTTACGGGGGCACCGAGGTTCCTCTAAAACCATGATAGAGCCCCCGAAAAAATTTGGGCGAAAATCACTATGGGGCCTCGGAAAACCGAAAATCAAAAGTTATAATCCACATTTTTTGGCCTTCTCGGAGGCTACGAAACGAAGGTGGATAATGGACATGTGAGGCATCCAGGGTCGGTTATCGGGTGCCGGTAGGATTTGACAAATGTTTTACCGGACACCAATCCAAGGGGTCGGGACACTGAAAGCATGGGTAAACTTGGAGTTCAGAGACCCACATAAGCTTCCCGGGGCATGAAGGGTCCTCTAGAGTCATGATAGAGCCCGCAAAAAAGTTTGGTCAAAAATCACCATCGGGCCCCGGAAAGCCGAATTTCAAAGGCTATATAATACACGTTTTGTGGCCTTTCCAGAGGCTCACAAACGAAGGTGGATATTTTTGAACCACATCGCACAGGACACCCTTAATGAATATGGGGGGCACCCAGGGTCAGTTATCGGGTGCCGGTAGGCTTTGACAAACATTTTATGGGACACCAATCCAAGGGTCCGGGACACCGGAAGCATGGGTAAACTTGGAGTTCAGAGACCCATATGAACAACCCGGGGCAGCGGGGGTCCTTTAGAGCCATCATAGAGCCCCCAAAAAAGTCTGGGCAAAAATCATTATTGGGCCCCAGAAATCCGAAAACTGAAGGCTATAATTCACGTGTTTTGGCTTTCCGAGAGGCTGCAAAACGAAAGTGAATATTTTCGCACCAAATCGCACGTGACATATCTAATGAACATGGAAGGCACCCAGGGTCGGTAATCCGATGTCGGTAGGCTTTGACATTCGTTTTACTGGAGACCATTCCAAGTGGCCGGGATACCGGAAGCATGGGTAAACTTGGAGTTCAAAGTCTTATATGACCGTCCCGGGGCACCGGTGGTGCTCTACAGCCATGATAGAGCCCCCGAACAAGTTTGGTCAAAATTCACTATTGGGTCCCAGAAAGCCGAAAATCAAATGATATAATGCACGTTTTTTGGCTTTCCAGGAGGCTCTGAAACGAATGTGGATATTTTCGTACCAAATCGCATGGGACACTTCCAATGTACATGGTAGGCATCCAGGGCCCGTTATCGTGTGCTGGTAGGCTTTGACAAACGTTTTACCGGACACCAATTCAAGGGGCCGGGACACCGGAACCATGGGTAAACTTGGAATTCAGAGACCCAGATTAGCATCCCGGGGCATCGCTGGTCCTCTAGAGCCATGATAGAGCCCCCGATAAAGTTTGTTCAAAAGTCACTATTGAGCCCCGGAAAGCCGAAAATCAAAGGCTATAATCCACGTTTTTGTCCTTCCAGGAGGCTTCGAAACGAAGCTGGATATTTTTTGCACCAAATTACACGGGACACCCCTAATTGACATGGGAGGCGCCGAGGGTTGGTTATCGGGTGCCAGTAGGCTTTGACATCCGTTTTCCTGGACACCATCCAAGGGGCCAGAAACCAGAAGTATGGGTAGACTTGGTGTTCAGAGACCCAGATTACTTTCTCAGGGCAACGGGGGTCCTCTAGAGGCATGATGGAGCCCCCGAATAAGTTTGGGCGAAAATCACTATTGGGCCCCAGAAAGCTAAAAATCGAATGAGATAATCCACGTTTTTTGGCCTTCCAGGAGGCTCCAAAATGAAAGTGAATATTTTTGCACCAAATCGCACGGGACACCCCTAATGGACATGGGAGGCACGCATGGTCAGTTATTTGGTGTCGGTAGGCTTTGGCCTTCGTTTTGGGACACCAGAAGCATGGGTAAACTTGGAGTTCAAAGACCCAGATGACCTTATCCGGGGCGACGGGGGTCCTCTAGAGTCATGATAGAGCTCCCGAAAAAGTTTGGACAAAAATTATTATTGGGTCCCCGAAAGGCGAAGATCGAAGGCTTTAATCCACTTTTTAGCCTTCCTGGAGGCTCCGAAACGAAGGTGCAAATTTTCGCACCAAATCGCACGGGACACCCTAATGGAAATAGGACACACTTAGGTCGATTACCGGGTGCGGGTGGGCTTTGACATCCATTTTATTGGACAACAATCCAAGGGGCTGGGACACCGGAAGCTGTAAGGACCCGGGATTTCTACCTGCTACACGGAGTGTGTCCTTATAGAAAATTGTAAGCTGGGGGTTTAGATAAGTTCAAGGAACCGTCGAGTTAGAAAAGATTTTGTAAAGACTTGAATTGAATAAAAACCATGAATGAGGTCACAAATCTGCTATAGGCGTTTTATCGAAAGGACAAACCGAAGGGAGAACCCAATAGCGCGATAGGTGAACTGATCATGTTTTTAGAAAGACTCCCGCTCATATAGAACATATGAGTACCCAAGAATAAATGGTTCGGGGGCGAAGCTACGTGGTGGGAAGGTGTTAGGCACCCAACTCGCCCGTATTATGACGGCCTCTACTAACTCAAGTTTGCTTAATAATTTAAAGACATAATTCCCATGCAAAACCGGATTAACAACCTAGGCTTAGACTATTAATTAGTTCATCACAAGCATCACAACATTTTTTTTAACCCTTGTTTAGAAATGCATTTGATTGGAAAATTGAGGATTACGACGACTAGACATATTTGGACAGACAATATTTAGGAAGCAATAAAAGACGTTACTTAGCATGATATCTACATTATGACTACTAAAAAAATAAACAATTAAGCAATTAATTTGATTTGAGCCCTCGGGAGTTAGTACCTGAACTGTAGGCTATATTTGACAAAAATAGTAAAGACACGATCTCAAGTTTGGAAGAAAGAGGGGGAAGCTCAGTGTCAATACTCCCGAGAATAGAATAGAATTGTTTATGGAAGAAAGAGGGAGAAGCTCAGAGTCAATACTACTGAGAATAGAGGGTGTCAACTGTAGACTGTGTGTTTTGAACTGAGGGAGGAGGGTCGTATTTATAGGCATGGGGAAGTAGGGCTGGACGGCTGAAAAGGAGCCGAAAATTGAATTGGGCTTGAAAAAATAGTCGGGCCAGAGGTTGTGTCAGCGCCGCTAGCGGCGCTGGTCAGCGCCGCTGACGGTGCTGTCAGCTGCCAGCTGGATGTCGTCATATGACGACATCCAGTCTATTTTTATTTTTCAGAGGAATTTCAGTATTCCAAAAAATATGAAAAGACCGTTTTACCCTTGGACGGTAAAAGACGGTTCTACCCTTAAATCGCAACTTGGCGACCGGGAGTCCGAAAGAGGCATGAGAGGTGTCGTTGGAAAGCTCTTGAGCGGGGCTTTTGAATGGGATTGGAATAAAGGAGTGTTTAGAGGAAAACCTGAGACCTTATCTTAACTATTAAAGCAAAAATAGCGTTCAAGTTTATAAATTACTCCTTTCATCATCTGGCTTTTGCGGAGAAATCTGAAGGCACTTTTTTGGCGTCTACAGAAGCCCCCACTTTGATCAAGCTTGAGTAAAAGCGAAGATCAAAGTATTCCGAAGGCGACATGCAGGATGCTGATGTGCACACGGTGTGTGAGAGTGTACAATGTGTATGCATATGAAGACAAACCTGTGTTGGGACATGCTCGCAGCGTGCTAAGATTTCATCTCTGTGAGCACAAGAGAAATAAAGGTTATGGTTAGCAGGATAGAACACCACTCATAGATGGTCTAAACGTCTGCTGGGGACCTGTATTCAGAGTGAATGAAAAGGTTAGTAATACTTTGAGAATGATCAACGTGGCGTGCTTCGACAAACAGTGACTAAACACCGCTCGGCGGGTGTCGAGATTCCGTCATTGTATGAGAAACAAAAAAGTCAACGAGACAGCGCGATTAAAAATAACGGCTGTAAATGGGAAGTAACGTGAGAGTGAATAGTATAAATGCTTTATCGAGCAAACAGTGATTAAGCACCACTCAGTGGATGCCGAGATTCCGTCCCTGCACAAGAAACGAAAAGGTCGACGAGACAGCGCAATCAAAATGACGGCTGTAAAATGGTTAAAACATATGAACAATTTAAATGCAATAGCTTAAGCAATTATTGACTGAAACATATAAAAAATAAATGGATAGTATAACTGCAACAGTTTAAGCAATCATTGACTGACACATAATAGGTAATCTCGTAGAAGGACAGTTTAACCGCAACAGCTTAAGCGATTATTGACTGACCCAAAATTTGTAATCTCGCAGGAGGACAGTTTAACCGCAATAGCTTAAGCGATCATTGACTGACTCCAAAATTTGTGATCTCGCAGGAGGACAGTTTAACCGCAATAGCTTAAGCGATCATTGACTGACCCCAAAATTTGTGACATTGGGACATTTTGGGACATTGGGACGTTTGTGATGTTGGGACATTTGTGACTTTGGGACATTAGGACATTTGTAACTTTGGGACTTTGCGGCATTGGGACGTTTGTGATGTTGGGACATTTGTGACTTAGGGACATCGGGACATTTCGGATATTGGGACATTTGTGACTTTGGAACTTTGGGGCATTGGGACATTTGGGATTTTTTGGATATCGGGTAAATCCGATAGATCTTCCGGGCTTGAAAAATAATTTTGACACTCTGGGCGGTAAAAGTTGTCGCAGAATATATCCTGGCTTCCGTATTTGGGACCTGCAAAAATAATCGGGTTAGTTTTACCTGAAAATAGTTGGTACCGTAAAATGGGCCAACTTTCGAATTTGAACTTGTGGGCCAAGGGGACTCGCTTCCACGCGTTTGGTATTGATATTTTGCCGCGAACGAACTGGAGAAATGAACTTTGGAGTGGAAAAAGGGTTGTTGGACAGCAAGTGGGCCCGTGTGTGCAGAGCCGCTAGCGGTGCTGGGCTTTGGGTTAGGGCCGCTAGCGGCGCTTAGCTTGAGCAACCCAAAACGTTTTGTCGCAAATTTTTTTCGCGTTTTGCTGCATTCTTCTTCTTCTTCGTCGAGAGCAATTGTCGAGAGGTATCACCATTGTTGAGTGCTCCACTTTGCTTGAGACAAGTTAATTCTTGACCAAACTCTTTTGATTTTTGTCTTGAACTTGCTTATTTTTCCGCCTAGTCGCTGAATTTTGGGTTGCATTGTTGAATGGGTGCTTGTTTCTTGCGAATCTGAAACTTTTAATTTTCTAATTGTAGAGAGAGAAAGCTTCATTGTACTCCCATAGCTGCCACAGACAAAGGAAAACGTCCCATGAGTGAGGGGGAGGATGACCGGGACCTTTTTTGTACTGGGCTTCCCTCCACTAGAACACCTCCGACCCATCGTTCGGATGGAGCTCGACTGTATCAGGACTCATTTATGCGACTGGACTGGCGCCCGGCTGGGGTTTGGGACCGTAGTATTTTACTACCGGAGAGGCAGAGTCATCTGTCTAACCCTGAGTTGGTATGTTTTCTGACTCTCTCTTTTTTTTTTTGTTCAGTATATATTTTTTTGAAAATTTGAACTGTTAGTGCTTCGGCACATGAACAAATTGGGACTTGTACTAGATTGGTGGTCAGCTGTATATAATTTGTCTGCAATTATTTTGGCTGTATTTGTAGTATATGGGGTGTTGAGAAAATTTTGTTTGTTGGCTAGGGTGTTGGGCGTTTTGTTGCAAGCTCATGGGTCTACCTCCCATTGGGCTATGATGCTGGAGACTGTTTCAGTTGGAGCTAAGAATTTGGTACTAGGCTCGGGTTTTGACCATTTCCTGATTGTTATCCCTGCTTGTCACTCTGGGGATTCTAGGATTATCGCTAGGGGGCTATTGGAGAGGTTTTGGGATTCCACGAACACTTTTCATACGCCTGTAGGAGAGATGTCCCCTACCCCTTATCAGTTCGTTGTGTTGACGGGTCTATCCTTTAGAGGGCGTCGTATTCGGTACGACGCGAGTTACTGGCAACAGAGTGACAGGTTGTTCGAGCTTTATGGGCCTGTGTCTGCCTTTTTTTATAAGGATCGGGTTTCCTTGTTGCGATTATGAGCGGCTTTGGCGGAGCAGGGGCTTACCGAGGAGCAGAGAGCCTGCATTTTCCTGACTTGCTTGTTGGGGTCGACCATCTTCACTCAGAAGAAGAGCGTATGTCAAGTCGGTTTCTTGACATGTTTAGAGGATTTGACCAAGGTTCATGAGTACAACTTCGGTGCTTCTGCTTATACTTCATTGGTGAGATGGTGTCGTCGGGCTTGCAGGCCTAAGCCGACGAGTGAGAGGGCGTCCATCTCGGGCCCGTGGAGGATACTGGAGGTAGGCCCATATATTCTTTTTTTCTTTGCATATGGTTTTGGATGTGAAGCTCATTCTTTCCCTTTTTGCTTGTATGGCAGTTGTGGTTCTTCGAGTATTTTCCGGCCTTTGGTCCTCACCGTCCTGGTTTGAGGATGTTCCCACTAGGTTCACGGTGGATTGGTAGAGATAACCACTCATTTACCTCTTTGGAGCATTTCCGGGCTACCTTTGAGAGTCATGTCGCATCTATGGTATGTTGTTGTTGACTTGTGCATATATTCTTTTTGGTCTATTTGGTGTGAATGAACTTTTGAACTGGTAACCTGCAGGTGTCATGCTCCGCTTTTGATGGTATTCCTGGGGTTCCGCCCCATATTACTATGGAGTCTTTCAGGGTGTCTTCCTTGCGGGTGGTCTTTGAGGGGCCATTCGGCTTTATGCGGTATTTGGGGGACCGTTTGACTCGGCTGGTTTAACCCTCCTTGGGTAGTCATCTGGTTCCGGAGGACCCTCCCCTGACCATGTTTTACCTGCGCGGTTTGAGCGTTCGAGACTTGGGGGTCGTGGCTCGTGGTATGGCGATCACGGAGTTTCTGGAGCCGGACATTATTGGATTGGACCGCACGGCTGTGTACCTGGCTTACTGCTTGGATCGTCTGATGCCGGACCTCACTTCTGAGATAAGAAATTTATCTGCATCTTTTTAGCTATATGTGTGATATGCTGACTTTTTGTGTTTCACTGGCGGATCGTCTAGCTCCTCAGGGTCCTAGGAGGCCTCATTCTAGAGTTCCTCGGGGCCACCCCCAAGCGTGACCCTGTCGACTAACGAGGTGAGGTACATTGGGGAGAGTGGGGGACGCATAGTAGAGGAGTTCCCTCTGCATATGGCTGACGGAGAGGCTGTGGAGGGCTTGCCCTTACCTGGTGGTTGTACGGGTGTAAGTTCCTTTTTATCCCTTCTTGTATTTTGTGTTTGCTTTTGAGTGTTGACTCCATCTCTTGTGTTTGGGTTATTTTTTTTTTTTTTGTAGTTGAACCGAGAGCAGACCTCTCAGATCTTCAAGCTCATTCACCTGCTGAAGAAAGGCTATGGCCGAGTGATGGGCAAGGGGGAGACTACTCGGTCTAGGACTGTCGATGTAAGTAGACTTTCAGCCTTTGTTTCAGCTAAGTGAAGTGCTTAACTTAACATCTCGATCTTGATTGTTTGCAGATGTCTCAGTCTTCGTTCTCGGTGGGACCTCGACATTCTTCTGCTGCGAGGGCCTCTTTGGCGAGCAGACCATCCATTGCTCGTTCAGCTCCCAAAGCTGTGACCAGGCCTCATGTTGATGAGGCGCCTGGACCTTCTGTGCCGTACATTCCTGAGATGTTCTCCCCTGCGGGTTTCCAGCCTTCTCTTGACAGCAGGCCTATTGTTACCCCCACGGCAGGAGGTTGGGCGAACGCCCCTGGATGGGATGTGCCTCATACTGGGCCTTCGTATCAGGATGTGGCTATAGACTTTGCTAGTCAAGCCACAGAGAGCTTCTTCGCAGCGGGGTTTTCGGCAGGTACCTCCATGCGCGCACCAGCATATGATAGGCGGGACATGAGGCCCAACAACAACAGACCCATTTATAGTTCGTCTCTCCATCATTCGACTTGGATCTACGGTCAGGGGCCGTCCGTTGATGATGAGGCTGACAGCAATGGCGATGACGGCTCTGGTTGAGCGGTGTTGGGTTTCTTTGTAAACATTGACCTTGAGATTTGGAACTCCTGTTTTTTTATGCATTTCTATTATATGAATGCTATGATTACTCAATTATGTTCGTCTGATCTCTAAGTATGCGATGTGTTATGCAGTAAAGAGTAGGCCACAATTTAGGAAACAGAATGAGGAAAAAGGTAAAAATTGCAAGAAAAAGCAAAAATTACACATATTATACCCCCTAAAAAAAATAAAATAAATAAAAATAGAAAATAGAAAAGATAAAAGCTAAAAGAGTCTCGGGCTTTGTAGTTCCGTCGTGCGTAAACTAGGCTTAAACCGAGCTGAATAGACCAAGTGAGCGGGCTGGAAAAAAAAGGAAAAGCTGACTGGGACAGGGTCAGGGCCGCTAGCCAAGCCACCAGCTCAAGGAAGCGATCATAGGTCGTCCTCAAACCAGGGTCCTTCAAAAAAGAACTCTTCGACGAAGCCTTCTAAAGGGAAGAAGGATTAAAGTAGTTTTCTTAGAAAGCAAGTCTAATTTTAAAAAAAGTAATAAGAGTTTGTTTAGCTTAAACCCTCGTAGTTGCACTTTTTTTTTTTTTTTTTTTTTTTTGTAACCTTAGTAAGTTAATTTTTTTTTTGCAATGTAAGCTTATTCGTTCAATTTGAATAAAGATTATCCCTTTTTGAATGAGTTGAGTGGAATTTTGGATTGATTTTGGCCGGGCCCCTTAAAAAGGGTTACCTACGTATCCAGTGTGGAATCAGGCCAGCGTAGTTCGTTCAATTTGTGTGCGTCTCTTTTTTTTTAATTTCGGTTTTTTTTTTTAATTTTTTTTTTTGGACGTAGCACTTCTTCAGTTGGTCCATATTGGTGAGCTGACTGAACTCGATGCCGTCAATGTCCATGAGTCTGACCGCGCCTCCTGATAGAATGTCTTTGATGATGAACGGACCGAACCAATTTGGTAGAAATTTGCCTCTGGGGTCGGTAACTGGGGCACGTAATTCTTTCCAAACTAAGTCCTCTTCCTTTAAATTCCGAGGTTGGACCTTCTCGTTGAATGCTCTTGCCATGTGTTGCTGGTACATGTGGGAATGGTCTAGGGCACGTAGGGCGTCTTTCATCCGTGAACATGAGTTATTCGTAGCGGGCTTGTAACCATTGGGTTTCAAGAATTTCAGCCTCTAAGGCTATGCGCATGGAGGGTAGTTGGACTTCTATGGGTAAAACCGCTTCCATTCCGTAGACTAGGAAATAAGGTGTTGCTCCTTTAGAGGATCTTATGGATGTCCTATATCCCCAAAGGGCAAATGAGAGTTTTATGGGCCAATCTTTGTAGTTTTCTATCATCTTTTCAATGATAGTCTTGAGGTTTTTGTTGGCGGCTTCTACTGTGCCATTGGTTTGGGGACGGTAAGGGGATGATTTGTGGTGCTGGATTTTGTAGTTTTTGAGGAGGGTGGCTGTCTCGGCTTTGAAATGGGATCCATGGTCACTGATAATTTCATGCGGAACACCGCATCGGCAAATGATGTTGTTCCTTATGAATTTGGACACTTGTTTGGAGGAGAGGATGGCATAGGATTGGGCTTCAACTCATTTGGTAAAATAGTCTATGGCCACTAGGATGTATTCATGTCCTCCCGAGCCTTTCAGGGTAATTTTACCAATGATATCTATTCCCCATGCGGAAAATGGCCAAGGGGATGCGAAGTTGTGGAGCATCGAGGGCGGCATATGCTGTAGGTTCGCATATATTTGGTACTTCTTGCACTTCTTGACGTAGTCGTAACAATCCCTTTCCATAGTGGTCCAATAGTATCCCAGTCGTAGGACCTTTCTAGAGAGCGTTCGGCCATTCATGTGTGGTCCGCACACACCATTGTGAACTTCGTCCATGATCTCTGCAGCTTCTTCGGAGTTCACGCATCTGAGGTTGACCCCGTTGTGGGACTTTTTGTACAGAACCCCCTTGTATTCTATATATTGCGCCGCTAAGAGACCGATGGCCCGTTGAGCTGTTAGTGGTGAGTCCTGTAGGTATACCTTTGGTGATGTAGTTGAAGACGTCCTGATACCAAGGATCCTCCTCGATTGGAGCCAGGGTCATTTCTGTGTCGAGGTTGTTGCAAAAGGCTGGCTCGCTTCTTCTTTTGGAGTGGCATTGTTGAGGGAGTTCAGCTACTCAAATTCCTGTAAAAAGAGATAATCTGTATTCTTGCTTTGCGAAGTTTACTTACATTGCTTAGACTGATTAATGATTTGTGCAACTTTTGTGTTTATTGGATTTATCAATAGCCAAACAAAGAAAGAAATGAGCAAGAGAAATTTTTATTGATTTGCAAAAAGAGATAAGCATACATGACTTTAGAGAAGAGGGTCTCTAATTCCCGTCAAAAGGAGAATAGACTTCGAAAGAAAAGTAAAAGGGGAACACCCCCTGTTCTAGACTCAACCTAAAGATTTAGCTAGGATCCTAACTCGACAAAACTCGGGGACTCAGACTCGATTCCTTAAGCTCTTGTGGGTGGCCAACTAGTTCCAGGCTCTATAGGTATCATCTTCTTCTTTCCTGTACATCATCACGGGAATTTCGGAAGCAAAGCAAGTTAACCCGTTTTGGGTTAATCCCTATGTCAACTTCTGTGGGTTTTCCTGCGGCTCATGAACGTGCACTGTGAACTTGAATATGTGGGATTTCGGAGGAGAGACTGCTCCGAAGTTAACGATCATTTGGATGTCACCCTTTAAGCGAGAACATTGATCAGTGAGGTGACCGAAGCATCTATAATATCTGCAATAAAGATAAGGGTCTCCTCCTTCTGGCAAAATTTCTTCGTAGGGTCCTAGGAATTGTAGATCTCTGTGACGAAGTATTTCGGAGGAGAGACTGCTCCGAAGTTAACGATCATTTGCATGTCACCCTTTAAGCGAGAGCATTGATCAGTGAGGTGACCGAAGCATCTATAATATCTGCAATAAAGATAAGGGTCTCCTCCTTCTGGCAAAATTTCTTCGTAGGGTCCTAGGAATTGTAGATCTCCGCGACGAAGTAAAGCTATCATAACATCATGAATAGGTACCGCCAATGACGTGAACTCACGGGTAGGAATACTCGATCTTTCCTTGGATAACCAATGATGCGCGGGCCACATAGTCCCTTCATTAATGAAAGCTTGGATTTTTTCCCTCAGGTTCCTGCAGTCATTGGTGTGATGTCCGCAGGCTCGGCAGTATTCATTATAAACACTTGGGTTCCCATTTTCTGGGATGAGTTTATAGGTTGGTCCCACTGAATGCATGTAGTCATATGCCCTCATTTGTTGAAAAATGTGTTCTTGAGGCCAACGGGGTTGCGCTTGATTGAGAACAACTTTGTCTCCTTCTAGAGTCTTAATTCTCTGTTCCAACCTAGCAACCATTTTCTGTAGCCTTTTGATCTCTGAGTGGTAGATAACTATATATTGAGTTAGGTGCTCGATATCGTCTTGTGCTTCAACAAGGGATTGGATTAGCTTGCCTGCGCTTCTGTACTCGACGAGGCGCGGGATTTCATCAGGATCAAGGCCTACTTAGATTTTGGCCTCTCGGAGTGATCGGTCCAGTTGTTCCCCCAAGTCAAGGGATTCATCTTGAGTATCAAGTATCGATTCTCTTGAACTTTCGTGGACTGGATATGCAGTTGTCACAAAATGAGTTTTGATTTTCTTAGCACTCTGGCCCATTTCCGATCTTGGCCTGAGGAGAGATCCCTCTTGTGTATCTTCAGCTGAGGAACGCTTGTTGGACCTTGGCATGATCTGAACGAGTAGATGACCATTTAGAATCAAAAAGACTACGAGACTCTCATCTAAAAAAAATGTTGACCCACACATAGTAAACACGTTGTCCTAAAAAAAGGTCCTTAAGCCTAAATGTCCAAATATTTCCCTAATATCAAAGGAAAATAAAGTCAATGAACGAAAATAAGAAAATAGAAAAAGACGGATTATCCTATTTTTTATTTTTCTAGACTCAAAGAAAATGAAAAATGGGATAAAAATAAAAATAAAAGAATTTCGGTCTTTTTTTTATCTTGATTTTTTTTCCAATTTTGTTTTTTTTTTTCGACAGCATTTTTTTTGTTTTTGCCCTTTTTTTTTGGTTTTCGATTTTTTTTTTTTTTACCGAATCTGAATTACATTAAAAGAAAAAAAAGAAAATAGAAAAAAGGGAGAGGGGGAATTGGGAGACTGGCTCTTCTTTTTTTTTTGCTTAAAAGATCCTAGAAAATTGTTCATGACTTTTAGAATATATCATCGGGAAAATGACGGGTGTTCATTGAATTGAATTCTCGCACCATCTTTGGGCATTAGGAACTAGCTAAAAATAAAAGAAAAGACTCCTAGCACGTAAGTACATGTTGGCACATAATTACGATATTCATGCATTCAGGCAAGCATTACAACGATATAATTACAGGCAAACATGTGATCAGAAGGACATTACAATGACACATGCACAACAAGCAAGCGGATGCACGAATGTAGGCTAGAGGCTTTTGGGCTCCTGTGAGGTTACCACAACAAATTACAATTTTCATTCGACGGATGGTCGACACATCGATTGTAATTCTTTTCATCAACAAGGACTGATGAGTCATGGGTGAGGAAGCGTCGATTTGCACGATAGGACAACTGTATATTCCTTTAGATATACGGGTTGTCTACGAGTTGCGACACAAACTTCCTCGAGGGTTGATAAGGGTCAAAAGGTTGTGCCAAAGCACATGCAAATGATGCAAATGATGCAAAAATATGGAACATGTTATTTAAACAATTAAGCAAACTTGACTTTCGAGTCTCACCCTCTTAAATAAGTCCCGAGTGAAGTCGCCACTGTAAGGACCCGAGATTTGTACCTGCTCCACAGAGTGCATCCTTATAGAAAATTTGTAAGCTGAGGGTTTAGATAAGTTCAAGGAACGGTCGAGTTTGAAAAGATTTTGTAAAGACTTGAATTGAATAAAAACCATGAAAGTGGTCACAAATCTGCTATCGGCGTTTTATCGAAGGGACAAACCGAAGGGACAAACCGAAGGGATAATCCGAAGGGACAAGCCAATAGCGCGATAAGTGAACTGATCATGTTTTTAGAAAGACTCCTGCTCATATAGAACATATGAGTACCCAAGAATAAAGGGTTCGGGGGCAAAGGTACAAGTTAGGAAGGTGTTAGGCACCAAACTCGGCCGTATTATGACGGCCTCTACTAACTCAAGTTTCCTTAATAATTTAAAGACATAATTCCCATGCAAAATCGGATTAACAACCTAGACTTAGACTATTAATTGGTTCATCACAAGCATCACAACATTTATTGTAACCCTTGTTTAGACATGCATTTGATTGGCAAATTGAGCATTACGACGACTAGACATATTTGGACAGACAATATTTAGGAAGCAATAAAAGACGTTATTTAGCATGATATCTACATTATGACTACTAGAAAAATAAACAATTAAGCAATTAATTTGATTTGAGCCCTCAGGAGTTAGTACCTGAACTGTAGGCTATATTTGGCAAAAATAGTGAAGACAAGATCTCAAGTTTGGAAGAAAGAGGGGGAAGCTCAGTGTCAATACTCCCGAGAATAGAATAGAATTGTTTATGGAAGAAAGAGGGAGAAGCTCAGAGTCAATACTACTGAGAATAGAGGGTGTCAACTGTAGACTGTGTGTTTTGAACTGAGGGAGGAGGGTCGTATTTATAGGCGTGGGGAAGTAGGGCTGGACGGCTGAAAAGGAGCCAAAAATTGAATTGGGCTTGAAAAAAGAGTCGAGCCAGAGGCTGTGTCAACGCCGCTAGCGGCCCTGGGTTTTCAACCAGGGCCGCTGGCGGCCCTAGGTTTTATCCCAGAGACGCTGACGACATGACGACATCCAGTCAATTTTTATTTTCCGGAGGAATTTTAGTATTCCAAAAAATATGAAAAAAAACGTTTTACGCTTGGACGGAAAAAGACGATTCTACCCCTAAATTGCAACTTGGCGACCGGGAGTCGGAAAGAGGTGTGAGAAGTGTCGTTGGAAAGCTCTTGAACGGGGCTTTTGAATGGGAATGGAATAAAGGAGTGATTAGTGGAAAACCTGAGACCTTATCTTAACTATTAAAGCAAAAATAGCGTTCAAGTTTATAAATTACTCCTTTCATCATCGGGCTTTTGCGGAGAAATCTGAAAGCACTTTTTTGGCGTCTACAGAAGCATGGGTAAACTTGGAGTTTAGAGGCCCAGATGAACTTCCCGCGACATCAAGGGGTGCTCTAGAACCATGGTAGAGCCCCCGAAAAAGTTTGGGCAAAAATCACTATTGGGCCCCAGAAAGCTGAAATTCGAAGGCTATAATCCACGTGTTTTGGCCTTTCGGAAGGCTTCGAAAGTGGAAATTTTTGCACCAATGCAAATTGCATGTGACACCCCTAATGGATATGGGAGGTCCCCGGGGGTCGGTTATCGGGTGCTGGTAGGCTTGCTTTGACATCCGTTTTATTGGATACCCAAGTGACGAAACATTGAAGGCATGGGTGAACTCGAAATTGGAGATCCAAATGATCTTCCTAGGACATTGGTAATCTTTTAAGATTACAATAAATTAAACCGCCAGAGAAATTTGGACAAAAATTACTCTATCTTCAACAACCTAGTACCTTTAATTTAACTTATCCAACAAACAAACGAAAAAACAAAAGGATATAAAAACTCACACCATATAGTCACATAATCATTCCAGTGATTATATCATTTATATGGGGATAGGATAAAGGAAATTGAACCTTCACCGCGTGTGTACATTGTACAAACTAACAAAATGTAAAATGGACTTGAGATAAGACAAGGTAAGATCTGATATACTCTATTATATTTTTCTTGCTCATCAACAAGATCTGATATTTGGTACGTACTTTTTTTTTATGAAAAGGATACTTTTATTTATACTATATTAAAAGTTCATACACCAAACATACAGTGGAGTTTAGTGTTACAGTATCCTTACAAAGGAGCTTAGCTATAAAACTAAGCATCCCAAAGAGTGAGCAAGAAGAACTAGTGCTGAGGTCCACCCCCCATACGCACACCCATGAGATCTGTTTCATATGCAAACCGAGAGAAGACTGGGGCACTGTAGTAAGTGCGTACTATTTGTATATCGTGAATCAGCTTTGCTTTTTCTTCTTCTTATATTTTTAATTAAACAGTTCATACATGGGAAGTCCCACAGGCAGTGATACTAAATTCCAAGTAGCTAATTAAGTATAAATTAGTAATATTAAGAAATGCTTAAAGAGTACCTCGGGCTCGTGCAATCATATCATATCATATTTGTATAACACTAAAATCAACAATATGTCCCTTTCTTACATTCTTGAGACACTTGGCGGCTGATGTTACGAGAGGCTGCATAAATTTTTTTTTTTTTGGAGGGTTGGTTCAGAAATGGAAGGCCAGTATCACATTGATCTAATCTTCTGCAGTAATGCAATTATTACTCCAACTACTAATAGAATTTTTGATCAAAATCTATACATAGATCCATGTTAGTAGTAAATTATTCATAAACAAATGGAATATTTTGAAGTGTATAGCAACTGGGTTGTGTATGTTTGTAAGAGCTTAATATTCAAGGATGTATGCATAGGATAAGAGTCAAAATATAATCACAAAGAGAAAAAACGATCTTAGGCTTTCAGAAAACTGAAGTTGAGCGAATTGAAAATATCATTATATAAAATATTTGTGTTTTTCAATAATGTGGAAGTTTTGCCTTAATTACTTTGAAGAACCCAATACAGTGGGAGTTTTTATGGCTAACTACGAATATCTTTGTCCTTTTTTTTTTTTTTACTTGGTCAAACTCTTCTTTTTTTTTCAAACTCGATCATTTGATTAAGTTCTTACCACTCTCATGTGCCGTGGTTAAAGAACGGATAAGATAGTTCCCTAAGGTAATTATTTTGGAATTTCTTGCTCTTTCAACCAAAAAATTAAAACATCCCATTTACGAAAGCAAAACTAGAAAAACCTTACAAATGCTTGTTTAGTCCATGAAAGTCATCTTGATTAGTGCTACCCAAACTTGAAAGGAGATCATCCTAATTATATTGTTAATGAGCGACTGACAGAAAATGTACAGAAAGGGACAGCTAGCTAGAACTGATAAGTGATAAGCATGAAAGATTTGTCCATTACAATAAGCAAAAATGTAGTATAATTAATCTTCTACCTTCCCCTAAAGGCTATAGCTCTATTGAACAGATCTTGTTAATTGCCTACTGCTAATAATATTTGGTGCCTAAAATGCATGTTTGCGGGCCTAATTGCGGGAGGAAAGATTAGGCGAGCCTAATTAAGTGCTTTGGTGACTTGTTGTAGCATTCACTATATATGGTTTTCATTTGTTCTTTATTACCTGAGCTATATATTTAGCCTTTAGGCATATAATGCTGAAAATGAAGTTCAACACGAGTGACAAGATCTAGATCAGTCAACACATATTGGCATTATCGTTGTTTACTTAAAAAAAAAAGGAAAAATAAATGCTATCAATTACTATTAATCTCTTCTGGGGTAGATTTGCCAATGAGTACACAGTTTTGTCCTTGCAATCCATTGAGTGGAATGTAGGATTGATACGCTGGCTGTGAGCCGAACAATAAATAAAAAAATTGGGTTTGGCAAAGTGAAACTTCCTTCCTCTTTGGGCGTGGCTAAAGGGCACCTACTCCGCCAATTAATTCGTGTAGGTGGTCCCCAAGAGGTTTGAACCCATGACATGGTGTACAAGTTGCAACTTGTTTACCGGTGAGCCAACACCTCATCTACAACTTTTTAATAATGTAGAGCTAAGGCTGATTATTAACTTTGATCATTTATATCCCAGCTTATGGAAATTCCCATTTAAAGATCAGAGTGGGTGCTTATTGTCTATTGTACGTTTCGTCTTTATGTTGTGTTTGTTTAGATACTTAAATTTAAAATGATGGATTTGAAGCGGATTTGTTCTTTAATGCGTTAGATAATTGAAGATTTGGAATCGATTCAATTTTATAGAGTTGTCTTAAATTTCAAATACTTTCCTCTCATTATTCTTTCCTATAGTTGGAGGATTTTAATTCATCAAAATGGTAGGTGTGAAGACTTTTTCTTCTAGTATTCAAATTCAATAATTATTACTTGAATATTGAACACAATTGCTTAAAATAATCAAATTGATGTTCAGTGATTAATTAACTGATCATTATTAGTAGCTACCATTAGTAATCAATAAAAATAAAATAAAGTAAGTTGTTACTGATCAGCAATGGACCACAAGTTACTGATCCGATCCCTAAGTTGGGGTTTATGCATAGGATTTTGCTATTTCCTCATTTGGTACACAAACACAACACTAAATTAAAGACGATCTCTTAAAATTTCATATTGTCTGCCACTCAATCTCCCTTATGGTATTTTCATCAGCGTTACACCAACTATTAATTGTCACGATTTTGGACTTGGATTTATTATTGCACATCGATCAGATACAATAATGTGATCTTACTATCATTATCACTTCCCACATTAATCATGCCATTGCATATTATTGCAAGATAATAACCTTTCGCACCAACCTGCCAATTTCTTTTAGGGTGGAATCACTGTTTTCAATCCATAGAGTTACAGACTTACAGCACTCTATAATCTATACCCTAATGATCAAAAACTGAAATCGTTACTGTTGTTTTGAAAGTCAGAATCAACTCAACCAAAAGTAGTTTACTCTGTACTGCAACTAATTTATTAGAGAATTGTAATTCAATGAGTTCAATCCATACAATTTAAATCAATTGGAAGCAGGGAGAAAAAATTATCATTGATAAATTGTCATACCACATCTACGAAATTCCTTAACAACTCATTAGTGATTGTTTTGCATCTAATACTCATCTCCCAAAATAGAGCACAAATCCAATCATAAATAGTAACCGATTCTAAAATATCTTTTTTTGACGAAAATCACCAATGTTAGTATTAGAAAAGTTGAAACAAATATCGATCAACACAAAAACTTGTATGAGACCATCTCAAGAAACGGAGTTACTTTTATGAAAAAATAAGGGTCACTTATGAGCAAGAAGTCACCCTTACTATTTATTAAAGTAACTCCGTCTCAAGATGGGACGGTCTCATATAAGACTTATTGATCAGTCAAATCAACCTTTTAACCTGACATATCACTTTTTACAATACAAGAGAATAATATTTCCTTCCAAAAGGGATATAAATAGGAGTACAACCTTAGTGAAGAGACTACTTTCTTTTGGTACGAAGTGAAGAGATTACTTTAGTAGAGCTAAACAACGCCAATAATAAACATAGAAAAAACAAAGTAATTGTAAAGGACCAAAAAATTAAAGTTTGCAGGTAGTGCCACTAAAAATCCGAAGACCATATTGTTTAAGGAAAATGAATCTCATACAATCAATGTATTTTACACTCTTTTTTATGTGTTTATCTCTCTGTTCTTTTTTTTTCATTTTACCACAAATACCCCTTGAAATCCCAAGTAGCATGGGCAAATATTGTCCCTCCTCTCACATAAAAAAAAAAAGTGTAAGATACATTGATTGTATGAGTATAATTGTCCGTCGTTTAAAGTGCTGAAAGTTGATCTAAGTGCAAGCAACCCATTCCCTTGTGATGGTGGACAAGATGATTGATTATACTAAGTATATAGTACGAGTAATATCTAACAGCCACACAGCACAATAGTCAATTGTAGACAGCACGATGGTCAATTCCCAGGTATAATATCTGATTTGGCCGCTGATTTTTGTTTCATTTGCTCTTCATAGTAAATCCGTTTAATGATGTCAATCTATTCTGCAACACAATACGCTACGCACCATGCATTAATCCATTATTGTACATGCATATAATTCATGATGAGCTACTATGATGTAACATGCATTTTGTACTCACCCCTCTTTCTATTACTCTAAACAAAGAAGTTTTTGTAGTCTGCATGATATCCTTTTCGTATCTCAATTAAGTGCGAATTGGCAAAAACCACTTAAAATACGGTATATATTGCATTTTGTCGAATATTTTTTTAAATTGTTTAACTTTGTCTAGTACATCCTTATACATTACTTTCGTTGTGTGTTAGTCACCCCTTGAGCACCATCCGATCAAAATTTAGACTTTTCTTTTCGTTATGTTCTCACGTACTTTGCACGAGTTACTTAAATCGATTGTCTTATTTTTGGACAAAGTTAAAAGAATATCTCATCTATTAATTACAGGATAATGATACTCATACAATTATTGTATCTTACAATCTTTTTTTTATGTGAAGGGAGGGACAAATTTGTCAATACTCCTTGGGATTTTAGGGGGTATTTGTAGTAGAGTAGTGCAAAAGGGGAGAGAAGAGAGATAGACACGTAAAAAGATTGTAAGGTATAATAATTGTATGAGATTCATTTTCCTTAATTACAACGTCATATATATATACTTGATATCTTGTTGTTACTACTTACAAGTACTTTTTTGGCTCTTTTGTTTGTGGAATACAGCAAATATAGAGACACGTCACTTGTGATTGAAATCTGCACATACCAGGATGATTACCTTATTCCCTCTCCTCCAATGTCACTCCGCAAACGAAGAGCCTGTCTACGCGATTTCACGTACAGGTGACATTCTGTAAACCACTTCATCAGTTCCCTTATCACATTCGTTCTGTCAATCACAAACTACTAGTCAGAACAAATGTACGGATAGCATTAAAGCTGAAAAACCCATGCCTTTGTACTTGATTTGTACAGCTCAAATGTAACACCAAATGATCTATCTAACATTATTGGCAAAGTGCGCATTTCAATCATCAGGTCTCATCAGTTATATCGATCATGGATGTTTTGAGACTCCTTAAATATCTAGTATCTTCCTTTTACGTGGTCATGCTAAACCCATAAGATTGGAGACAGGAGACTTGACACAATTTCTCAAGACATATAATAGGACTGTTCCCAGTTCTTAGAAGTTAGAAATAGCAATTGTGGGTATGAAACTGTGAATGAATGAATAAATGATAGACTTGCTTTTTATGAAGTTGATTCAATCGTAAGTATATGAAACTAAAAGCTTCGAGAATCTGATGTAAGTGGTCACTTTTCTGCTAAGACAGGATGTTCCCATGTCAACTTTAACAAGAATACAATAATAGGCAGTAACTTCTTCGCTAAAAGCAACTCGCGCAAATTTTTACCTACTTTTTTTGGGTCTGAGACCATCCAGTTGAATCCGGATTGAGCCGGGTGGGACCACAAGAGGGGCAAAGCTCTCCCAACAAGTATTTAACACTGCTGCATTTACAGGGTCTCGAACCCGAGATTTCTGCTTAAGCTAGAAGAGTCCCTCACCAACTCATCTAAGTGCTTCTTGTAATTTTTTTTATTTTTTTTATTTTTTTTTTTTGACCTACTTTTGGGAGTATGTACTCCCTAAGTCCATCAACATCTGGCCCAAAAAAATGAGACCTACACACTTTTTATTATCAGCATAGTAAGATGAACTCGAGAATAGATTTGAATTGCTGATTAGGAAACTGATACTATATAGGAGTATTAGAGTATATACAATAGGTATTTGCTGCTGCAATTTCCACAAACATACAACATGTGTTAAGAAATCTAAAAGTACTTGATTTCAAAAGTAAAGAATAAACACAAAAAATTGTATATGAAAATGATCTTATATTAACTTTTGATGAAGCGAATCACTATTTAGGAAAATAATGATCACTTCTCACAATAAGTGACCCCATTTTTAAATATTAACCCTATTTTTCTATAAGTTGGTCTCACACAAGACTTATCCATAAAAAAATTGTCAATTGTAAATAACGTGACTTGGTTTTTGTGTGAGACTTAAGAATACCCAATTGAGAAACGATATAACACTAGCTTCTTCAATAGATAATTGGTTTTTTGGGTCCTTTTCATTTCGTTGTTATGGTCTTTTTGTTTTGTTTGAGTCATTGTACATTGTACTAATAATAATTAGTCCACAAAGCTAGGAGCCGTCACTTCTCTTCTTTCTTTCTCTTTTCTTTTTTTCTTTTTTCGTGGGTGGGGAAAAACATGCAACACTTTCGTAGCCAAGTAAATGTGAGTGCAAATGTGCAATATGGGTTCTGATCACTTCAATGCTCACAGCTAGAGTTGAAACCAAAAGCATTGCAGCATTCAAATAAAAACCAAAAGAGGGCTTTTAGATCAGCTCAACCTATCATATGTTTGCTGGATTGAATTAATTTGAGCTCCGACTAACAGAGTGATCCTAATTCCCCACTAACTCGACAGCTTGGCATGAACCAGAACTGCCATTTTCATCTGTCTGTACAGCAACTAAACAAAGAACGCACATCATGAACTGCTAATGTTACATTATGCTTACAGCTTCCCTGACCAGAAAGAGGTACTATGTCACTACGATAATGATGAAGATGATAACAGGCACCCCTGCAACAGAAAGGAAACTTTCAACAGAAAAAGAGAATAAATAAAACCGGATTATCACCTCTAAACCACCAATGGTTGCTCAAATATCTTGCGAATGATAGTTTTACCAAACTAAGACTTTTAGCTATGGTACAAAAATGCCCAAGTCCAATTAATATTGGTAGGAGCCGTGAGCTGTGACGCTCTGGTAGGCACTATGCTGAGCGTTCATGTTGCGATATGGACTCTGTTGTGCATTGTTCTGCTGGTAAGGAATTTGATGAGTGTTCTGATAAGGACTTTGGTATGGTACTTGCTGAGGGGTCATGCTATGGTACGAGCCTTGACCATTTGGAATTTGGTAGGAGCCTTGGTGGGGATTATTTTGACCATTATAAGTATGGTGCATACTTGGTGGAGCATTGAAGTGATCAGAACCACCTCGTGTATCAACCATAGAGTCTGAGCGGCCAAGATAAGGATCTTGGAGCTTCATTCTTCCGGGAGCCTGTAAGAAATGAATACCATCAATAATTTTTCTCCCAGAATATATATTTAATCAATTGGTTACTTCGTTAGATAAAGATACAAGCAGCAGCAGCAGCAGCAGCACCAGTAACAAGAAGTCAACAACCCAATATATCCCGCCGAGGGCGGGGTTTGGGGAGGTCCAGATGTATGCAGCCTTACCTCTAACTAGTTGCCTAGCAGAGAGGCTGTTTCCGATAGCAAAGATACAAGCACCATAGCTTATGCAAAACAAGGCAGCTAACTGAAGTATAACAATCAAATTCTGGAGCTAAGTGTTATAGCTGAAGCATAGCAACGCGATACTCGGTCAAATTCTGGAGTTCGTGAGTGCATTACATATTTTCCAAACAAACCAGTACTAATACAAGGTGAAGTAAGCCACCTAGCTCCAAGTCAAATACTTTATATGGTTGATGAGAAATAGAAATCATTTAGCCAAAAGAAGAGAGAATTTTACTTTTATCACAAAGTTGTTCAAAATGAAGGCAACTGTGGTAAAGCAGCCAAAACTAACCAACAGGTTGATTCAGAAGCTATAACTAAACCTAACTAAGGTACACCAAGTCACCAACTGAAGCGAGAAATCATGCTGCTCACATGAGATTACGGCACTTCAATCATACTTGGTGATTTGTGCATACTCCAAGTAATTAATTACACAAAGTACAGCAACCTGCTGCCACTGGTACATCCAGGACCAATCAACAAAGGGTACTGTTTTCTTCTTTCCAAAAAAACCGGAGTAAGGCTGCGTACATTTGGGCCTCCCCAGAGCCCGCCCTCTGCGGGATATACTGGGTTGTTGTTGTTGATGATGTTGTATATATATAAGGTGGTAACCTACTAATTTGTGAGAGGTATGCAACTTATAACCCCTTCTATCGTACAACAACCCAACCCTCATACCCTGATTTTTCTTGAAATTTCTAACACAAGATTACAAGTTTACAACCTGCTGGTGAGCTGCTCCCCACTGTAACTGAGACGGTGATACCTAATATACGCATCAATTGCTTTCACCTTCCAACATCACAGTTTCCTGAATCCAGATCCTGCCAGGAATCTGAAGACAATGCCTGATTCCCAGCAACAGCAGCTAAATCACGAGATTAAGATGGTCCACTACTCCTCCAAAAGCCCATGGCAGGTGGCAAAAGTGAGCTATTCGAGCAGATTTGACTACAATTTTACTCTTTTTTTCAGACATCGGTATCTAAGCCTTGCTTGACTAAATCTATGTTACATGGATCCTTTATTTCACCTTGACTACCCGTGTCGGACACTCGACACGGGTATGGGCACTTGACACTTCATTTTTGGCCAATAACATGCTAAATTTTCAAAAATATTCCCAAGTTGACACTTGGACACGTACCAACGTTGGACACTTCATTTGACAGAATTTCGTGTAACGGGGTTAACTTTGCTAGTAAAAGACTTTATCGCCCCTCACTTAAGTATGTTGAGATTGTTGACTAAACTCAAATTCATTTCCCTCTCTTTGACCCCATTTTATTTTCCCCCCTTTTATTTTTATGTCACTTTCTCTCTCCTCTTAGCTGCTCTCTCGATTTTTTGCTGCTGCTCTCTCACCTCTTTCTCTCTGACCTCTTCCTCTCTGGTCTCTCATCACTTAATATTTGTGCTCGTCATTGCAGTGCTTGAATCACCCAGGTAAAAATCTTCCTTTTCATCTTTAATTTATTGTTTCCCCAAATTCTAGGGTTTATGTTACCCGAAAGAACGAGAGAGAAGTCGAGGAGAGAGAGTGAGTTCTGTAGATTCGTTGAGGAGAGAGAGTAATGGCGACAGAGAGACGATAGAGAAGTCGAGGGGAGAGAGAGAGAGAGAGAGAGAGAGAGAGAGAGAGAGAGAGAGAGAGAGAGAGAGAGAGAGAGAGAGAGAGAGAGAGAGAGAGAGAGAGAGAGAGAGAGAGAGAGAGAGAGAGAGAGAGAGAGAGAGCAGAGTTAATGGGTAGTTGGAGGGAGAAATAAATGGCGGTTGGAGAAAAATTAATGGCTGTAAAAATTCAAATGAAGGATAATTATGGGACACGTAAGAGGCTCGTGTTTTTTGGTACATAACCTCGCACATGACATACACAAGCTCGGGGTAGATTGGTCAAATCAAATTGTTATAAGGCAAAGTTAACCCCGTTACACGAAATTCTGTCAAATGGTAGTCTTTGACAAAAAAAAATTGGAATGTAGGTAGTTCCCCACAAATTTAAGAAAGTAAGGTAGCTTCTCATAAAAAGTGTAAAAACGAAGGTAGTTTTCAACAAAAAATCCTAATAATTATTATTAGGAAAAATGGATGTGAATAATCCCACATTTGGGCCGTCGTACAAGAATAACCCCACAAATGACTTTAGCCCAAAATAATCCCACAAATAAATGGCGTTAACGTCAATAGACTCAATGAGGACGTCCGTTAACTCCTAGTTGAAGTGACTCTCTCTCTCTCCTCACTCTCTCTCTAAGGCCTTTCAGCCATAGAACTATGGAAGAAAACCTTCCAACCACCTAAATACACCCCCTCAAGAGCTAGATGAGTTATTATTACCATTAATGTTGTCACTTGGAAAATACCAGAATCATGTTCCTTAAAATTGAGATAGCTTAAATCTTGAAGGTTAGACTTCAGTTTACTAGCAGGGCAAATTTGAAAGCTAATGTCGTACAATTTTTCATTTGGGATGAAGTTGTTGGGGATATCTTTTGAGGGTTTTGAAGTTATGGTGTCAATTTTCTTTGAAGTGTCCCCCATTGATGATGAATCATTTGAAGTCTGCCAAATTTGCCGAATTTGCAGCATAGCTCGCAAGTTGCCGAATTTGTGGGTTCTCTTCAAAGAATCACCAATCGATGACCATTTGGAGTTTTTGGGTTCTCTTATGAAGATTTGGGCTTGATTTTGTTCCATGGATGAAACCCACAAAAAAAAGGGATCCAAATTTTGGTGGTTTTGAAGGTTCTTGGTGTTATTCCATGGCTGAAAGGAAAAAGGGAGAGATATGAGGGAGAGAGAGAGTGTCACATCAGCAAGGAGTTAACGGAGGGTTAACTCCGTCCTCATTTAACTCACTCGTGTTAACACGGTTTATTTGTGAGATTATTTTGGGCTAATATCATTTGTGGGATTATTCTTGTACGACCGCCCAAATGTGAGATTATTCACGTCCATTTTTCCTTATTATTATTCATATTATTATTTTTATTATTATTATTATTATCTCATTTATAATAAGTTAATACCCACATAAACTCTGAGCGTTACTTACCCCCCTTTTGGTTACAAACAAGAAGTCAGCACAAGTCCCAGTCAAATTCTACTGACAATCACGAAAATCACAATACTACTGATTCGACTAACACACAAAACACTGCAATCATAAGGGCAGAATTTGATTGTCTTAGCCAGATTTCAACCCTCACAGTCCACTAACCCTTTGACATATCATGGAGACAAAATTCCTACATCAGGTTAGAAAATCAGCTTCTTCTCGCCCTAGGTCGAGATCAAATACTCTCAAACTCTAGAGCCTTAACAATATAAACGGTAGGTTTGGGAGGGAAGTGGTTTACAGGAACCCTGTAGAAAGATCTGTCAAATCATGGGCACGGATGTAAAATCTGAATGACAGTAGCCGCTAATAGGAGCAAGACACTGCTATGTCACAAGAAACTATCTGCCAGCGAGACAAATTTCAACTTCAACCTCCTCAATAGCAACCCCTCAACAAAATTTTATTTACATTTTAACTTGAATGTTCTTTACTATCTTCATATTTGACTTTCTCACTGAAGATCTTTAGCCAGATAATTAACTTCATCAAACTCCTATTTTGAGAGAAAATCAATATCGCCATGACAGCTTTAGTGGCTGAAAATATACCAATCTAAAATCACAATTTTTTACCAAGAAGTCCTTATATCGTCACTATTCAATCTTAGGGCGTGCTTGGGTTGGGGGTAATGGAGCAAATTAGTAAAATAGGAAGATGAAGGTGGTGGTGGGGTAATGATTAAGGGGGTAATGGAGAAAATGAAGGAAGAAAGTGGGGGAATGCATTATCCTAGGGGGAAGGTGGGTAACTTTTACTCCCCAAATGAGGGGAATGATTACCCTCCTCTTCACAAAATCTAACACTCACCACCTCCCACACCTCCCATTTTTAGCCTATAATTCAATCTATTACCCCCCTTAATCATTACCCCCATTCCAAGCATACCCTTAATGAAAGACTTTACCACACGAATTAGTTCTACACTTCTACCAACTCCCAATGTTAGAATGAAGATCAATATTTCCTTAGCTTGTGGCTCATAGATCAATAAAACAGAACACCGTTATCAGAACTATTCCATCTAAGGGCTCGTTCTTTTCAACTGGGAACTGGTGACTGGTGACTGGGAGAAACTGGGCAAAACTGGTAAGTCTAACTGGTAACTGGGAGAAACTGGTGAAAACTGGGTCAAACTGGGCAAAACTGGGGGAAAATGGGACAAACTGGAAATTGTATATTTTTGAGTGTTTAATAATAATAATAATAATAATAATAATAATAATAATAATAATAATTATTATTATTATTATTATTATTATTATTATTATTATTATTATTATTATTATTATTATTATTATTATTATTATTATTATTATTAATTATCATTATTGTTATTATTATTATTACTATTATTATTATTAATATTAATATTTTTATTTTTATTTTTATTTTATTTTTATTTTTTATTTTTATTATTATAAGGACTTTTTAGTCATGTTTAAATATTAGTCAATTCATACATTTATTTTTATATTTGATATAACATATGGTATATTTAATTATTATTTTAATATGTATAAATATTAAAACTGGGCAAAACTGGGAGAAACTGGGAGAAACTGGGCAAAACTGGGTCAAACTGGGCAAAACTGGGGGAAACTGTATTTTGTAACTGGTAACTGGTCAAAACTGGGGAGAACTGGTCAAAACTGGGGAGAACTGGTCAAAACTGGAAACCAGTTGAAAAGAACATGCCCTCAGCAGATCAGCTACATAAGAAATCAGCAGAACTGGTCAAAATCTGCCACAAATATTGTTACAAAGTTCACAACCTCAAATTCTTTTGTGACTTACAGCAAGAGTAGGAGACAATTCAGACAAACCTTGAACCCTGTACTATTTTCTAGTTGCATAGACAGAAAGATAACAGGTTTCTGACCACTATGTTACTTAGAAACTTTTCATGTATTTACTTATGTCTATTTATTGTTTTCTAGATCTTAAATAAGTTGCACATTCATATATCCCTATTGTTTTAATGCCTTAATATTACTAGTTTTTTTTTTCACTTCCTACAAAACAATAGTTTGATTCATGATCCAGCAGTATGCCTTCACCAGTTTATAACCAATCCAGCTCTGATAACTACTAATATACCCTACTTCACAACATAGATACAAGAGTCTAGTATGTATAAGAAGGAAATAAAAAGTTATGATAGGAACATACCTCGGGGGTATTAGAATAGTTGCCTCCACCTGCTCCAGGGATGGGATTAATTGTGGTATTCTGGTAATTTGGGTAGTTATTCGGGTAATGAACCTCAACAGAGCTGCTAGGATGTGGATATCTATACAGACAAAAAGATCCTCTAAGTTAGCATACAAAAACCTCTAATGACTAGTTTTCCAAAAGGAATAAAGCAAAATAAACTTTACCTAGAAGCACTTGGCTGAACTGGATATCTAGGAGGTTCATAGTCATGCAGACCAGCCTTGGGACAAGTAAGAAAATGGTTAGTAATCATCACAAATATAACTAACCAGGTCTACATATAACAAATCAAATCACATGAGAATCATGACCTTATAAAAGACCAATCTCATTCATCCAATTCGATGAAACTAAAGGGCCACCATGACATTTAATCTAGATATGATACTCAAAATGATTTAGATAAAAAAAAAAATAAAACAGTATATAGAAAATAAACAACCCCTCTAGCCACCAACCACCACCCCCTCCTACAAAACTGTCGGCCTGCCCCCAATCAGAGCTTACACGATTCTCACACCAATCTCTCCTTCCTGACCCCATAAGCGACCTTCACGCCCACTACTACCAATTACCATCCCATCCACCACAAAGGTAACCCCGCCTCCCATCCTCACCCCCTCTCTTTTCCTTCCCTTCCCCCTTCCTATATACTTTCCAAACGCTCACATACAAATATGTTATAGAGAGTAGAGAGAACTTTTATCTTAGTTCTCATGCAGTTAGGCATCACAATCAGACCAAAACCAATATTAACAGGAAGGCTTTGGCATTCAAAAGGAAGGCATTGCAATTCATAGCACCAGCTTCAAAACTTAATCTACAATCATCTGACTGAAGTAAACAATGAACATCCAAGAGCATGACTCCAGCAACTGGACGACCATACAGCATTGCCAGGAAGTGTGTGAACCACCAATTGCTGTTACCAACCATTATGTTTTTACTACCACCATAAATCAGAAGGTACAATTGGGAGGCGTCACAAACTCACACCCACAACCCTGCATTGGCCTTATCACATTCATCACCAGTTTCTGAATTTGTCCTCACTTATTTTTCAAGTACAGTAGCTATGCAACTTGTACAGAAAAGAAATTTCCAAAAAGGTGGTAACCACCAATTGTTTCTTAATTAAGGTATAGAACTTTTTTTCCCCACACCTATGGTTGCTATGGCCAATATTAGAAATGTTCATGGGGTAAAAAGGTGGATATGCATTTAAAATTGTAGCTATTCTCTTCCCATCCTTTATTTTTTTAATTTTCCTGGCTGGCAATTATCTCTAGAGTACTCTATGCGAGTGAGAACCTGAACCAAGTAACCAACCAAATGCTGAAGCTGTAAGCAATCCCAAATGACAATTCCCCGTCAAACCTAGGCAGTATACTATTACTTGGATAAAAATAATTCACAAAGAAGAAGAATTCTTGAGGCAATAGTAAAGTACGGAACCAGAAACTATAGTACTCTTCAACTTCATAGCCTTAATAAGCATAATTTCACAACAGTGAGAAAGTAACATAGCATTTCATGTGTAGACTCTGGTCAGATATTCCCAATTTGATTAGCTTATACAAAGCGATGACTTAATAGAAGTTTCAATGTTTCACCATTATTTATATAACAAAGGTTGACATTCTTTTCCTGCTTCCTTCTTCTAGGTGTGAAAATCAGGAATGGACACTCATCTATAGTCTACACATGGGCTTCACTACGATAATTTCATAACAAGCAACAGTGGCATAACAGGAATTACCTTAACAGCACTGTAGCCACCTGAGGTACCAACTCCAAGTGGACCAGGGACTGGCGGTCCTCCTCGAGGGAAGCTTCCACTGGGACCATATCCTTGGGCTGGTCTCAGAGGAGCTGGTTCTGCTCCAGCACCAGCATCCCTCAAGCATCTGGCCCTTAGTCTTGATCCTATCTCTGCCAGAGCATCTTTGGCAACCGCAAAACTACCAGATACCTATTAAAAGAAACTTATCAATTAACATAAATAACCCTAACATTCTATTATGAATACAGGACTTTATAGAGAGATATAGACTCAATCAACATAGGAAGTTCATTTTTAAACTTACCTGCACAAGCTCTTCATCTTCTGAAGCACACTCAGGCTTCTCCTCCTTCGAGTAAACACGTATGTCGGCCTGGGTTCTCCTTCTCATCTCATTGATAATTGTCCCTCCTTGACCAAGGAGGCAGCCAACCTTACTAGAGGGGACAAGAAGTCTTGTAGTAATGATACCCTTCTCAGAAACCTCACTTACTTTATTTTGAAGCAGAAGAATTGCATCAATAGTCTGTGATCTCGGGTTCCGCAATGTCTGAAACAATTTTAATACAGTAACTAACAGTCAAACACAGGCAGTTTGCGAAGTCCCTCAGCCTTAGTAGGTAGTTACGAAGCTAAGATTGACCACACCCCCAATTTAGCCTTAATAATTTCAAGGGTAAAGGTGAAGTAGCACATATAAGATAGAGGAAAATCAACCTCAAAAGCTGAGATACGGATAACACGTTCCTCAGACGAGGCTGATGCATCTTCTACATGGATACTTGTACCAGTCTCTTGCTGCAACTGTCTCACATTGATGCCTCCTTTGCCAATTACACCGCCAATCTTGCTGGCTAAGCACAATATTTTCAGAGAGAACTCACCCGAAGGTTCAACACCGGGCCTGATTGGATCATCGTCAAACTCACCTAGTGCAGGTCCAGGATGGCTTCCATAATCATCCATCCAACGAGGAGGTGGCATGTGTGGAGACATGTTCCGTGGTGACCACATTGGATTGCGGGGAGGTGGCATATTGGTTAAAGGAGGACCGGCAGGATGATGACCTGGGCCTCGGAAAGGCAAAGCAACATTCAAAGCTTTCTCCTTACGTGGATTCTGATGCAACAATGTCGAAACTTCATAAAGTGCTTTGTTCAGAACCATAAGCTTTCCTTGTATCTGGGTAAAGGTCAGCAAACAGACAAGTCAAGAGCATGAAGAGTACACAAAAGAAACTGCTGTCCATCTTCTAAACAGCATGTTCATACTAGAAAAGAAATGGAAGTCGAAGATCTATATCAAACAGAGTATATGAGACAACTCCCCAGAGAAAATTGTTGCCCGGTATAAATCTGAACAAATCCTACTGTTCCAGATGAAGCGAGACCAGGGGAGGGGGATTTCATAATGCTCCCCACATACGAGTTGTCGCACTATTGCTATTAGCTGCTAATAGTGATCAAGATCGATTAAGTCAACACAATTCAAGGGTAATAAATAAGTGGCGAAATCTTGCTAGTATAGCACATCAACATCATTATCAACATTACCCCAGTGCCTCCAAAGAGGCTCCCACCCAAGCGGGGTTAGGTAGGGGTTTAGTTCTACGCTTCCTTAATCTTTTGAAAAAACAGAGAGGGACTTTGATATCATGATCATACCAATATCACCAAAAATCAATATAAGTAAACAGGGACTACTTTCAAATGGCAAGTTGCACAAGTAAACCGCACCATTCCATACAGCATACAGGAAAACATATGATATTGCTAAGCATAACTGTATTAATATCACCAAAAATAAACAAATACAAGGCTCCTCTATATTTTATTTAATTTTCAAAAAAGGTTCATGAGACAAAGCAAAAAACGGGGGGTTATGTCAGACATATTGCACTGCTCCAACAAATCATAATATCTATATATTAGAGGCATTTTCTGACAGCATTGGAGGCGTCCACCTAAGTAAGCCATTCTAATAAAATTTTAAATTAAATATAAAATAGAAATATATGTTTTGGTATAGAATATATACTAAAAGTTGTACTTTCCTAAATCCTTAAAGAGTACACTATTAATTAGAGGTTTTAGAATATATACTAAAGTTGTACTTTCCTAAATCATTAAAGAGTAGACTATTAGATTTTAAAAAGCATATTACTTTAGTTTCACCGCTTAAGAAATTACATTTCTTACACCATTGGAACGAGTACGAAATATCCTTTAAAATGAGACTCATTTGTAGTGTGTTCTATTCATTTACAACATTAGATGCGTCCACCTAAAACGGTAATCAGTAATTAGCTTGACAAGCTGACACAACTAAAGAGTTGCATGTAAAAATAAGAGAAAAGATATGTATATTAGTTATAAAAATTAAAAAAACAATCTCAAGGTAAAATATAATAAAGAGTATGTGTAAAACACAAAAACTTCTATAAGACGGACTTTCTGTAACTTTTGGTGAGACGGGAGTCATTTTTCAATGAAACAAGGGTCACTACTCATCAAAAGTGACCCTTACGATTCTAAACAGTGACCCCACTTTTCTGTGAGTAGGTCTCACACAAGACTTGCTGTGTGTAAAATAAAAAAAATAAACGATGAATTTAAAATGATTTTATGTCCAATCTTTAATAGGAAACTTTATCATTACCACGTATAATTTTATAACTGGACGTAATATACTGATCCCCATGTTATTTTAGGGTTCCAATTTATGTTCCCTTCAACTTTATAATTATTAATGTACTCCTCCGGACCACAAATAAAATCACATTGGAATTTTTGCGTTCTTCAAGACAGTACTTTGACCGCATATAACTTTGAAACAACAAGCAAGCATTGAAATATGTTTTCCTATTCTAAGGTTTACGTCTAAAACTTCTTTATTTTTTGAAAAGTAGTTATATATACATTAGACATTTAAACTGATTTTACCATAAAAGAAGGATCTAATCATTGGAATGTTAGTTGTACACTTATATCAACGTAAGAGTATTGGCGTACCAACATCAAGCATAGAAAGACTTTCAACTATTACCTCTTGGATCATGTAACATATGAGATGAGTTAATTAATAGTTAAGTAAAATTAATGATAAGAGTTTAAATTAGATAAGATGCCCTATGAAGTCATAGTAATCTTATTTTATGGCATTCATGATATTAAATGGATTATATAAATATTTATCCATATATTACTAATAGTTTTTCATAAGTGACAACTACACTCTGATTTTTCGATGAGATTTATAATCACGTTATAGTAGTTTTATTATATAATCACAGTCCGTGCAACGCACAGATATACTCACGGGCATCCACCTAGTAATGTATGTAAAAAAAAGACCAGAAGAGATACCTGCACAAGTTCATCAGTACTCAGAGCACAAGTTGGAAGATGTTCACCTGGAAGCACTCTGATACTCGCACCAGTCTCATTCCTCAATCTCTGAATAACATCGCCACCTTTCCCAAGAAGGCACCCTACCATATTATTTGGAACAAGAAGACGAGCAGTGAGTACAGTGTTGTCATCTTCATTATCTTCCTGTCTACCAGACAAATCTTCCTCAATTATCCTGCCGTTAACTCTCATGAGAGCATCTTGTGCAGGACAATGAGGTAGCATAGACTCCTCTTCACTCCCCTTATCCAACTCTTTCCTTGAAGTTTTGTCGGGAGGGCTGTAGATCATTATAACGCGCTCATCTGAGCCCGGAATCGAGTCAGAAACGGTTATTTTTGCCTTAGTGTCTTCTCTCAAGGTTTTAATTATACCACCACCTTTTCCAATAACACTACCGATCTTTCTTGACGGGCAAAGTATTCGGTATACAGTGTCAGAAGGGTTAGGAACCTGCGTGTTTTCATGATGTTCTCCACCAAAATTATTCCATTTACCCTTCTTACTCCCACCCTTTTTCTTAAACTGGGTGCTCGGCCTCCTCTTAAGAGCACCCCTCCTATCCCCCTCCATAGCTCTATACTTGTGTACACAGAAACTTTTCAACCCCAAAATCCTACAAAACCGGCACAATTCACATCAATCACTAACTAACCCTGATGACAAATTGAGCAAACCATACAAAAGGGGTCATCATATTATCAAATTATGAACAAGTATGATGATTAAACAGTGAACATACCCATTCCAATTAATATAATTTACTCACTAACTAAAACAAACCGACTTATCCCCCACATCCTTGAAATGCCAAATGTTCCAGCTACCAAGGAACGACTCATTGATACATAAAATAAAATCATTACATCAAGAACAGATGGAATTTAGAACAATCCAATTACTAGAACAAAAAAAGATCCCAGAATTTGACGGAAATGAGCATTTTGAAATCTACGGATGAGTTGAAAATGAAGAGCAATATTAGGGTTTTCCGCAGCAAAATGATAAACAGGAGTATTAGAGAGAATGAGAGTAAATCGTAAGATTACTTACCAAATGGAAGAAACGAAAATGGCGTGAGACACACTCAGTTAAGTGAGTTAGTGACTATTGCTCGTTAGAGCTCCCCATTGTTGAAACTTGAAAGAGGGAGAACCAAAATCGCTCGCTATGAATTAGGGCTCTTCTTTTCTTCCTTTTTGTCTTTTTGGGTCGTTCTTTTCCGTTATTGGTTGGTCTTCTTTTTATCAAAATTCACTTTTTGGGCCCGTTCACGATGGGCCGGAGGTGCCAACTTCTCATAATTAAAAAAATTTATATGGACCTATGTCCATTCAAAATTAGATGGACTTAATGGTAATTTTGTGAATTATCAGAAACACAATGACAGCTTTGTAATATCGCGCACTTTTCCATCTCGCTTTTCTTCCTCCCCTGTACATTAGTTGCTCAAGTCATCTCTCTCCTCAAACTTTCTTTCCATGGAAATTTAATTGGTTCTTGTGACTTTAAGCGCAAAAATTAAATTATAAAAGTGCTATATCTAGATTGCTCTAAATATTTATGGCTATTCAAGACCCAATTTGATACCTATTTCGATTTTGTTCACCACCTCCATTGTAGTCTTGTCACCGGCATCAAAGGTGCGTTGGTGGTCGGTTTTGTTGGTGGTTCCGGAACGATTGTGGTCGTAGCTGGGTGTTCTCAATCTCATTGTATTTTTCTCTCTCCTCCATTTTAGTGCCCATCAGGCCCCAAATTGAAGGGGTTTCGTGGTCATGAGGAGAGAGAAAATAAAATCAATTAGATGGTGGCTGGGGAGGTGGTTGGGCGGTGGTTGGGAGGGATGGGAGTGTGGCTGGATGGTGGAGAGAGAATTGGGGTGGTGTTGTGTGTGGGTGGAGGGGGTGGACGACGACTGTTGCAATGTGCCAACATGGTTCAATACTACGCTTATGATGATGATGATGAAACATGATGATTTGTTTTAATTCTTTTTTTTTCTTTTTCCTTCATTTTTTTAGGTTCATATGCGTTTGTTAGTTATGAACAAAATCGTTAATAATTATCTCAATTTCATTTAAAATAATCTAATTATTTATGGTATTATATATGTAGTGTTCATTAAAAATAATCAAATTGTTCATAGGTTATATACATAATGTTCATTAAAAATAGCTTAGTTGTTCACAGGTTATATACGTAATGTTCATTAAAAATAGTCTAATTGTTCATAGGTTATATTCATAATGTTCACTAAAAGTAGTCTAATTGTGCATAGGTTATATACATAATATTCATTAAAAATAGTCTAATTGTTTATAGGTTATATACGTAATGTTCATTAAAAATAGTCTAATTGTTCATAGGTTATATACGTAATGTTCATAAAAAATAGTCTAATTGGTCATCGATTATAAGTAAAATATTCACTAAAAATAGTCTAATTGTTCATAAGTTATATATGTAATGTTAAATAATAATAAAATCTAATTGTTCATAGGTTATATACGAAATGTTCATCAAAATAGTCAAATTGTTCATAAGTTATATACATAATGTTCATTAAAAATATTCTAGTTGTTCACAGGTTATATTTATATACGTAATGTTCATTAATAATAGTCTAATTGTTCATAGGTTATATACGTAATGTTCATAAAAAATAGTAATTGTTCATAGGTTATATACGTAATTGTTCATAAGGTATAAGCGTAATGTTCATTTAAAATAGTCTAATTGTTCATAAGGTATAAGCATATTCATTTAAAATAGCTTAATTGTTCATAGTGTACAAACCGTAGTGTTCATTTAAAATAGTCTAATTCTTCATAAAGTATAGACATAGTGTTCATTTAAAAAAGCCTAATAGTTTATAAGGTATAAACGTAATGTTCATTTAAAATAGTTTAATTGTTCATAAAGTATAAGCGTAATGTTCATTTAAAATAGTCTAATAGTTCATAAGGTATAAACATAATGTTTATTTAAAATAGTCTAATTGTTCATAAGGTATAAGCGTAATGTTCATTTAAAATAGTCTAATTGTTTATAAGGTATAAAGGTAGTACTCATTTAAAATAGCCTAATAGTTCATAGTGTACAAACGTAATGTTCATTTAAAATAACCTAATACTTTATAAGGTATAAACGTAGTGTTCATTTAAATTAGTCCAATAGTTCATAGTGTATAAACGTAGTGTTCATTTAAAATAGTCTAATTATTCATAAGGTATAACTGTATTGTTCATCTAAAATAGCTTAATTGTTCATAGTGTACAAACGTAGTGTTCATTTAAAATAGTCTAGTTGTTCATAAGGTATAAACAAAATATTCAATTAAAATAGCCTAATTGTTCATAAGGTATAAACGAAATATTCATTTAAAATAGTCTAATTGTTCATAAGGTGTAAACGTAGTGTTCATTTAAAATAATCTACTTGTTCATAAAGTATAAACGTAAGGTTTATTTGAAATAGTCTAATTGTTCATAAGATATAACGTAAAGTTCATTACAAAAAAAAGTAAAAACATAATTTATAGATTTTCTAAATATTAAAGGATTAAAAAAAAAAGAATCAAACACTTAAAAAGTTCACTAAAAATATAAAAAAAAAAAAGTGGTGATCCAAAAAAATAAAAGAAAAATGAATAAAAGAAAGAGCAACCTTAGACTAGTGGTGGGTCCTATAGAAACAAGATTTAACTAAACAGTAAACACAATGGAAAAGAACGGTACAATTTTCAAATATGGGGGGGCACGCGAATTCGCTCGTTTTTTTTTGGGCTGAAAGTTTGCGGACGCGAAACAATCGAGCGGAGCGCATGAGTGGGCTGGGCCTGGTCCAGGCAACTTGGCTGAACACAGGTCCAGCCCATAGGCACTGCTCATAATCTCGTCCAATAACAACATTATTAATATTCCCCAATGGAGATGACAATATTTTCGTTTTTTTTTCTTTTTTTAATGAAAGGAAATGTGGGGATTTTATTCATTTGCTAGAAAAATTACACATATCAATATTAGTCAACTCAACAATCTGGTATGAGTTATTTTGCAACCAAATTCTTTGAGCGCAATTAAAAGTTGTGATCTAGTATTTTATTTTTTTTGATAGGAGTGATCTAGTGTTACTATGAGCAATAAAGCTAGTTCTTATATTGATGGCACTTACTCGATTATGAGAATATTATCTCCCCGCTTAATCCTAGAATATTAATTTAACACATGAAAATTGATGGTCGTTACTCCTTACGTGTTAAAGTGGGAAATATTTTCGGTTTAAATGAGTCACGTGAGGGCATTTCGGAAAGAAAAGATTAAAAATTGGTTGGAATGTTACTTAAGGGGTGACTCACATGGCGAAAGTGATTTTCAATGGTGTACTCAAGAAATCTAAACAATTAAGTGGGTTCGTGATAAAAGACAATATTTTTAGGTGGTTTTTGCCCAAACTACACTAATCTTAACCTATATAAATTTGAAGAATGTATGTGGTTGTGTCCTGACTAGCCGTGAATTGAAGATGACTTGAAGTATACTTATCCAGTTATATATATCCTCTGCCTATGTTTCGAGATGGTCATTTAGCATGTGAATGAAAGTTAATTACTCCAGCTTATAAACACGATTGTAGTATCAACTATCAACTAACTATGAATTAAGCAACACAAATTAAGGGCACTAAGGCACTTTGATTGAAGCACACTCCTGTTTGGTTGTTACATTTAAATTTAGCTAGCTAGTGCTTGTTAATAAGCCAATCAATACATACCTCAAACAAATATGACATCATGCTTGATTATAAAGATGATCTCACTTTAAGGCGGCCTTCTAAAATACCTTGAGAGTTATGAGAGAGGGAGAAACAGATGAAGGTTATTCAAAGGTAGCAGGGTATCTAGCAAAACACTGATTTATGGTGTAACAAAGAGCAACAGTTTATATAAGTTGGATCTTTCATTGAAGCCGAAAAAAAGGGGTCAGATCTTTCATCCCTGTCCACATTCCTCATCATCTCTCTCATAATTAACACATATGTGCCCTCTATATGTCGTCTGACTGCTATGTAATCAACCTTTGTACATCCAGATGAACAAAACTGTTTAAAAAAAAATAATAATAAAAAAAAAACTCCATCAAAAATCTATCTATCTACCTTTCCGTAACGCTCAAAAAAGTCCTAGGTCTATTTTATTACAAGCCCCCTCATCATCACTGGCTCGGCTAGCCATACAACTTTTGGGCTCAGAACTCCGGCTTTTATGACCAGGACAAAAACCGAACCCAAGTGTAAGATCCAGCCCCAAATCACCATCCCCGTCATTTTCTCTCTCCTCCACGTCAGCCTCAGCCGTTTCAACAGAGTACACCATAATACTCATCGTGTCCGTGCAGGTAGCAGCCTCGTCCGGGTGACTCACCGACGAGTCATCATGACTCGAGCTGGACCCGTTCAACTCAGCCACGTCATCACGATGAGTCCACTCGGGAGTCGACGCTTGCATCATCGTCATGGACACCTTAGTGGGCTTGGGCTTGGCTACCCCGGCCCGCTTGAACCGGGTCTTTGTTGGCTTCAGCCCATGGTTTAACTGATGATCACCCGAGATTGAGTTCGAATTCGAGGTTTCATCCTTGATGACGTGGCGAATGTCGTAAGCCTTAGCAGGTGGTGGGATACCGGCTGCTTCGGTTGAAACCGGCGTAACAGGCAAGCCTTTTAAGACGGCTTCAACAGCGTTTTGGCAAAGCTGCCATTGACCCGACCAAAGCAACCCGACTGACCCGTATATTGGGTTTACGATCCGCCCACATGCCTCGTATAATAGTGACCTGAATATCGCTGTAATCATACATAACACACAAAATTAGCAACTTGCATTAAGTATTACACTGTATTAGTATTACTCTTTTCTTTTCTTTTTTTTTTTAATTTAATACTAACATAGAATAGCAATTTACTGAGTACACAGCACTTACTTAATTAGGTGGTACCAACTTGACCCACTTGACACGACAGAAGTATCTCATTAGCCAAATAAATTCGGAGAATAATACACCTACCAAGTTGGCAATTCACGTCCCAGATGTATCTATCTCTTTTCTCTATTTTCAAATTTTTTTCCTCTATTTCTAAAATATGGCATTTAAGGTAGGAGAGAGATAGATACAAAGAAAATATGGGTTGCCCATTTACTGGGTCAACCAAATATTTTCCAAATAAATCCTTACAATCACAATCCTAATAAAACTTGTTAATTACTCCTAATCAATTGGATTCCCAAGATTTTGTCCGGTGATGCCCCAATCTTCTAAAATGACCCCTAGCATAACTTTGGTGGGTTTTTCCTTTATTCAAAAATAATACTCGTAGGAGTAATAATTAAATTTTACAAGCTAAACTACCAAATGAAGAAAATGAAATTTACAACACACAAAAACTCATATACTCATATGAAGCGTGTCATAAAACATGACGTCATGCTGGTTTATAGAAGTGATATTATGTTGAGGCTAACTAAGAGATCCATTAAATTTAAAAAGGGCGCTGATTTATTTGATTAATGAATGATCACTAGCTAGACAAAGCAAGACGAGCTGAATAAAATTAAGTAGATACTAACCAGGGCGAAGGTGATCGGGGCCGGCGTTGATAAGGTTGATAAGTCCAGCACGGCCGTAGAACTTGGCAAGAAAGACGGTAGCATTGCCTTGAGAATCAGGGGACTTGATCCACTGAAGACAAGGCCTAATGCTACAATTTTCACTGCACCCCTTTCGTAGCACCCTGCACCCGTTACAGCTCATCCGCATTTTTATAAATTCTTCTAATTCTGCTTTACCAAGCAAATATAGACTTAAATTTTGATCGTTGCTTATTTATTACTTGTACGAGAGAATTGTGTGAGAATAGGATATCATAGAGAGAGAGAGAGAGAGAGAGAGAGAGAGAGAGAGAGAGAATAATATGGGAAATTGGGAAGGGAGTGAGGGGGTATATAAATGATAAAGAATAGGAGAGAGAAAAAGATAGATGTTAAAAGTAGAGGGAGTAATGGTGCCGCCTTGGTTTTGTGGGTTTAGGACTTAGGAGGCCGCAACTTGTTTCCCAAAACCTGGTATTAGAACATAGAAGGTAGTGTGGGTGTGGGGAGAAAAGCTGGTTTTCTCCGGAATTGTGGAAGGGGGAGCTGAACCTCTGCTTTTTAGTATATTAAATTAAATTATTACTCTAATTCATTGGTTGTTTATCCGATATTAATTAAAACGTTTTGTTTTATATATGTGCAACAGGACGGACCTGAGAGAATGAATGACACCCTCACTCTTTTATGTGCCTAGCTCGTGTGTTCCACGCTCCAATTGTTTCGGACTTGTCTTTGCTACCAGAATGGCTTGGCTAGTACTTACTTGGGTTGTGACTTGTGTTTTGTAGTACTTGTGACTTTGTGAGTTGTGAGTTGTGAGTTGTGAGTTGTGACTTGTGAGTGTATTTGGCCTGCTTGTTTTATTTGTAGGATCCAGCAGTATATGTATAACGATAGATGTCACTATTGTTATCTTTATCACTTCATTTGTAATGGTAAGTGGTGACGCTATCGGCAAATTTCTGATGTACTCACTACTGACTGGAGTACTAGATTCATTGTTACCCCTACCTAGTTTTCTTCTCCATTAATAGAAAAAAATAGATTTTACTTAAAAATTCATAATAACATCTGAGATTCTTTTATTTACTTATTTTCGCTCTATTAGATAATTGTATCACGTTTTTCTTATTCTTATCATACGAGTGGGACAATGCTTAATTTACCTATATTGTGAATTACAAAACAAGTTTGGGTATTGAAATTTTAATAAATACTGTAATTTTTAATATTAAAAAAGCAAAACCCCAAAAAGAACTAATTAATATTTCACGATAAGGATAATGATACGTGTACAATGATTGTACATTACAATCTTTTTTTATGTAAGAGGAGTGACAAAAGTATCCTTGCTACTTGGGATTTCAGGAGGATATTTATGGTAGAGTAAAAAAAGGGAGAGGAGAAAGATAGACACACACAAAAAAATTGTACAATGTACAACCATTGTACAAGTATTATTGTCCACATAGATACGAACAATAACTCCCCGAATTGGATTTATGATTCCATTTCCATATACTTGGAAATTAAATTGGGAATATCTGAAATCATCTTACTTGAACCAAATTAAAGGCCAAAGCCATGGATGCGGGTTATCATGGCCTGACAAACAACAGCCAATAGCAATAGCCATCACCAAATAAAAGAGAACTAACGTTGCAAATTGCAAAACCAAAGTGGTAGTGAGCTCTAGAGCTAAGCATGGGTGACACGTGTGGAGATCGAACAAGAGAGAGAGCCCAGAGCCCCATGCAAGTGCCTCCAAAAGTGGAACCATGAGTAGAGCGCGTGTTCCACACGTGGCGTTGTCAGAGTGCGGTCGAATCGCCACATATCGTGGGGTGCAAACGTGGTGGCCCACAACCCACCAGCTCCTGTTTTTGGGGAAGGTAATGAATTTTTTTTTTAAAACTATTTTCTTTCTTTATTTGGTACTTAGAAACCTGAGAAAAACCGGCGACTGGTTTCTGGTTTTGGGTGGTTCCTGGGACTGTGGGCGCCAATGAGAAGTATTTTTAGTGGGGCCAATGGTTTCGTTTATTTTTTAATTTGGACGGTCGTCTAAAACTTGTGCTTGTGCTTGTGCTTGTGCTTGTGCTTATCCCACAAGGTTGGACTTGGACCCCCTAATTTTATTCTATTGTTATTTAATTAACTCGATCATAAGGGTCGTTTAATCACAACTTGACCTTAATTTAATCACATTTTAATTTTAATAAAGCGGTTTGTTGGTAATATTAGTACTATTAGAGCAGTACCTGGATTTGGATTTGGATTTGGAACATGAGATCTATTCTATTTATGAATTTCCTTTTTTTTTTTTAATAGTACATATGCATCACCTAGGATCGGATTGGCATGCATGTTAGATTTGGCACTATTAACCAAGCTAGGGCGTCCCCCCACATTCCACACACTTCATTCTCTCTCCTCGCGTGTCTAAATTTACTTGGGAAAGTTCAAGTTCTCCACATGGCCTAACTTTACCTTACTTTCACATGCATGCATTAATATACAACTTGTTGAGGATCGGAGCGTTTTGAGCTGTTTATGTAAAGATGGAGCTACCAATTTCAGTGCAACTTGGTATTATTCTTGATAGTAATTAGCGGGAGTTATGATCTGATCTTATTGATCTCTACTTTATTATTGGGTTATCATACTTATCAATATAGAGTATGCAAGCCATATAGAGATTAGATTGACTATTATTGCGGGTGGTCCACTTCTCACAAATTATGTTTTGACTTTTGAAGATGTAGTGGTAGGCATCTTGTAACGGAGAGATCGATCTTCCAAGTCCAGAATTCCTTATATAAATAATATATTACCATTCTAAAGAAAAACAATAAAAGAAACAAAGGATTTTTTCATTATTACAAGGACCAAGTAATTTTTGTATAGTATCTTTTAATTTGGAATACTATATTTCTAGAGAATCCAATACTAGTAATAACTACAGAAAATGGCATAGAAACTTATCAATTTATTACTCTAGATGGCAAGGGATGGATAAAAGTCATAAAACAGAGTAATTAGTTTTATGACAATCTTTCAACTAACATAGATTTATACCAATTATGTTAGTCGAGGTTGTTATCCTTTAGCATCAACCTACCCCTGCTTTAATGGTTGCTGTAATCTAGAGCTGGCAAAAGCTAACTAGACACGACAACCCGACACGAACCTAACCCGAAATAAGCGGGTTTGGGTTGAGATTTTCAACCCGTTTAATTAAATGGGTCCGACACGACTAACCCGTTTAATAAATGGGTAAGATTAGGGTTAAAAGTCTCAACCCGACAATAACCCACCTAACCCGTTTACTCACTTTTGACAAAAAAAGAAAATTGAATATCAACACATTTTGGGACATAAATATTTGATAATGATGAGAATATATCATCTTCTCTTAACCCAATAGTTTATTTCTCAATTACATACTTATTTGATAATTTAAATATATATTTTTCATTTATATATAAAATTTAATCATTTTCTCCAAAAATTAATTAGTTAAATAGATCGACCTGATCAACCCGTTTATTAAATGGGTAGGGTTAGGGTTGGGTCAAATATTTTTCAACCCGTTTATATATAACCCGAACACGAATCCGACCTAACCCGACAAATTGCCAGCTCTACTGTAATCTAATCTTCATTAGATCGATTTTTGTGTGCAATTAGTTGAAAAGAAGCACTCCTATGTACAGAACACCCAAAATATTACTCCTACCGACTATTAATTTTATTTTTTTGGTTTGACCACAGGTTCACCAAAGTTCTTTGGGGTAAGACTACTCATGTTCGCACCAGGTTAGTCATAAAGGGGTAAAGTGCTCCCACTAAGCAGTTTTTCCATTCACAATATTCGAACCCTCGACCTTACTTAAGAGATGAGAGTGCCAAACCACTCACACCAACCACTTATTGGTTACCGGCCATTAAATTGATAAAGTAGATGAGGTAAAGCACAAGTCGTTGTAGCACCAAGATAAATGACATACACAACAATTTGAATAAGGCGGCCTTAAGGTGACAACCCTCTAACAAGTATAATATCATGTTTTATGTCATGTTTGGCTATAGCGGGGGTATTATCTTGAGCCGGCCTCATAGAAAACCTTTTGCGCAATATTATTTTTCTTGTGCACGCGTTAGGGAGACGCGTGGGGGAGGAAATCCAGAATATGAAATTGAACAAGTTGGACGGACTGCCCGTCCGCTAGAAATTTGGAGAGACAGCGAATTAGTATTAAGCCTTTTCCATTCATACAGGGGGAGGGCCTTTTTGCCTAACTTGAATTATTTAACTTGCTTGTCCCGCAAATGAATTAATTAAATCATTTTATACAAAGTATTCCGTATAATATCCATTACGACTGGACTAATATTAATTGCCTAAAGTTAGTTAAAGCCAATGCCAATCCTTGTTTTTGGACACGAACCAACCTAAGCTAAGCTTGCTGCGCCTATTTTGCACTTATTCCTTCATTTTGGTTTTCTATTTTTGATTACCACTCTCATCTCAACTACTTGTACTACTTTTATTTTCCCCAACTTGCCAGATTGTCTTCAATTTTAATTAATCAACTTGCATAATCATGAGAACATTATTGTCGGGTTAATATAAAGGGTATTTTTTTTTAATTTTTTTTTTGTATGTATTCACATATAAATGACCCCGAAAATAATGTTTTAAGGCTTGGTAATAACATTGCCTTAATCGTCAATTATGATAATTCTGCTTAGTCATTATTCACAACAAAAAGATTTAGATCTATATATACATACTCTTTCGACCACACTGGGTTAATGTTGAACATTTCTCAATTTGAATATAAAATGCATGACTCGACTTACTAATAACCCAAATTCGAAATAATCCGACCCAAACCTGACAGTTTGATCCCATTAACCGGGCTACCTACTACAAGTAATCAAACCAGTTACACCAAAAGATTAAACTTATAATTTACGTCCCAACTCATAGTTTTATAACTTCTTATTATCTGCAACCAATTCAATATGTTTCATTAATTATATATATGTTCATTTCATAATCGACGACGTTTATGTTTGGGAAAACTTACAAGTTGTAGGTCCATAAATTTTATTAATTTTAGATGCTTGGGAGTTGTGAGGTCGCATCTAAAAAAACCCTACAAAAGCCACAACTTGTAATAACCTATTTTAGAAATTTCTCAAACACACTCATACAATCCAAAAATTAATTGTTCCACAAGGCCAGAACTTGACCAAGTAGACCGAGGGTCACATGTTATCTTCGAAGTTAGTTGAACCAAATAACTAAAGTCTACTGTCCTAAAGCTTCATGTGAAGGCATGTAGGCTTAAGTTTCTTTGAAGGCACCACCTAACGTTTAATGCACTCCGCTGACCGTACGGACTACGGTAGGACCAGATAGAGAAAAAACGTTTCAGGAAAAACGTTTCATCGATCACAGACACATGTAAAATACTACTCAATTTTGGTCAATTGTTTTTGGTCCTAATACGATGGGCGCAATGGCAGCTGTTGGACAGTTTGGATGTAGATCTTAGCAAAATGGAGGGTTTCATTATTCGATTCAACATGTCATTAAATCAGAAAGTAAGGAAGAAGCAGATGCTTTAGCAAATTAAAGCAGGGGTAGTTAGGAGAGACAAACTGTATAGTGTCCACCGTACCATTGCCACTGCAGACAAAAATTTCACTATTTTTGGTAATGGAGTATAATAGAATAAAGCAAAATTGCTCATAAAACTATCGGTATTTCTTATTTATTAAGAAGCTGACGATGGTTGTCGTATTTCGGATATCGGGTTAAACGGAAACAACCTCTATGCGAGACTGTCACAGGGGTAGAGCTGTGTACAACCGACCCCCCCTTACCTTGCCTAGACGGGAGTCTCTTTGGAGACATTGGGATAATGTTAATGTTAATACTTAATAATGTTATCATCAAACTGTATAGCTATAAAATGTCAGATGTAAAGCTGGAGGGTCCTAACAGCAAGTTTCTACATGTAAAGTTGCCTACAAATATATAAAAAATTAAAGTGCAGCAAACATCCACGAGCCTAATGCTTAAATAGAAAAAATGAGGTACTGAAGAGAGTATGCGGTACTCACTAGCTAGTGGAGTAAGTGGTAATCACGAATACGATCTCAACACTACTCTTAAGATTAGTACTAAAAGACCGCTATACTCGACATTTTGTTGAAGTTAGTCTCTCAGCAGAGATAACATTAACAAGATGTTATTTTCACCAGCAACTCTGGCGTTATTTCAGTACCCGCTGGTTGCAATTGCAATGCTTTGTCCCCAAGTAGAAAAAAGTCGAAACACATACTCCTAGTACTGGGCCTACTGGCGGTGCAAAATTGGGCCTTAGCCCATATATAATAAGCAAATTCATCCTCCTAATTTTATTATTGTCGGCAGTTTTAAGATTTAGTAAAACTTACATTTGAGCCCAGCAAAAATATATGCGAATATCTCCTTTGCTAGACGATCATCTAGTCATCAACCTGTAATGGGTACCAGATAAAATACGCCAATTAAAGATAGCAAGAGAAATAGATATTATTTGACAAGCAAAAAAAAAAGAGAAATAGATATTATTTGGTGGACGAGGAGAACTTAGGTTTTTGATTGGTTGCTTTGAGCCTTGAATGAATTTGTGGCTACTATATTTTTGGACAACTATTTAATTTGTTTACCATTAATCATTATCATCACTGATTGTAAATTTGTAGGGGAAACATTATTCTGGTTATGACTTATGATCACTACCCAAAGAAATGATTAGACTACCTGATTTGCTTTTTCTCCTAATCCTGTATTCTTACTCATTTCCCCCCTTGTTTCAGTCTTTCAGCCCATTTAGCCTGAACCACTCCAATGAATCTAGCGATAATATGTTAAGTTGTTAACCCTTTCTCTTATGTGTTGAAACCAATTCAACCAAAAGTTTAAACTGATGGTTGTATTGACAACTAATGTTGGTATTTTTTATTACGTCCCTCACATGAAATGGCTATTGAGCTTGAAATGTGGATAATGCACATACATTTCTCATACCATGTGCTGTAAGGCCGCATTTCTAAACGAGTCTTTTTAGTAAGGGGTCTTTGCCATTTGGGTCTTTAATGTAGCTCCGGCGACAACTGAGTTATTAAAAAATCTGACTCGGACACTTAAGTCCATAAATCGTCACTCAGATAAAAAACTCCGGCCATTTTGAATAAAACTCCTTCAACCCTTTAATTTCCTTTTACCATTTTGGCAAGATATCACCATATTCCTTAAAAAAAGTTAAAACCAGCTGAGTATGATATAGAATTATAGATAGAGAAGGGTGAGAGAATCTGTGAAGTTGTGAGAGAAAATTTATAAAGAGAATCAAAAGTTCAGAGCTTTCTGGACAAAAGCAATCCAAAATTTTCCAGCATCATAGCAACCACCAATACAGTGAGTATTAATTCTGAAAAGTATGAAACTTCATAGACTTGGTCTTCAAATAAGAGCGGAAGGCCATTGGAACTTATTGGACCCTTGCTCTGAGATAAACTTCAGAGTTGGTGCTCCACTAAATTACATCGGAACTTATAGGCTCTTGGTTGATTTTGCTTGAATAAGCATGAAAGGCCAAAGCTTGTGTGTTCTTAGTTTTCGGAAAGAAATTTCTCCAACAATTATCATACCTCTGCAATCTGATTTTGTATTAAAAAATACGAATATGGTGCTCCAATGGGATTCAATCTGGTTCGAGCACAGGTCACAGGGATCCCTAAAGTTGCTGGGAGAAGCAAAAGGAGGATAATAGGCTAGAGAATTAGAGATGGTAGTGGGGGAGGCTTTTTTTCGGGAGATATATTTCGGGAGCAATAAGGCGTGTCACGTAGGCAAGAATTTTAAGAGCGCTCCACCTAAGCGAGAATAAGGACAAAAAATAAGTGGTGTAAAAAAATTTAGGAGTCTTAGCATCACTGGTGTAAAATTAGATATTGATAAACCAGTAGAGTTTAATGAGGGTTAAAACAAATATTCGTCATATATTAAAAAATTATATTTAACGTTTTCTATACTTTTCAAAACATAACAAAAATTACACCATCAGATTCGGATCGGAAAATACTTTAGAATGAGATGCATTTATTACAATATGTTAATAAGTGGTGTAAAAAATTTAGGAGTCTTAGCATCATGGTGTAAAATTAGATATTGATAAACCACTAGAGTTTAATGAGGATCAAAATAGATATTCGTCATATATTAAAAAATTATATTTAACGTTTTCTATACTTTTCAAGAAATAACAAAAAGTACACCATCAGATTCTGATCGAAAAATACTTCAGAATGAGGTGCATTTACAATATGTTTACAACATATAAGGAGATATTTTTCAGGAGTATTGAGGCACGCCACATCATCAAAGAGTATAGAACGGGTCACCTAACTACCTAAGTAAACAAAAATTAAAGACTTTTATCTGAACTAAAAGACTTTAAATCAATAAGATATTGAATTAAAACTAACACTATTATTATAAAAAGGAAAAAAAGTATTAAAACTAACACTATTATCATAAAAAGGAAAAAGAATTAAAACTAGCACTAAAAAAAAGAAAAAAATAAATAAAAGGCAACGTTGCAATCTAAGTTACAAGTTACAACTCATTGCTCGATAAGATTTTAGCATGCAGATTGAATTTTATTAGAACTTAAACAATGCAATCTAAGCTAAGAAACTTACCTCTATTTTGTCTATATAATCACGTTTAGCCCCTTCCCCCCCTCCCCTCACGTTCTTTTTTTTTTGGGGGTTTCTTTTCTATTTTTTCAAGTTATCTTCTTAGTTTTTGTTATTAATTAGTTTACTGTACGCTAAGTTTAATTAAGAAAATTATTGACTTGAAATTCATTTTTTGCAGGTCTTGGAGATTACTGAATTGTTCAACAATGTCCAAGTCGACATGTAAAGGTAAGCTTATTAGTTCCCGCACCAATTAATTTATAGTGATATTTATTCCGTTGTTTTTTAGACATTTATCATTTACTATACATTGTTTGATCAAAAGACTTTTACATTGCAGATTATTTTTTATTGGGTAGGCAAGAATTTTAAAAGCGTGTCACCTAAAAGAAGATAATGAAAAAAAAAAAAAAACCCGTTTAGATTAGATGATGTATTCTAGATTTAAAAAAAATAATGAAGAGTCGTATTGCAACTCCAAAAATAATGCTTTGGGTTTTCTAAGCGTGAAATTAATTTGATGAAGTATTAATATTAGAAAAGGAATCTTACGTTGAAGTGATTCAAGTGAATGATTGATTACATCTAGATAAGAATGTTGACAAATAGAGTTCTATTAAAACTCAATGACTCAATGTAGTACTCCCTGGCCATTATATATGATGCGGTTCATAGTTCATGCATATCATGCGGCTCCCTGGCCTTTGCTTGCCAGACTACGTAGAATCAGTTGCATGCATGTCCCATAATTTATTGATTAGTGTCTTTTTTTTGTTTATGAAGTTGATACTGGTGGTCACTATCTATGTTTGATTTCATGTTTAATATTTTTCAAGTTTAAAAAATATATAATGATTGAAAAAGATGTTTGTATATGCAGGTTTGGGATTACTGAATATGGTTAACAAATTAAAATTGTTAAGTAAGCGATCATATGCATGTACATGTAAATTTTTCTTTCCATGTACTTTTTTATTTTTCAACACTAAGCATTTATGCATTAGTTTTCCTTCTTCCTTCCTCCAATTACTTATAGAGTATCATTTTTTTCGAAGATGCAAAGACATAGATAAGAATCAAACTCTCAAGCACATGGCTAGGGATGATACTCATTGTTGTAGTTTGTAACATCTCTATAAACGATTAGCAAGTTGTAATTTGATATATGCATCTTATTGGATTATTGATTAAGTATTCAACTTATTTTTTTTTGTCAAAGGAAATTAGGAATGAAGTACGGAGTATTAAACTAATTGTCTACGAACATTTCACGTTGAAGGTGGTAGTCTTCATCATTATATTTTTCAACCAATTCTTGAATTGATTATGGTAAAACAAAATATTCTTAATATATTTACATCCAAATTATACAATTTTAAGTTCATGAATGATTTGGGTTTGATCAATTGGAGGTGCCATGAGGATAAATATAGAGTAAGCAAGGTATCAGAATACTGATTTCCATTCTTTAATTGAAAATTTGATTATATTGCTTGCATCTACTATATAAGTATAATATATTGAGTACATAATCATAATATTATCTATATAATGGAGGCATTTTCTGACAGTATTGGAGGCATCTACCTAAGCGATCACTTTTTAAAATTAACAATAATAAAAAAACAATATTAATGTGATATATAGCAGTAAAAGAGATAATTGGATCTTAATATACTTATGGGAATGTAATATTATTTTATTGGATCTTAATATACTTATGGGAATGTAATATTATTTTATGATATAAATAGTGGTACAAAACTAGAACTACGTACCATATTAAGTTACAATATATAGTGAACTAAAAAATAAATCATCAGAATCCTACCAAATAACTTGCAATGTGACTTATGGGAATCTATAGGTCGGTAAAGCACAGACATGCAACTACTAATTATTAATCCCCTCAACAATCGTACAAGCTTTTGTGCATTTAGTAACTAAAAGCAACCCAAAAGTGTAATTTGTGAATAAAATATTGAAAAGAAGAAAGCCATAACACCATATCGGTAACACTATTATTTTACTCTTACGTTATCAATAGCATATAACTTGCAATGTGGCTTATGGCAATACAATATTATTTTATGATATAAATAGTGATACAAAACTACTATATTAAATTACAATATGTAATGTACCCAAAAATAAATCATGAGAATCATACCATAAAATAACTTGCAATATGGCTTATGGCAATAGAACATTATTTTATGACATAAACTATAAATCGGCTATGACTTCCCGTGATATCATACATAACCTTAATTACTATCATATTGGTTGTTATGGCAAGTTTATTTCCCCCCTTCTTTATAGTATATGGCAAGTTTATTTGCTACCTTATATTATAATACGTGCACTATAAATACAAATAAGGGTACAGTGGTTTCTTACGAGCAACTTTGGGCATAATATCACAAATTTACAATGGCCCCTCCCACTCCTAGGTGATTTTCCTTAAATTTTACAATTATTGATATTCACAACTACTTCATGTTATTCAAGTTACTTTGTATGTTTAATTGTTCTAACTATTGTTTATAATATTATTGCAGTTCTTATAATATGATTCATGAGTTAAATTTTTCAAAGTCAGATTGGGCAATCAAGGTTCGTGTGTCTCGACTTTGGAATGTAGAAAATATTCAAAACAAAGGTAACTTAATGAGCTTGGGCATGGTTCTTATTGATGAAGAGGTAAGTCTATATAACTATACTTTCTCAATCTTTTTTGGTTGTTGTTTTTTAATATGAGTAAAATATGTTGTTCAACCTATATTTTGTATGTTTTCCCATTATTTATGTTTTTGGGTGAATTTATAAAGGGGGAGTATGTTCATGCTACTATCAAATGGTGCTTATTCCAACATTCCATCCAAAATTGGTTGAAGGGGCAAGTTACACATTCAAAAATTTTGCAATTACCCCAAACAAAGATAAATATCGTGTAGTAAGTGACAGCAAAATCATGCTCAGGTTCTTCTCAAACACAACTGTTAAAGTTGTGACCAAAGGAGACATCAAGATACCAATGCATAGATTTGATTTAATACTCTTTCACAATCTAGAATGCCGTTATGGTGTTATTACTTTAAGTGGTATGTTACTATTAATTCACCTATTTCATGTGAGATATTTGATTAGTATTTCTCTACTTATTAAAAATATTGCCTTTATTTTTATCTGTAGATGTGATTGGCGTTGTTGTCCATGATGTCAAAGCAATCAACAAGAAAAATGCTGAGTATTGGACTATTCAAGTAAAAGATAAATGGTAAATCATATTATTGTTGATTGCCTTTAATTTTATTAGTAGAGTTGTGACTTGGTCCATTATTATAGTGTTGTGGTTTTAATTTTTCTTTTTTTGTTTGTGATTAGGCAAAAACGTATTAAGGTAATGCTTTGGGTGAACCTGCTGATATGTATACCAAACAACGAGAACAACTTAAGAATGCTACTACTCCCTTTGTTCTAATTGTTACTTCTACTTTAGTGAAAAGTTTAGATGGTAAGGATATTAAATCAACTCAATCACTTCATTATAATTTTCCTATTGTCGACATAATTAATAATTTGTGCAAACTTTAAACTTTCATTATCATAGGTTCTACTATATGCACTACAATAGCAAGCAAAGTACATGTCAATCTTGACATTCCGGAAGTGGAGGAGTTAGCTAAGCAATGGAGGTATTATATTGGTTATTCGGTTCATTTAAATGAAATAAAATATCACCTTTATTTTTTCATCTTTGTATAACTATTATCTTTTCTAAATATAGAGAGGCTAAACCCAATGCTACAATCGGAACATTTGAAGTACACCAACCAATAACTTATGAGGATATTGTCCCTAAAAAGAAAAATATTTCTCAACTTCTTGAACTGTGTAGTGAGCCAATAGACAAGGTTTGAACCATATTCCTTTCCTCAAGTCAATTTCCTTTTAAAGAAAGACACTATATTTGTAAATATATGAGCGTCAACGTTTAGTAATTTGCACCTTTTGATTTTATCTTCTCACAATCTACAGGATTTGATATTTTATTGTAAAGCTACTGTGAAAAGTGTTCTAAATGATCAAGGATGGTACTATATATCACGCCCTGGATGCAAAAAGATGATTAGACCTAGAAGAACTGATTTTTGGTGCAATCCTTGTGAAAAATCTATCGAAAAACCCTTGCTCAGGTTTGTAGCATTTTAATAAGTTTTTATTATACAAATAAATTTATTTTTTAAAATCTTATTATATACATGTACATATAGATATCGTCTAGAGTTTGGTGTTGAAGATGCAAGTAAATCAACAATCTTTGTTTCTTTGATGATGTGGCCAAGAAATTGCTTGCGCAAGATGCTAGCAGTCTATGTGACGCTCACATAAAAGAGGTTAGTCTTGCTAACTCCGTTCAAATAAAACTGTTATCCAATAATTTTTTACTGACTATTCACTCAATATGCAGGATAATGAAAATGACAGCAAAATTCCTAAAGTCATTCAGAATATTGTAGGCGCCGAATTTATGTTTCAAGTAAAACTGACATCTTACAATAATACTGCTAAGAGACAAACATTTACGGTAACGAAGACTCTTGACGGTTTTTGCATGCTGAGATCTCTAAGTACAAATGCAAGTCAGGTACTTAACATAAATTAACGGCTATACTACATCTCATTCAAATTAATATTAAATAGTTATTAAAAAATTTCCTTTATGTGACAATAACATGGCAAGTACTTCGGAAAACATACAATTGAAATGTCAAGCTCCTACAGAAAATAATATCAACGAATCAAGCGAGACAAGAACTGATCCAAAGAAGTCCAAGGTAATATAGTGTATATATATATGATTAATAAAGATTACTTTTAAAATTTATTTATAATAACTAATGCATTTTTTAAAATTGATGCAGCATGAATAATTTGAAGCACGGGAAGATCACATGGAAGATTACAGCTCGAAGTATGGACGCAAGACACACGTAGTCCTTAAGTCAATAGTTATTATAGCATTATGATTAATAAGTATTTAGTATTAGATGGCTTTTTTTATTTTCATAGGATATCCTAGATGGCATTAAAATAAGCTTTTTTAAGATAAGAAAATAAGGTGTACTGTGTAGCAAACTATATTATGTTTTTACTTTTCTCTACACAATATTAGAAGCTGTAAGCGAAGTTTTTGAATGATAATAGTTCTTACTTATATTGAAATTGAAAGCCAAACATTTGATTTTGGATAATGATGATTGTTATTGTTAACCTTGATTAGGATGTCTAATTAATCAATGTTTCTTGCTTTCCTAGATTGTTATACTTATGGCTCTGGTTTGATTCACATTTTCTTCTCATTAGCATAGAGTATGTTGCTAAAAACAGAGTAAGCAAGGAAAAAGCAATTCACAAAAGTTGCTAAAATCCCATCAACAGGTGCAAAGAATAGATTTGTGGGATTTCACATGGAAGAACCAAGAAAACAGCTACGATTTAGCTAACAGTACCACCTACCTAAAACAACCATTGACTTCTATTTCAGGCATACAAAATCAGAAGTGTTATAAGTGCATTAATTATGACGGCTGAATATTCATATTGCGTAAGTGCAAATTTAAAGAGACGTAACATACAGAAGTCCTGCAACTCATTAGCAGCAGTGTAATAAACTTTCCTGCTCTACTGACATATCCACTCTATCCGCAAACTAAGCATCAATAAAAAAAAATTATTCTCAATTTCTCAGCCAATTCACCAGACAATCAAGCAGAAAAGCAGTAAATACCACACATAAGATCATAATGGAAATATTACCAATCAATATATTAAAGTTTGGAAATATGGCCAATTTTATCATCCTTGAGTATTTCGATCATCATGTCCAGTATTACAAACCTTCCAGAACCATTCTATTTCCCCTAAGCTACATTATTATTAGACTTAAACCAAGTACCAAATTGTTTTGAATAACAATTTTACTCTCATTTACAAATAAGCAGCTAAAGAAAATGCTTCATGAGCCAACATATTTTTTTGCTTAGCTAAAAAAGAAGTATATAATAATGAAGTCTTTGAAATACAGCTTAAGAGGATAAGGAGTTTATGAAGATGCTATCAACAGATTAGCCAATGACAGCATCTGTGAAACAGAAAACTCCAAAAACTACCGGTACCCTTTTCTTGTGTATTTGATAATTTACTTCAAAAGGTTGGTCTTCCTGTTTAACTAAGAGGATAAGGAGTTTATGAAGATGCTATCAACTTCCTATTTAACTAAAATATAATGTTGTTTCATTGGGGCCCAATTAATGCTAGGCTACGTTCTCCTAAGTTTATTATCACGTTAAATTGACCACGAACAGTGTAACGCACGAACATAAACTTACTATATATATAAAGGAGATATTATGTGATCGTATTGGACGTTTTCGCCTTATCGAATCATCTAAGATTAGAATTAAAAGTGCCACCTATGCGAGCTACTATTAAGCTAAATAAATAACAAAAATATAATTAAGATATAATATCAGTTGAAAAGAATAAGTTATAATTAAAAGTTTATAAAATTAAGGAGACTGGTGTTATTACGTTGTAATATCAAGTATTTTTATAGTTTTTAATGGTGTAAAACAGAACAAAACTTAACAAAATAAAATGACATGAAAGATAATGGAACAAAATGACATAATGGACACAAAATGTGAGAAAAAATAAAATACAAAATGAGATACAATACATAACGATTCATATTAACTTAGTATATAACACTAATTCTACAAAATATTATATACAAGTATAAAACTAATTTACAAAATAACATATAATTTTTGTCATTTTGACAGATTATTTCAAAAATACGAAGAGTTACCTATTAGCCTCCGGCCAGAAGCATATAGCCACATAAACAACATGTAAAGTTTCACAAATAATTAAAGTTCAGGGTGATAAAAGAGCTTGACCTATAATTTTTAGAGTTTTTATCAAAGTCTCATAGTCCATATAGAGCATCACGTTAAAGAAAAAAATTACTTTAAAATTTAAAAAATAAATAATGACAAATATATAAGAAAAAAAAGAGATTGTGGCAATTTTTTTAAAATTTTTTCAATTGGTTCATATGCTCATTTGACTAAAAATATTGAATAATGTAAACTTTTCACTAAAAATCTTGCAATGCACAAGATTACCTTCATGTCCAACACGACTCCAAACTATCGAAGTGAAATTGTCAACCTACTTCGATCCTCAATATTATATTTACTAACAGCAAATGAGTGTATTATTTATTATAAAATATTAACAACTAATCCGTGCAACGCACGAGCTTCATATCTAGTTTAATTTATTTTACGTGATTTTTGTTTAGGTCTACATTTTTTTAGTCCTTTTGACAAATAGGACTTTTGATTGTAAGATATCACTTATACTCACCTTTTACAGGTTGTAGCTATATAGAATCATAAAATTGTTCATGAATGACAAAGTCTACCTTTATAAGTAATCTTTTTTTTCCCCTTCCAATTAATTCAATTCAAGTTTTTAGCTTTTGTATATAATTTATATTTTTACTTTTTTTGTTCTCTTCCTAACAAAATTCATAGTTTTATTTTCAAAAGATTTAAATTTCTATATATGTTTAACCTTTAATTTATTCTAATGTAAGTATAATTCTACTATAATATGTGCTCCGTTTATATATATATGCCCCAAGCCCCCAACTAATTGTCTCAAGTTTCAGTTTTTATCCCCCTTTTCCCACTTATTAACGTTTTAGCTTTTTCCCTCTCTTTTATTGTCCTTATATTATGAGTCTTGCTAATTAAGTACATAATTGTGTAAAAGGTGAAGAAGTTCCTTACTAAAAGGGCCTACTTAATGAGATTAGTATGTATGAGTTAGCTGTCTTGCATCGTTCGATCGGCTGGATTTAGAACTTAGGAGGCATGGATTTGTAATTTGGGATGCCAACTTGATGACACTAATAAAAGTTGAGTACAAATTACCAACAATTGACAATAACATTCAAATATGGTTGCAACAACAACTAGCATATGCACTGAGAAAAAAACACTTGGCATCAGAATTCGTGAAGGCCAAATAGATCAACATGTCCAAAGCATTCATGTAAACACCAAAGGAGTGTGCTAATCTAAAACACGCGTGATCAACTCATATGCCTCTAACTCTCGATTTATCACTTATTGAGTTTACTATTGGTTTAATGCAAAAAAAAAAAAAGAAAGAAAAGTTCATCAACTCATATTATAGCCTGTGTATCGTACGAGTTTGACTATAAAGTTATTTTTTTTTCAAGAGTATAGAGCGCTCCACATAGTAGTATCATGTAATAAATAAGCAATTAAACAAAAAATAAATAAAATTTAGGAAAATAAAATATAGAATTTGAGTTGTAATAGACCTATAGAATTTTATAAGAGTTATACACTTATACCAGATCTCTGTCAAATATTTAAAATCAAAATTACTTTTTTCTACAAGTCTCAAAACCTAAATTTTGTATGTCATTTAATTAGTTTCACATTGAAAAGTACCTTAGAACGAGATGCATTTACAATATTTATAAGAAACATGTAGAAATGTATGGAAATGTTGGTACCCGTAAGTAAAAAAAAGAAAAAAAAAAAAAGATATCAATTACAATTTTATAAGAGAAACTCATATCATAATGTACTCATACATGAGGCCACCTCATAAGAAAGTTTTAATTTTTGGAGTTACATCAAACATGCTATTAACACACAACCCGGGCATCGCACGGGCTTTAAAACTAGTACAATAAAAGAGTAGCTAAAAAACAATAAATGACAATAATTCAAATTGGCCGGAGTTCTTGATCGGAGTGACGATTTATGGACTTAATTGTCCGAGTCAGATTTTTATAAGACCTAGTTGTCGTCGGAGTTATATAAAAGACCCAAGTGGCAAAGACCCAAGTGGCAAAGACCCCTTACTAAAAAGACTCATCTGGAAATACGACCATGTGCTGAAATATTCCACTTAGAAAACGGGGAGTTCCGAGAATTTGAACACAAAATCTCTCATTCATCTGATTCTGATACTAAACTAAATTGAGTTAATTTTAGTTTAGTTTTTTGGTTGACTTGATTTCAACACATCTTAATTAGACCGCTATACTCGCTGCTATTTAACTAACAGTATCACCTAAATTTGTCTTATTCCATTATGGTTTATGAACCCTTGAAAAATCACAAGGAACGAACCCAAACGGTAACAAGTTGAATTGTGTACACTGCACTAGTGGTCTAGTGCACACAAGAAAATCCAAATATCTGAAGAAAGTTATGGTCTGAAAATTCCTGAAAGACTAGTAGACAATGACATATATGGCCTCTTCAACAAACTAAAAGATAGCTAGTACCATCATCCCCACAACTCACCACCATCACACATTTCTCCATTTCAGCTTCCATTCATGGATGAGATAAGATATGGGTTCATGCCACGTGGCACCTGACCATGGTAGTTAACGATAAGGCTGTTGATCAAAATTCAAAAAAAAAAAAGTTTATTTTTTGTTATCTTTTCCCTCCTCCTCCTCCTAACCTCGTGTGGCTGCTAAAGTGTAATGTCATCACCTAAACAAAACCAACGGCTAAGATTGTCCTAAAATCATATCCCCACCTTTTGTGTAAGTGTTGATAGGTTTATGCCATTATATATAGGAAGGGTTTGTATGGAGAAATGTCTCATCAAAAAGGAAGCAAATTAAAGTGTTTCTCTATATTACTTAAGTATAACTAGAAAAAATGGCTTCCATGGTTTCCTCTGCGGCTGTGGCCACCGTTAACCGTACCCCGGCTCAGGCCAACATGGTTGCTCCTTTCAATGGCTTGAAGTCAGTCTCAGCCTTCCCTGTCACCAAGAAGAACAATGACATTACCTCCATCTCTAGCAACGGTGGAAGAGTTCAATGCATGCAGGTATGGTATCACTACTAATACTATTGCTACTTCGATATTTCATCAACTATAATAGTTAGACCAAAGCAAGATATAGGGTTCTGGGAAAAAAAATTTGTATGAATTGTTTGGTAATTAGTAGAGAAATGGCAATTTGGTTTTGCTAATGTTTTCGATATCAGTCCTATAGTGACCTATGTATCATAGCATTCATCAGTAACCAATTAATAAGTTATACTTATTATAAATGCAGCTAGATATGACAAATTGACCAATTATAAGAGAAAGACTAATGAATCATAAAGATGTACAACTGTTAGAATTAAGACTCCTCTGTTTGTATATGTACTAATCATCAAATCAACGCTTAATGATGAGGGGATAAGATTGCTGGTGACTCTGATTGATCATGAGGTTAATTGTTTTGTATATACCAACAGATGGTGTTTTTGTTTAGGCTTTTCTTCCCCTGTTTGTTAGGATGTTGTTGTATACTTATTTCATTAAGAGATAGATATATGATTCAAAGAATGCTGAAACTTTGAATATTGTTTGTAGGTGTGGCCACCATTGGGAAAGAAGAAGTTCGAGACCCTATCTTACTTGCCTCCTCTATCCGAAGAGTCATTGATTAAGGAGGTTCAATACCTTCTTAACAATGGATGGGTTCCCTGCTTGGAATTCGAGCCCACCGTAAGTTCTACATGCACCCTTAATCCCTTTCTTATGCTAGGATATAATTGTAACGACAATGAGAGAAACTAACATGGGATCAATAATGTAGCACGGGTTCGTTTACCGTGAGCACGGCAACACCCCCGGATACTACGATGGACGTTACTGGACAATGTGGAAGTTGCCCATGTTTGGATGCACTGACCCATCACAGGTTGTAGCTGAGCTTGAGGAGTGCAAGAAGGCTTACCCACAGGCCTTCATCCGTATCATCGGATTCGACAACAAGCGTCAAGTGCAATGTATCAGTTTCATCGCCTACAAGCCTGTAGACGCTGCAAACTACTAAGTTTTCATGGAATTTGTCGATTATGCGTAGTTAGGCTATAATGTTGGTTTCAATTTTGGTTGGGAAGTTGCCCTTCTCAATTTGTGTTTTTCAGTTTATGCCTTTTCCGGATGCTTTGATGGAATGGAATATTGAGAAATGTACTATTTGAATAATCTATAGCCTATTCCCCCAACAATATATACGGGGTACTTTCATATATCAGAATCAGATGTTTTTTATTCTACACTTATTTCCAACCCCCATTGATTATTTCTTCTTAGAAAGGTATGTAGATTCATTCGCAACACAATTTGGTAAAATTGACATTACATACTTGAGTGAATCGTACAGTACCAAATCAAGGAAAAGGGAGATGAAAGTATGAGACTCCACAAGTGGCCCCTGTGTGGCTGTAGATTGTATGTCACGATCATATTGATTGGAATTTCGAAGCAGGAATCCAACTCAAGATATAATGTGCATAGGATATTCTCTGTCTCCATACATTACACACATATCAAATTTTCTTCATATATTGATACACACAGTATATACAACCATCATTATCAACACAATTTCAGCGTCGGAAACTGAAGCTCACCTCAAATATAAGGGAGACTAGTTGCTAATCCATTCAATCATATCAGCATCTGTCTTTGTATACATGATATATATAACAGTCCAATGTTCTCTGCAGCAAGGTATTGATGTCTCGTTGATCACATTTCCAAGCTCATGACTTTCAGCAATAATGTACTACTTCTCCAGCTTCATTCTCGATTATTACTCGTGTGACAAATTGAAGTAATTCTGCCCCCAATGCAAGCTACGGTCAGGCCCCTCTATGATCAAGCGAATCATCTCTGCAACAGTTGCGGACAAAGCCTCAAACATGTCAACCAAACCTCGAGCTGTACAAATTAGACATTACTCCATTGCCCTTGAGCCCAAAGTTTCAGATGGACTCTTCCTCAACTATCCATCCATGTTGAGCTTCACAAATCTTCCTAAGGGGGCTTCCAGTAGATAAGATGCACAATAGTTTTATGTTTTAGCTATTCTGCCACATATCTTGAACGCAAAACAGTAACATTAATGTCAGCAACAAATCTATAACTCTGTGATTCGTGATAGCCTTCTGGAAAAGAGCATGCCTTGGAAAAGAGGCAATTGTGGTTCAAAGTTAGCTTTTATTAATAACCGTGCCCAAAAGAAACATGTAGCTCATTGTGGAACGGAGGGAGTATAATACTGTACTAATTACTGTAATTGAGATTTCATAAATGACCAGTAAAGAGTGTATGGGAAACATAGGCAATTATGTATACTATCATAAGCCTTATCCAAAGAGTGAAAGAAACAATAGGATCCCAACAAGCTCAATTTAAAATACAAGAGGGAGAAAGCAGATAACAAGCTCATTCCAAAGTAGCCAGAGGGAAGAGGTAAAATAGGATCGCCTTCCAGTAGAGTGCCCCTTAAACTTCCCATACCCCATTTAATCTAAATGATTACATAATGGAAGATAAGTAAATCCAATCCAACTCCAAATTTTCTTTGCTCTGGCATTTTGGTTCCTAGTCAGTTCCCCCTGTAAGCGGCTTGTATATACTTCATCAGATTCCATGTCAAAAAATACTTCAAATAATTTCCTTTATGTAAAATCTGTAAATTAGTTTGACGTTGATTGAAGAGGACTTGAGGAATAAGAGCAAGAGCAATGCAAATTGCAAATAGAAGTGATAGGAGTACTCTCATCCACCAAGACTGATCCATGAGTTTTTGGCACATATAACTGGTGTGTTGAAAACAAAAGTTCAATTAGAGGCTTGGCCTGATCTATTGGTCATTTGTTTCGGTGGGCTTAGTTTCCCCAGGCCCCAGGTGTTCGAATACCAATAGCCCCTCCCCCTGCTTATATACTCCGCTATGAAAAAACAATAAATGTAGTTGATGTTCTTAAAAGTAAATCTGTATATGTTTTAAAACAAGTAAATAATGCCTTCAGGGGACACATACAAGAATATGAATCAATTTACCGCGCAGGTATAGATAAACAACATAAATTTGAATTGTATCAGATGACATAGAGTTAATAGAACTACGAGAATTGTCCAACCCTGTCCAGGGTCAGACCTGAATGTTAAATATCACTGATAGCCAAGCTATAGTTGCTCAAAAAGACAAAAATTCATAAATCTATCTCATTCCTTATATAAAGACGGAGGAGAGCATATCTCCATATCCTACAAAAATTCCGAAGACAGCCTACCTGGTGTACAACTGAAACATGTTACATACCCGCTTGTAATTCTGACACATAAGCTGGCATCAAGTTGCTCCCTGCATGCTATTAGCAGGCATTCCGGTCAGGCAGACGGGTGAGGCTTCAGCCTTTCAATGCCAAAGAAATGGTATCAACTTTATAAAATTCTATACGTTCTTCTTTTTCTCCAAGTTAGCCACGGCTAGCCGTTGTCGTTTCCTCCAGGCCGGCATTTTTCCAGGAAATGCCCACCTCAAAAACTTTTCCCAGACATAGCAGACCAAAAACATAAGCAAAGCCCAAAGCAACAGCTTATTCCTCAACGGTCTTGGCATAGGGACCAACTTCAGCCAGTCGTTTAAGTCCCTGAACATATCAGATGTAATGACGACAAAGAAAGTAACAGCTGCCACAAGAGCATAACGGAAAGGCCTGTTTTCCGAAATGCTCTGGTTGAAAGGGTGTCCAATGTAGTTCACTGCAAAAGTCGCCACTTGTAGCATCATGCCAACCATGTATGAAACAGTATTTACCAGATTGGGATGGAACTCAGAGTCTGGTTCAATACACTCATCAGGCATGTATTTCTCAGCCTCTTTGACAGCTGAGATCAAGAAAAGGAGGTGAAGAGAGAACTGCCCAAGCAGAGAAAGGAAGACATAGTAGCAGAATATATTTGGGTGAGGTCGATCAGCTGAGAGTGTTGGAAGTGGGCGGGCATGAGAGATGAATAAGAAAAATGCCGCAGTGAATAAACCACTTATAGTGGCTTGGACGTCACCAAGTTTGACGCCATCCAAGTACATAACACTCAGAACATAAGCAGTCGCAAGGCAGTTAAGGCCAAGGATCTTAAACATTTGAAGAGTAGTAACAAGTGTACTGCGACCCTGACGAATGATATCAGTGGTTGGAGCCACAGATGCATGCTTAGCAGTGAAAGGTGAAGCCATTGAAGCATCCCCTAGCTTTACAATGGGTGCCGAACGACCATCGCCTTCATCATTCAGCTCATCCATCATCTTCTTTAGCCTCTCTCTCTGCATCTCTGCAGCAGTCAAATGCCTATTGGCAGCTGCTTGGCTAGAGGACTCAGATCTTGTAGCAGATCTGTTTCTTAAAGAGCCTTCACCATTGGCAGTTAAGGCTTTTCCATCATCCGCAGAAGACTTTTGTTTCTTGGACTTCAACTTAGTAGTATCACTTTTTGGGCCATCAGACGACTCACCGCCTTTGGTTGGAGGCATAGCATTCAGTAAGGCCACCCCAACATGTGCCTATCAATATGCAATATAGCAAAACAATTAAGTATCATTACAGTGCGAATTTTGTAGTCAAAGTAACTCGCTTCAATAAAAGGAACAATAGTGAATAAATGAGGCACTGTATTGGTTCTTTACTGTGGCTGATTTCAAGCGTTTATAATATTTTCTATCAAAGATGCATTACTTAATTTCAGACATGGGGCGATCAACAGCACCCATCCCCTCTCAAAACACTGATCATTACTGAAAAACAATGTGAAGTGCAAGAACTTCTATACCTCCCACAATGAGGTGGGGATTGCATCAACTTCATTTTTCTTTCTGTTTTGGGTAATCGTGGCCCAAAAGACATGAAAAAAGAAAACAAATATTCCAACGACAAGTGGCTCACTTTTCCCCTATAAAGAGATGGGATATTATTCCAAACAATTAGCAACAAGAGTGATACTTCAATTTGTCACACGAGTACATCAAATTGAGTTACACTTATCATAATTGCTTACGTTATTGTCACCAGAAAATGGACATTTATATACGTAATATAGCAAAAAGGAAAATAAGACAATTATTTGACTATGAATCACGTAATTTACCTGCTTTAGAGCTCCAACATCATTTGTACCATCACCACACATTAATGTCATTCTTCCCACCATTTTTAGTGTGGTCATAATGAGCTCTTTTTGCTCAGGAGCAACCCTAGCAAAGACCTGATTCATCAACAGGATGTTATCAGAAAACTGTACCATTCTCAGAAATATTTTCGACAATGGATGCCATTTCACAAACCTTAATATATGGTACAACTTGCAGAACAGCAGAAGTGCGCTGCAGCATCTCAAAGCAATCACCAACACAAAGATCATGTGTCTCAGACAGGGCCTCAACCTCTTTTGCACTGCAAGGATGACAAGTTCATCGTAAATGGTAAATAAAAAGAGTTAGGGTTTAAACAGTCGTGCATTTTTGAGAGAGGAAGCAGCAATAATTTGTCGACAGTATGTGCTTACATAATAACTTACAATAACTAGTAAAACAAAAATGAAAGGCAACAACATACTTGTAAGGTAGGGTCTCAGCTTCATCTGGAGATACCCAATTATATAGATCAGCATTCTTTGATGGATAGAGAATCAGCACAGGTCTGGAAATGATATGCACTTGACCAGCAACATGACAAGCTGTTAAAGCTTGATCACCAGTGATCATCATCTGCACGTTCACCCAGGAGCCAAACCAACATCATCCAATTGAGTGATACTTGTTGAAATAGATACTTTTTTTAAGATAATATGGCATCCGGCCTTTGAACAACTAATCCTATGGGCCCTGAAATTAACGGCCAGGAAAAACCTCCAGGCTTTGAGAAGGCTCGAACCTGTGACCTCTGGAAGATAATGAAGGGAACCTATAATATCAAAAATGCAAGTAGAGAGAAATATCACCAAGGAAATGGTATTGGCTAAAAGATCCCTCTTTTTTATTTACTTTTTTTCCCCTAATATCGTCGACAAGACACCATGACGGTGTGACCATGTACAAAAAGATCTCCCTTGTTTTTCTTGTTTTAGAAAAAGAGATATTTTAATAGAACCGAAAGAGTAATACAACGTAAGAGGACAAGGAGTCCTCACAAAAAGTAAAAGCTCCCCCTTTAAAAGCCCTACCTGCCTAGGCCCAAAGAGACTATATAAACCACTCAATCCCATACAAAATCAATTGGCCTACACATCTTCGAAGAAAACCGAGCATTCCGCTCCGACCAAATACACCAAAAAATGGTGAAAAAAGCAGATTGTCATTGTAATCAAGCCTCCTTGCCCCTACCCCAATCAAGATAGCGCGCCAGCAGATGTTGAGCAAAAGTGGCAGGACAAACAACATGCTCTCCCTTCATACCAAGAAGTCTCCGCCAACAAGTCCAAACAAACTCACACCGCAAGAACAAACGTATGGCAGTCTCACACTCTCACTAACATGATTGAAAATCCCCTGGTCTCCTCCACTGCAACATATCATGAGTATTCACCTGGACTTAGTACCAGAGTCCAAACAAGGGGGGCACCTTAAGAGCAACCGTCAACTTCCAAATGAAACTAGCCAAGGGGAACAACATAGGGTACTGTGAAGGTAGGCTTAGATGGTGAAGAAAGGATTTGGAGGAGAAGACCTGAAAAAGGATCTCCAACCCAAACACGATAGTCCTCATTGAACCCAATCTGAATGGTGTATAGTATGCCAAGCAAAGAGGTCACCTCCATTTCCCTATCCTTGGAGGTCTCTTCACAAATGAAGGTCAAGACCATAGTTACGCGGAACGCGGATTTGTCCGGGTCATGGGACGGGAACGGGAACGCAATTCGCAATTTTTATGAATCGGGAACGAGGGGGATCGTGATATGCCATCCAACAAGATACGCTAATCAAAATTATATGTGCTTTTAAACAAGAGATAATAAGTTCCCTTGTTTTTACTTCTAAGCCTAGATTTTTTAATTAAAGACCATGAGTTGATTTGTTAGACATTCTTATGTTTTGGCCTCTTTGTCCTGCTGACCTCCGGGATGGTGAGATCAGTGAATCGGGACGGAATCGTCCCCGGATCTGGGACGATGACTCCGAGTCGTGGAACGTGGCAGCGTCCCACGTTCCCTACAACTATGGTCAAGACACATCATCGCCATAAAAAAACAGCCATAGGCGCGCATCATGTAGGATAGACAACTGAAAAACCTAAAGGATATCTGGAAGAAAACGAGGAGTCCTTATCCACACACCCTCCGCTGTCCATTACCCACATTATAGTGGAAAGAAGAAAGGAGATACCTGAGATATTAATTTCCACGGACAAGCGTGAGACCTAGTGGAGGTCTTGCATATCAAATTTCCATTTTGCATGCTCTTATTAACCCGATGGCATAGGGACTCGGACTCCATGGGTTAAAGGCATAACCAATTACCCCTAAGCAAAATGTTCTTGGACACCAAGCTACCAAAACTTAACCCCCCACCGCCTTAGGTCTAAAGACTAAATCCTAAAACTCACAAGGTGATCCCCCCTCCTCCAATCAACCCCAGACCACAAAAAGTTCCTCATCATCCACTCTAAATCTATAGGCCACACTAACAGGATCACAGGAACATTAAACAAGGACAAATAGGAAAGCGGGATAATAGACATACAAGAGTGTAGAGTCGTGATCCTCCCACCCAAGAAAAGTAATCTCCCTTTCCACCCATCCAGACGCTTAGCTACCATAGCCAAGGCTCCTACAAAGACACAGAATAGGGATTCTCCCTTGGAGGGACACCGCAACAAGGGGCCACTACTGAATTTGACATCCCACTAGAGTAGCAAGAGAGTCCACCACATTACCTTCTACACACACACAAGCTACATGTTCAAAAGTGAATCGTCACCCCAGATTTACCTTTAGAATAGTAAGCACCCTCTTGAAAGCCTCACGATTGGAAAAAAGGAAAAGAATAGTGTCATCAGCAAATTGCAAGTGAGAAACTGCTACTCTATCCCTCCCCACTCGAAAACTCTCCACCATGCCACTCTCTACAACCTTATCCATCATTCTCCCACGAAGATCAATGACCAAAGTAAAAAGAAATGGAGAAAGAGGAACCCCTTGCCAGGCCGAGAAAATGAGAAACACTCCCTAGGAGCACCATTAACCAAAACCAATAAACTAGCATTAGCCAAACAACTCCGAATCCACCTATGCCATCTCTCACTGAACCCTTCCTTGTCCATGGCCCTATCCAAAAATCCCCAACGTCATAAACCTTTTCAAAAACTAGCTTGAACACCAGTTCCTCAAAACCAGACCTCCTAGCATCATCGACCACGTCATTAGCCACTTGTGTCAACTGCCACATCCAAGATTTGCCGCCCTCTACGAAAGCACTTTGTGCAATTGAGATAATTTCTGACAAAGTTGTCCCAAGTCGAACTGAGAGGAAGTTTGTCACAATTTAATTGGCCCAAAATCCCTAACCCTAATCGACCGTTCCTTTTTAGGAACAAGAGTAATGAACGTGGAATTGGATCTCCCTCACTTTTCACCATATCACTTACTATGTTATGAGATTCTGCTTGAGAAGGGATTTAGTATACATTACCTAAGTTAAGAATTGGCTATGCATCTAATTAAATAACCTCAAATTGACAAATGCATCAATCTTTCACTACAAAATGACATTGCTATCAAGAAATCCATACCTAGGCTCCTCACAGTAATTCAACTACATTGTGAATCAAATCAAATAACTGACATTTAATTAATTATAGTGGATATGGTCCGAGAAGGGAATAGATAAGAGGGAGCAGCCTGCTTACCAAATCATGCGACGAGCTTTTTAGTTCAGCCAATACTGATGCCGAGTCTGGGCGGATCGGGCAGTTGAAAACCTAAAATTAAAATATTAACATTAGCAGCAATCAAGAGAAAAAAGTCTACGAATAAACATTACTTGAAATCCATAGCAGTGGTGGCTACCGCAAAACCAGCAAATGTAAGGCCACTCTCCACCATATCTCTATCCAGGCTTCTGGCTTCACTAACCTTCATTCAGCCAAGTACATTACCAAAAGTTAAAGTAGATCCATAAGTAAACTAATTTACTCAGAGAAACTTCCCGAAATAATTCCTTACTGCCATATCTGGGAGCGGTTTATAAGCAAGGGCCAAAACTCTGGACCCCTGACGTGTATACTTTTTAAAGGTCTCAACATAGGAAGCTGGCAAGCTTATGAGCCTGTCTTGGATAGTTTCTGGTGCACCCTATGATTATTACAAAAACAAAATTATAAAAACACAATAAGAACGGTCACAAAGACGCTTACACAGGAAAACAGAGATGAGGCCAGAGGAAAAACCTTACCTTAACAAACGAAAAAAAATTCTCCTCAACACGAACTACTACTGCCATTCGTTTCAAATGAGAAGCAAAATGATGTCTCTGAACAATCTGCACAGGATTGCCACTTCCCCTACAAAAATTAGGAAAATGAATAAGTACACAGTACAGATTTCATAAATAATAATGAAGTACACCACATCTTTGCGAAAGCAACCAATAGTATATAAAACCAAAATAAACAAAAACGAGAAAGCAAGAGGCTCATGCCATATTGATGGCGTTCTAGAACAATCAACAACAAGACAGGGAAGGAGATCAATTCCATTAGAAAATTTAATCTATAAACATCAAGACGTATGGAGTGTTACCCCCTGTCTCCCTTACCTAGTTAAGGCTAGCAAACATAGACAAATAAACAAACCATTAAAACAGAATCACCTTCATCTTTGTTATCCTTTGGCCACGAATAAAGAGATGGCCTCAACAATGATAAAAACCTAGATAAAGTTCCAACAAACCAGGATATAAAGCTCAAGAGTCGAGATTATGTTCAAGTAATATATTCTGGCTCAGTAGCTATATAAGAGCACTAAGTATTTCATAGCCCAAAAGTATCTCAGTCATAGAAGCTACGAGTGAGCTCGGTCGAAGCTAGCACTAATTTGATACTCGTTTAATAACAAGCTGAGTTCAAGCACGCCTATACTCCTCTTGTTAGAAATATTATGGATATGGATTCTAATACCTAATGAGCTAGTCTACTCGCAAACATACTTGGTCAAAGCTCGCTCGATATAAATACTCGTTTAACAAACAATGAGCACAGAGATGCTAGGCTAGGCTCGGCTCGGCTCGGCTCGGCTCGTTTACACCCCTACAAACGCATGACAATATGGAGCAGTGATAACACCAGAAAATTTTCCATCCTGTTAGCATGTTACCACCAAATTCTACAGCCAAGTAAAATATGAAAAATGATAATTGTCCCTTTCGCTTTTCCAGGTCAAATTGTGACCATCAATTACTCTCGGTAAGTGTTACTACATTATTTGAAAAAGCATTATAAAAGTTATTATTCATACGTATATAACAATATATTCATATTAAAATAAGAGAACTTTTTCATAAATTAAAAGCCAGTTAGGTGAAAGCGCAAACTATTTAGGATCAAAGATAGTAGTAGTACGATTCCTATACAAGTATTAAAAGCAATCAATCAACTAATTGAAGTGCATGAAAATTTATATATTGATTAAGAAGAAAAATCTAAGTAACAAGAAGATTTTTATTGATTCAGAAAAAAAATCATGTGTACACATTTCTGATAACTCGGAGAATTTTGGCAATTACTTTTTTGGCATGGCCTTCTCATCAGATTTGTAGGTCCAGTCAATTCCCTTCAGAGCAGCCTTCTCAAGAGGATCACCAACCTAACAGCGTGTCAAAAGGATAAAGCATTAAGTATACAGAATAATTTGCCAGCAACAGAAATACTAACTATAATTTATTTCTAAAATGAAGCACTGTCACATGTCAAACAGTTTGACATAAAGTGGAAGATATTATGAAGAGTAAGCATACCAGCTTGTTATCCACAAAGACTAACGCATGACAAGAAGCAAGAATTTCCAGTGTTCGACCATGCACTTTCTTCATATCTGACTCTAACTCCACACTTTCAGTTGATCCAACAACACCAGAGAACTCCTAACATGTGCAACAACAAATTATGTTAAAATGACTTGTTGAATAGAAAAAAAAGTCAAGTAGACTGTAGACATAACAAACTAAAATAGAAATGGCACACCATGTCATCTGATGTGAGAGTTCCAGTCTTGTCAAAGCAACATATATCAACCTGCAAAGAAAGGGTACCAGAAAGCTCAAGAAAGCAGTAAGAAAGAGAATCCCCAGTGTCTTTCCAATTTTCTTACAGATCAGCATCATTATTGTAACCTTCCCGAGTATCCTATCCTTATTTTGCACTTCAAGAGGATAACTGTTATGTACAAGACCTAAAAAATGTAATAGCTATCACATGAATAGGATTAAATTCTTTAGCCTGCTATGCACAGCATATACATAGTAACCTTTATTTAATTTTTATACATAAAGATGATTAAAAGTAACAAGAGAAGACCTACATCCAAAGAGGACAACTCAAAAGGAGTATATTATATGTCAGCCCAATGAGGCATAACCTGTGTAGCTGGATAGCTATGAAAACACCCAGCCCACAGACATTCAGTAGACTACCCTATCCCACAACACATCAACTGACATAAATGCCAAGAAGACCCTAGCATTTCTCTCTAGCAGAAGCAACAAAATACTGTAAAAAAAAAAAGCACTCTTTCACGACAACTAGTAACCTTTGTTTAATTGAAGTACAACTAGTGCCGAGAGTCAGTACATAAGTGGACTTTGCGTCAGAAAACTATAAGCAATACCTCTAAATAATACCGGAGAAACACTATCCACCAATCAAAGATTATGAATGAAATAAATTTTGAACAATCATAATCACAAATAGAAATCAACTGGCAAGCTATAACTTCTATCACCTTCCCAGCAAATGGAATTCGGAATGGCTCTGTGCAAAATATCCCACACCTCGACAAAGCAAGAAGAGAAGTGTTGACGGCTATAGATAATTCCATTGGTAGCTCAGGTGGGATAACAGAAGTAATAATCAAAGAACAACTGAGAATAAGTTTGTATCTGCTCCTGGTCGGATCCTCCAGCCCCTAAAGAACGTACGTAGGTTAGAAGAAGAAAGCTAATAGAGCTCTACATACCAGAAAAGAGCAGCAAACAATATGCTAACATTAAACTAGTAGTGCAAAAAGACACCGACTTTAATCATGCAAACAAATACTTGCCTTCTTCAGTACATAACCAGCTGCTATCACTGCAAATACAACCAAGAATAGAATGAAGAATCCACTTTCCCAACTGTTTGCAGTAACCTGATACACGCACGGAAGGCTGAGAATCAGAATGAGAACTTAAATGTTCCAACAACAATCATTAGTCCAACGACATCATTTACCCTCTCAGTGGAAAATAATATTGTGCGCATCAGCTTTCCTTGACTTGTTTCAAATCCAGTTCGCAAGACAACAGCCACGCATCCTCCATCAGGGGTTTTCAGAGGAAAAAACTGGAACAGTCCATAGATCATATCAAAAAAAATTGACCTTTATGCTAAAAAGCAATGAACCAGGAAGATTGTTTCTACAAACTACCTTATCTGGAGTGTGTTGCAATATTTTTGTCCCACCAAATAGCATATGGCTTTTATCTCGTTTAATTGATAGCTTCTCCTCAAAAGATTTGCCTGTGACTGATACCTACAAAATTCCATAAATCAAATCCAGTTGTATTAGAGCTAGCTCAGCTCTCACTATATGAACAAGCAACAAAACATGTAGTATGAGTTATTAAAGATATTCCAATGTCATACTGCTCAATTGCTCTGTGACTATTACGGTTTTTAAAAAATGTTTTGTGGGTAATTGGAAACAGCCTCTATACTAATATTCACACATCTGGGGTACGTCTGTGTACATCTTGACCTTCCAAGACCCAGAGAGATGTAGGATGGCAAAGCTGTTTTTGTACCCATAAACAACATTGACCAAATACTAATACTTCCAATAAGGTACCATAAATACACAATATGCATCTGACGTCCAAACATCTAACAAGTCAATAAAGATATTCCAATGTCATACTGCTCAATTGCTCTGTGACTGTATTACGGTTTTTAAAAAATGTTTTGTGGGTAATTGGAAACAGCCTCTATACTAATATTCACACATCTGGGGTACGTCTGTGTACATCTTGACCTTCCCAGACCCCGAGAGATGTAGGATGGCAAAGCTGTTTTTGTACCCATAAACAACATTGACCAAATACTAATACTTCCAATAAGGTACCATAAATACACAATATGCATCTGACGTCCAAACATCTAACAAGTCAATAAAGCAGAAAAGACTATAAGAATGAACTAACAAGGTTAATATACAGAAAGAAGCGTCACCTTCCACTGAGGAGTAGATTCGCCAGTGAGAATAGCTTCGTTAACAATGGCACTTCCAGATAACATTAGCATGTCTGCAGGTACAGACTTTTCTTCGCCATTTTGATCAGAAGAACGCCCAACAGAAACAACATCCCCAGGTAGAAGATCTGTCCCAGAGACTTTGACCCACCTAAAATGAGCTAAATGAGCAGACAAATCCTGGAAATCATTTACAATAAAAGAAGAGGGAGGAGGGGAGGGGCATGTCTTAATTGAAGAATAAAAATAAAATAGGCATAATATGACATACTTGCCACAACGATGCACCATTAGGGTCTGGCTATCAACTCGTACACGCCTCAGCTCGGTTAAAGTTTTTAAACGGGTTTTTGCCATAGTAGACTCAAACATAAACAGCATTGCCAGAGTGAACAAACTGTAATACCAGTATTCATCCAAACACCAGAGACCTACACAGAAGACCTGACCACATAGCCAGAAGCAATTTAATACAGGGTAAATATTCTAGAGTACCATATTTTAAGTGAAAGTCAAACAAAAGATGAGCTACAAAAAGGAGAAAAGAAAAAAGCTAGATCAATAAAGGGCAAACCTGGAAAACAAAAAAAGGCTCCATGCACTGCTCTTTCAACAGTTTCCGGAAAGTGGGTTGCGGATACTCAAATCTGCGGCACCATGAACGAAAATATGGTAAAACAAAATCACATGATTAGCAACAAAATACGTGCCCAATGATCCCATTCTGTGGAAATCAATATTAGTTCTAGAATGAAATTTAGTTGAAACAAAAACAACATATTGAACAAGTGTTTACTAAATGTGTATACCAAACCCACAAAATCTTGTATAAGACAGTGTTAACGTAACTTTCAGTTAGATGAGGGTCATTTTTTAGTGAAACAAGGGTCACTGCCCATAATAAGTGACCCCTATATTTCTAAATCATGACCCGTTTTTCTGTGAGTTGATCCTACACAAGACTTGCACAAAGCCACAATAATGCACAAGAAGGAAAAATTAAGAGGCAATTTCTATACAATAATTAAAGTAACATAATCCAATTTCATGGAGATATATCCATCAATCCCCACGTAAAAGACCATTACATAGAAAAGCTGACATGAGCATCAGAAAAGAAAGGTGAGAAGTTTTTGGTCATACAAACTTCAAAGAACAATGTGATTTATGACTCTTCCATTGAGAGAAAGGAAATAAGAAATCATAAAATCACTTGGAAATAAGAACTTAGGAGCATCTTAACACCAAAAACTACAGGTTATAGGCTAAAGTTCACTCTAGATAGAAGAGGAGAACTTCAAGACTTGTAGCTAAAGTTTTCCTGTGAGTGAACTACCCTTCATAAATGCAGCTACGGAGAATGCAATGTGCAGTACAAGTTGGAGGATAAATAGCAAAGACTGATACTTATAAAAATAAAAAATAAAAAATAAAAAACTTAGATTAATGAACAACTTAGATCACTACGAACTATTAAAGAATCGAAAAGTTTAGAAAAAGGAAACCAACACATTGCGTCCCCATTTCTCTGTGGCAGCAACAACTTTAACCTCAGAGCCATGTCCAGTGTTTCGGAGATAGTATCCAAATGTCTCTTTTGTCGGGAAAGGAAGCTTGTAGAAGGTCTTCTTCTCCTTTGAGTAGAAAAACCTCTGCTTTCTAAAATCAAAGCATATTTCTTCTACACCATCAGCAGAACCTGCCTGCAAATGCAGACATGTTTTATCATTTATAAAAATAAAGCTATAAAGGGAACAAAGGGCATGTATGCAACTATGCATGCAATCCCTTCACATAAGACAATTATTATTAGATATACATTTTTTAAAAATATTTTTTTAAGATCCAGAGGGAATGTTATCCATCAACAAAAAGAGGACAAAGAACAAAAACCATCATGATCCTAGGCTAATAAAAAAAAATGCTAATCGAATCCAGAAAGTCTAGAAATGATAGGTTTCACTCAATATGAGGTCCAAAGTTCACCAAGCCCTTCACCTAAGACTCTTCAACTACCTTTCTTTAGATAACAAAAGATTATCTGGATCCAAACTAAAGCATTACTTCCTCCATCCGGCAAAGTCTGCAACTCTTTGAAATTGGAAAATTGTTAAATGCTTTCTCCTATTAAATTTTATTTCTTTTGGGTAGACAATGTGAATTTCTTGACATATTTGTAAAAGTCCCTAACATGAGTATGTCTTCTAGCATGAAAGTTTCAAGTACATGCTACCAAACTTAATAATGTCTGACATGGAAGGTAATCAGCCCGGTAAAAGCATCTTATTCAAACTTTAGCAAGTCATCCATACTTTAGATACTGAGTGATGAAGGGAATTCGATACCACACCAAAATAATGTCTCTAGATACCATTTTACCAAAGCGGCAAGACCCACCACCACCACCACTCCCAAAAAAAAAATTAAAAAAAATCTTCTTTAAGCTCATAAACAATCTGAAGTCACTATATGATCCTTTTTGCCCACTTCTTAGACTAACCAGAGAAACTAACCATGAATCAGGGTTCTAATAACAAAACATGGAGAAAGCACTAAACTCTAGCACCTAGAGAAAAATAAGCTCTCTTACAGCACCTAACCCTTATACACTCCTCCATATCAACATTCCAAAATTACAAGCTTGTTGAAGTACCTCCCCGCAGAACCCCAAAGCAAGACTATCAAACCTGATAAAAGAGGGCATCTGTGTACAAGTACTACTCTCAACCCCACACCAGATTCACTGAATTGATCTAATTCCAGAAACAATAGGCGAAATCACCTGAAGAACAGTACGAACATTCCAAAACTTATCTAAATTCATCAGAGACAAAGAGGATTGTGTCATTTGTAGTTGAAATGTTTTACAAAGACATCATGTTCACCAGCTCGAACTACATCAACTATACTGTTCTCCCCCTTGCAACTCAACTATCCACCACCACTGTAAAAAGGATCAAGAAAGGGGATTACCTCATCTCAAATCTCAATCCCCTCAAAGCACTTAACCAACAGCGCATACAGAAATACTCTAAAGTGGAGTCCCTTTATTAAGTACAATGTATCCCATATTCCCATTGTATCAAATATTTTCTTTTTCAACTCATAATAACTAAGCAACAACTTACCCCAAGTGCGTTCACTTCCCACACTTGGGATAGGCACATCCATCACAAACAAAACGAACTCTTAGGTTTACTATTACTCTATTAGTCACCCCACCCCCTCCAAAAAAGAAAATCCAACTAAAAACCACCCATGAATCTATTATCAACTTATATCCTCTAAGAAACACTTTCTAAAAATCCTACATAAAAATATTATACCTTATTCCCTCTATATTCATTTCCACACATCATAACCCACTCATTAGCACTGAATCGGAGGCTTAAAATCAAAACAACTTCAATCATGCAATTTGCGCCAAACAAAATAGCACTTTTTTAACAATATGATTATGTTTAATATCAAAGATAGTCTAATCCATAAGAGGGCATAATCTCTTATATACTCAACAAATTTAAATGTACGTCAGATATGATACCATATTTTGTAGTGCAAATATCTGATACCCTCTTTACAGATTTAAGACATTACATTGGTCATTAGATGTAGAAAAAACTCAAAGCTCATATCAAACATAAATTGTTCAAAGGTCATTTCATGAATGAAGTTCAACTAATACATAATAGCTTCCACGCAAAAAGAACATCATAACATACTAGCTTGCGAAACTCAAGCGGGACAACTTCCTTTGAACCACAGAACTTCACTGGAGTAATTTTGCAGGAGTCTGCTTGGTGAATATCATCAACCTGCATACAAACAAAATAGTTGCTTGATAAGAAAAGATCCCACATCAAAAGCACAGAGTTCCCACAATATCAGCACATCCAAAGCTCACTTTAATCACATATGTTCAACCTTTTACATCCCCAAGTGACATGTGGAAAGATGCGTGCAAGACCAACTTAAACACTGAACACCGAGTATGAATGCTTTAAATTTCACAACCACCCATCATGTGGGGTTCCAGTATATCTACCATCAGATTGCATAGAGTAATCATATCCCAAATCTCAAACATATCCCACATCATATAATACAAGTTCGACTGCTTAGGGTTTTGCAAACAGCAACTTGAAACATAGCCTGTTTTTCAGACAACAACTTGCTGAGATTTTCTATTTACTACCCACAACAGTATAACTTGTTTGGTAGACATATGGTCCTCTATTTTCTATTTACCAACCAGAATTACCAATACATGTTATGTATCTAAGAGAAGATCAAGAAATGAGCAACAGGAAAAGAGAAGCACTATAGAATGGCTGTCCTGGAGTATTATCTTGTAGATTGACCATATGCTTATTGATAGAAAAGGAAATGAAAATTAAAAAATAAAAGGAGAAGTAATTACTGGATTGGTTTTAATAAATTTCTCTTTATCTAAAAAACGAAATTTACTGGATTGGAACAAGCTCTCACAAGATATATGAATAGAACAAAATGCCTTCTGGTTTGAAATATGCTAAATTTGCAAAAACATTGTCGAGTCCAAAACTCAAAGATGAATCTATGTTAGACACATCCAGCAGAGTCCATGTATCATAGCCACTGACTAACAAGCATAATAACACTAGCCAGTATTATGTATAGACCAAAGGCACTATCTAGCATTGTGTATACAATAGGAGACCTAGACAGACACTTAGCACAACAACAGTTGCTCTGATGGCAACTAGTGTTCAAGAGAAATATTTGTTGGCGCACTTTGTATTAGCCTCTAAAAAATCCCTTGCAAATGGTTCTTTTTCCACTCTTTTCCTTTTCAAGCATTTAATCGAATGATCAATCACTGAGTAGCACACCCTAGCTAAATCATGATTCATAAACAATAGAAAACCAATCATAAATATAATTGACATATGTTATAGTATAAATTTAGAGTGGACATACCTTACTATATTGGATAAAACATTTGAAATCCACAGACCAAGCCGTAAAAAGCAGAACCAAGATATGAAAGGTAAGGATCCCACCAAATACTATCAAAGCATCAGTAAAATCTAAGCTAGGAACAATAACCGTCGACCAAAGAGCATATATAAAGGTGAATGGCAATAAGTCGAGTCGCCATGGCCAATGCTTCTTCTTCAACAAATCAACTCCATCAACTACTTTCCCTCCAACATGAAATTTCGGCATCCTCTATCATTTCAAAGGGAAACGAAGTTTAATCTAAAATAAATGCAATTTGACGAAATGTAAACCCTAATTGAAAAGATCAATCAAAATATGTTTACCCTTGAAGGCGAATTGATCGAGTCTTCGCAACGAAATTATGGAATCGAATCAGTAGAAATTTGAGTTGAGTTGAATTGAATTGAATCCACAATGTTGGGCACTACGATTAGGGCTTCGTTACAAATCCCTCAATCTCTCTCTCTCTCCCTATCGCACTGGGAGGTGTAGTGAAGCCCTAGACTACAGAGATTTGGGGAATAGGGTTCATCTGCTATGTATGTTCGTTTTGTTTCATTAATTAATTAATTAATTAATGAGATAGGACTCATAGACTTCTTTTGGTAACACTAACACCGCTCTTTTTTTTTCTTTTTTTTTTTTTAGAGAAAGACCACTTTACGGTCAATTTTCATTAGAAAGGATATCCTCCTTCAAAAGAGAAGTTACATGTTCTGGGAAAGACGTGTCCCAAAATCTCCAACCTACTTTTAAAGGTTTCACATGCGCAATCTCATGGGCTACTCTATTACCACTCCTACGAATAAAAGACCACTCCACACTAGTGAAACAAGCTACAGAATCTAAAGCATCATCAATAATTAAACCTAAACAACTATGATTACTACGACGCGACTTTAAAGCATTAAAAATAGAGAGACTATCCGTCTCCACAATAACCTGACCGAAGTCATACATGTCTGCCAAATGAAGTCCAAGAACAACAGCCTTCGCTTCCGCAATCTCCACTGACCAGTCTTCAATAAAATTAATCGTTGCCCCCACAATGGGAATGCCCCTATCTTCTCTGCATACAACACCCACACTAGTACCCCATCCACCAATTTTTCCTGCATCTACATTTATTTTTATTTTTCCTCTCGGTGGCGAAGCCCAAGTGGCGTTGAATATCTGCTTGCTACCTCCACGGGTCTTAGCACAGGCACTCAGCTCTTGTAACAATTTATCAACCCGAGTTACAGTTTCTTCTGGAGGCATTAAGGAGCCTTCAAAGATTCTTTTGTTCCTCCTCTCCCAAATAGCCCAGCAAAACAAACAAAACCTGCAAAACTCCTCTGCTGACAGCACCTCACTCATTTCCATAACCCAATCTCTACAATTTCTGAACTGAACCCGCCCAGCCATGGGCAGCCCGCTACCATCCCACACAGAGGCAACCATATGACACTCTCGCAGCACGTGAATGTCATGCTCATCCTCCTTGCTACAGCCGCTGCACAACGAATCCGAGCATACTTGCCTCTTTTGAAGACCCACTCGTGTGGATAGTGCTTCACGACAAGCACGCCACATGAACATCTTCACCTTCGGCAACACATCACAACTCCACAAGCGATTCCAAAAAGAATTATTACTACCCGACGTCGAAGCACGCTCCTCCGCACCTTGTGCCTCCATTATTCCATGATAGGCACTACGTACCGTATACTCACCCCACCTATCCCAGCTCCAAGAAGGAGAGTCCTCTCGGAGGCGAGAGCTAAGTGGGATAGCTAACACACGCTCTGCTTCAAAAGGGAGGCAAATACTTCTAACAATATCCACATTCCACTCCCGACGCTGTGAGTCTAGTAATTCAGCAACTCTCATATTCGACCCATTTTGACCTCGAGGTGAGATCATTTTATGTGACCCTTCCCCTGGTAGCCATGGGTCAGACCACACCTTCACATTTTGCCCATTTCCTATACGCCAACTCCGCTCTTTTAATCCTGATATCCAAATTTTTTTTTATGTGGACCTAAGTACATCCAAGTTGCCATAAAAAAAAAGTTGGATGGACTCCTGATGGCAATTTAGTAATATTCGCGCTAGCTAGGGCTTTTAATATAAGCTAGCTTTTTCTTTTTTTTTTGTCTTTATTTTGCTGCTTTGTTATTCCGTTATTTCGAAAGTTGCGCCTTCTCTCTCCTCTCGCGCAGCAGCTTCTCTCTCCTCTCGCGAAGCAGCTTGTCCCTCCCTTCATGCGTACAATTTTCTCTTTCTCAATTTAATTTTTCATCTTTGATTTTCAATGGATGATGAAACTCGAATTTGCGAAAAAGATTTGTCACCTAAATCTGCTGAAATTGGCGAAATTGGCGATGAAATTCTTGAGCATGATCGTGAAATTGGTGATGCTGAAATTGTTGATGATGAACGAGGAATAATGCTTGATCAAATTCGAATTGCTCAATCTGATTTAGCATTCAATTCTGGTGATGGAAAGACTGTTGATCAAAGTGATGAACAAATTCTTGATGAAATTAGATCGGCTCTTGGTTCTTCTTCTGATTTAGGTAATTATATCTAACTTTCAATTTTAATTATTAGGTTTGATTTTAATCTTTTTTATGATTAAACTTATCAATTTAATATTTCATGAAGTCATTAAAGCAGATGACATGGTTCATACATATTACTCATTTTGGTTCATCTCTTTTTGCTGTTAGTTCAATTTGTTTTGGTTCATGTATGTTTACTGTTAGTTCATTCTAAGTTTGTGTCATCCAATAGCTATATGATTATTACATTTGATTTTCTATAGTTCATATGTTTTGTATGTTTAGTTTATATTTATTGTACTCTTAGTTCATTTTGTTTTGAATTCTTATAAAGTTGAATGTCATGGTTCATACATTACTTGTTATGGTTCATCTCTGTTTGTTTTAGTTCATTATTTATTAATCACTTGTTTTGGTTCATTTCTCTTTGATGTTAGTTCATTCTAAGTTTGTGTCATCCAATAGCTCTATGATTATTACATTTGATTTTCTATAGTTCATATGTTTTGTATGTTTAGTTCATGTTTATTGTACTCTTAGTTTATTTGTTTTGAATTCTTATAAAGTTGGATGTCATGGTTCATACATTACTTGTTATTGTTCATCTCTGTTTGCTTTAGTTCATTGTTTATTAATTACTTATTTTGGTTCATTTCTCTTTGATGTTAGTTCATTCTAAGTTCGTGTCATCCAATAGCTCTATGATTATTACATTTGATTTTCTATAGTTCATATGTTTTGTATGTTTAGTTCATATTTAGTGTACTCTTAGTTCATTTTGTTTTTAATTCTTATAAAGTTTGATATCATGGTTCATACATTACTTGTTATGGTTCATCTCTGTTTGCTTTAGTTCATTGTTTATTAATTACTTGTTTTGGTTCATTTCTCTTTGATGTTAGTTCATTCTAAGTTTGTGTCATCCAAAAAAAAAGTTTGTGTCATCCAATAGTTTTGGTTCATTTCTCTTTGATGTTAGTTCATTTTAAGTTTGTTTATTACATTTTGATTTTCTATAGTTCATATGTTTTGTATTGTTTTTTCATATTTATTGTACTCTTAGTTCATTGATAATCAGTTTGTTTGTATGTCATGCTTTATGCATATTCCTTGTTATTGGTTCATTTCTGTTGATGTTAGTTCATTTTGTTTTGGTTCATGACTGTTAGTTCATTCTAAGTTTGTTTATGAAATAACTCTATGTTTATTACATTTTGATGCCTTTTTGTTTCATTTTTATTTTCATTTTTTGACAATACATATATGTTTATATTTGTACAGGATCATGTGAGACTTTAGATTTAGTTGGTAAAACTTGCCGAAATAGCGAAGAAGCTTACTATTTGTATAATGATTATGCTTATAGAGTCGGATTTAATATTAGGAAGGGCAAGCAAAGGTTTAAGGCTGACACTAATGAGATTTCAATGAAGTTGTTTTATTGTTCGCGTAGTGGAGTGAAAGATACTAAGTGTAAGGATACTAGGTCTTATGCAAGGATTGATATTAGGACTGGATGTAAAGCTTTTGTAAAGTTTAATGTTGACGTAAAAGGTATTTGGACTTGTACTAGGCAGAAGTTGAGCATAATCATTCTTTGTGTTCATCAACTAAAAGGCATCTTCTTCGTTCTCAAAGAGGAGTAACAAAGAATGATTTGATGTTTCTTTTGTTGTTGAAGAAAAGCGGGGTCCCTATTGCTCATGGAATCAGGTTGCTTAAGAAGCAAAGTGTTGGTTCTCCACATCTTTCATTCACATCTAGGGATGCGTATAATCATCTAGCTCAACATAATAGGATGAATTTTGATGGTAGCGACTCAAACACTTTAATAGCAAGCTTTAGGAGACGTAAAAGCAATGAGGAAGATTTTTTCTTTGATATCGAAGTTGATGCTGATTCAAGGCTTTGTAGTTTGTTTTGGAGAGATGGAAAAATGAAGAAAGCATATGATTTGTTTGGAGATTCGATAGTGCATGATACTACGTATCGCACTAACAAATACAATATGATTGTGGGCCATTTGTTGGCATGAATGAACATGGCTCGAATATTATGTTTGGGTGTGGATTGCTTTTGAATGAGAGGACGAAATCGTTTGTATGGCTGTTTGACACTTTCTTAACCTCAATGGGAGGAAAACATCATGTGACATTCATGACTGATCAATCTGGAGCAATGACAGCTGCTATAACAGAAGTTTTTCCTAATTCAAGGCATCGTCTTTGTATATGGCATATTGGTGAAAATTCTAAGAAGAATATCCAAGATTTAAGGAATCAGGAAGGGTTTGTTGATCTGTTTAACTATGTTCTGAAGTACACTGATTCAGAGGCTGAATTTCAAGTTAAGTGGACTAGGTATGTTTTCAGAAAACTGATTTTTGTTATATCTTGCTTTTTTGTGTGATGCGTCTGTATATGTTCATAGACAGTAACCTGATAGTGCATATTCATTTCACAGTTTACTTCTTCTGATGCATATGTTCATAGACAGTAACCTGTGTGATGTTTGGCTTGGTTGGTTCTGACACAGAATAGTTTTGCATCTGTTCTTTGCTTGTGTGTATCCTTTGTAGATTGCTTTGTAATAGCAATAGTTCATAATGACCTATGATGTAGTTCATAAGCATTCAACCCATAGTTCATAGAGTAGGATAGTTCATACACAGTGTTCCTTATCATCAACTTGTCAGCTCGTTCATAATCACCTATGGTATAGTTCATATGCATTCAACCTATAGTTCATATAGAGTATGTTGTTTTGTTCATACACAGTCTCCTGATAGTTCATGCACATTTTCCTGATAGTTCATGCACAGTCTCCTAATAGTGAGAGTTGTTTGGTTCATACAGAGTGTCCTGATAGTTCATAACCAGTCTTTACATAGTTCATTCTCTAAAAGTTTATCAATTTTATACTGTCTCTCCTGATAGTTCATACACAATAGATTGATAGTTCATTCACAACTGTCTGATAGTTCATTCACATCTGTCTGATTAGTTCATACACAGCAGCAGACTGATTAGTTCATACACAGCTCGCGGCAGAGTGATTAGTTCTGACACATGAGATTGATAGTTCATAGACATGAGACTGATAGTTCATACACATGAGACTGTTAGTTCATACACAGCAAACTGATAGTTCATGTTTGATCTACTGATAGTTCATACATAGTAGACTGATAGTTCATGCCTAGTCTTCTATAGTTCATTCTCTAAAACTTCCATCCTTTACACTCTTTCTCTTGATAGTTCATAAAGAATAACCTGATAGTTCATGCACAATAGTCTCATAGTTCATCATTTTTGGATTTTTAGGAAATTTGATAGTGCATTTTGACATTTTAACCTCCATATGTTTCGTATGCTTTGTTCATATTTATTGACCTCTTAGTTCATTGTTTTGAATTATTATAAAGCTGATTTGATTTTATGGTTCATACATATTACTTTTTATGGTTCATCTCTGTTTGCTGCTAGTTCATTGTTCTGGTTCATGTATATTTGCTGTTGGTTCATCAAATAGCTCTATGTTTATTGTTGTTTTTATTTTTAAGATTGGTTTCTAAATATAAATGTCACAACAATTCTTGGTTGCAAAAGTTATATTTAGTTAGAGAGAAGTCGTGTCCAGCTTTCAATAAAGATTATTTCTCTGGTGGTATATTATCTTCTCAATGCAGTGAAAGTACTAATCATTCATTGAATGATAGAGTTCAAAAGACAACCGGACTTTATGCTTTTTATGGTGCATTTACTGATATTGTTTCTGAATGGAGGAGTAAAGAATTTGATGAAGATTTTCGATGCTGGCAAGGTTTACCTGAGATGGTCGTTAGTTCTGCCAAGCTTCGTTCACATGCACGACAGATTTATACAATTCAGATTTATATTCTTTTTGAAGAGCAGTTCATGAAGGGCACTGCATGCCATCAGGTTTGGGTGAAGTCTGAGAATAATATCACCACTTTCCATGTTTGGATTCCAGATGTTGATATCATAAAGCATGAAGTTCAATTCAATGAACTAAATCATTCCATTTACTGCACCTGCAAGCTCATTTCAGAGTGTGGATATTTGTGTTGCCATTGTTGCGCATTTTCAATATAAACTATGTGGAGTCAATACCCGATGTCTACATTAGTCAGAGATGGTTGAAGAAGAAAGAACACGAAAGTGAAGTTGTTGATATGAAAACTATTTCATCATTAGATAGAGGTATTCAATCTGGTTCTGTTTGGAGGACACATATGGTTAGGAAGTTTGTTACGTTGCTGTCAGCATCTCAAGAAAATATCAAAGCTCAAGGTTATTGTGAAGAAGCTTTCAATTCATCCAAAGAGAATGTGATTAATGAAGTTGGTCCAATCTTTTTCAAAGAAACAATTTCTAAAGGGCTTCGCGCTGATTGCAGTGTTCAAAACCCGAGTGGTAGAAGAGAAAAAGATGACGATAATAGACGGAAGGTTGGTATACTTGAGAAGAAGTATAAGCAAACTCGAGCACGCAAGAGGAATGCTTTGAAAACTGTTTTGCGAACAAAGAAGGCTGTAAAGTCAACATTGAGTCCAAATGTATCTCCATTGCTTCAAGAGTATCTTGTTCATCCTTCTGATGGCGGTTTTGAATTTATGCATGGCTGCAGTGCTAGTTCGAGGCCTCTGCCAAATCCAGTTGTCAACTACTAGTTTTTTTTCATCAGGTTTATTTTCTGAATGTAGTACAGGAAGAGGATATGATGTTTTGGAATTTTGTAGATCAAATAAAAGTTTCTATTTATTCTTTCTGAGTAAGAACAGTTTGTCACAGTTTTGGCATCGTTTCCTTGTTTTCCTTGGTTTGTGCGCATCAGTTCATACAAGTGTGTTGTATGTGTATCAACCTGTCAACCTATAGTTCATATAGTCTCTTGATTGTTCATGCAGAGTCTTCTCATAGATAGCCTAATAGTTGACACACATTAGCCTGATAGTTCATTCAAATTCTCTTGATAGTTCATACAGATTCTCTTTATAGTTCATACACATTCTCCTGATAGTTAGGGCACATTTCTCCTTATATTCAGTGTTGTTTTGTTCATACACAGTGTCCTGATAGTTCATAACCAGTTTGCACATAGTTCATTCTCTAAAAGTTCATCATTTTTTATACTGTGTCTCCTGATAGTTCATACAAAATAGATTGATAGTTCATTCATAGACTGTCTGATAGTTCATTCACAATTGTCTGATTAGTTCATTCAGATTCTCTTGATATTGAGTTTTGTTTGGTTCATACATAGTGTCCTGATAGTTCATAAGTTGTCTGCACATAGTTCATTTTCTAAAAGTTCATCATTTTTTTATAGTCTCCCCTGATAGTTCAAACACAATAGATTGATAGTTCATTCACAATTGTCTGATTAGTTCATACAGATTCTCTTGATATTGAGTTTTGTTTGGTTCATACACAATGTCCTGATAGTTCATAAGTTGTCTGCACATAGTTCATTTTCTAAAAGTTCATCATTTTTTATAGTCTCTCCAGATAATTCATACACAATAGATTGATAGTTCATTCACAATTGTCTGATAGTTCATTCACAATTGTCTGATTAGTTCATACACAACAGCAGACTGATTAGTTCATACACAGGAGATCACCGATAGTTCATATACAGCAGACTGATAGTTCATGCATGATCTACTGATTGTTCAAACACATCAGACTGATAGTTCATACATAACAGACTTATAGTTCATTCACAAACAGGCTGATAGTTCATACATAAAGCATTAAAAGGTGTTATTGAATTATCTAGTATAAAAGCTATTAAAGTATGAAGAAAACGTGTCATTTTATATATACATCAACATCATAGTTCATACACATTGTTAAGTATAGATAATTATGTAATAAAAAGTTGTATTTTCAGATCAAATACAAATATTTCCAATGAACTATCTAAGCTTTAGAATCTTCTTTTATTCTTCTCTTCATCATATCTCTTGCATCTTTCAGAACATAATTTCTGTATTCATTCACTTCACTCATCAGCAATCTTGTACAATATTTTGTTCTCAGGATCAACAACGCCATATCCTGTAAATGAGCATGGAAGTCATAAAATGTTACTGTTTTTGTTGGAACTTGAAATAATAAATTTAAAAAATTAAGAACCTTACATCTTTCTTTGTTAGGCCACACTTCCATTTTTTGACATCCCCCTGATATGTTTCCATATGCCTCATGCAGTAAATGCCACAATCAATGTAGTTTGTTTCATTTTGCCATGGCATTTTGATAACATGTTGCTTGAAGTCAAATATGTCTTCACCCTTTTGAATGCCTTGCTCTAACAAGAATTGTCCATAAGAATTTGTCTGCATGTAAGTCATTTTGGAAACAAAAATCATGTTAGACGATAAATGAGAAAAGAAAATTTACTGTATTTATCACAAAGAAATATCTTACCAAATCCTTTGCACATGTTTGATTTTTATCTTCTGGCTTCAAATCAGGTGGGAGTGGTCTGTTGTCAATTATTTCATAGCGTTTTCTCTTGAAATTTATACAGACCAAGAAGAAGTGTTGACTTCTGCATACAGGGAAGAAGACCTGTGTAATATCATAGTAAAGTATCAAAGTTCATACTCATTGTCCTTATAGTTCATATACATTATGGTGATAGTTCATACTCGTTGTTCTTGTAGTTCATACACAACAGACTTGTCTGATTAGTTCATTAGTTCATACATACTCTCCTCATAGTTCAATCAGTAACAATTTGATAGTTCATACACAGAAGAAGGATAGTTCATTCAAAGCAAACTGTTAGTTCATTCATAGAAGACTGATAGTTCATGCATTATCTACTGATAGTTCATACAAAGCACACTGATAGTTCATTCACAAAACAGTCTGATAGTTCATAAACAGAAGAAGGATAGTTTATACACTGAAGAAGGATAGTTCATTCAAAGCAGACGAATCATTCACAAAAGACTGATAGTTCATATATAGCAGACTCATATTTCATTCACAAACAGTGTGATAAAGCATGAAAATGTGTTATTGAACTAAAGTAAAAGACCTGTGCAATATCATAGTAAATATCAATGTTCATACTCATTCACCTTATATTTCATACTCTTTGTTCTTGTATTTCATAAGCTATTAAAATTACACACAAGTCTGAAACTGTTAGTTCATTCAAATTCCTATGCAATATCACAGTAAAAATATCAATGTTCATTCTCATTCTCCTTATAGGTCATATATATTCTGCTGATAGTTCATTGTCATTGTATCTGGTAGTTCATAAGCTATTAAAGTATGCGTAAGTCTGAAACTGAAAGTTCATTAAAATTCTAGAGAAGTATTTTCGAGTACTTACAAGTTCAGCCAAGTTCAAGTCAGGGTAACCATTGTATTCTAACTCTGTTTCAATCCTGTCGACAAACTTGTCATATGCTGTTAATGGCTTATCTGACTTCATTTGGATCACTGTGGCATCTAACATGACATGTCACACATAGAAGTAGTGGCTACACATTAGGTTTTCATTGTCAGTGTTCATAAAACTATATCTACTTGTTCATAAGTTCAATTTCACTTACATGTAAGTAAGTTGAGAAGAAAAGACGGTATGGCTTTGAGACTCCACGTTTCCTGTTTCTGAAATTCAGTCTCAAAGCCCACATGTCAATTATATCAGTGCCAATGTTTTTGCCAAACTGAAAGGTCTTCAGATATTCTCTTGTAATGAACAAATGCTTGTGTTGGAATATGGATTCACTGGAGAGAAACATCATATGTTTAGATTATAATGAACTGGAATCATTGTATTATGTTTTTAGAACAACTTACTTATCGCTATGGTTCGGATCATCGTCAATAAAGACAAACTCTGTGATCAATTTGTCCTTGCTAGTTACATTTTCCAAGGTTTTGCCTTCCTTGCTTGTCCAAAAAGGAGAACGCAAAGCTAGAGGAAGATTTTTCGGGTTTCTCTTTGGACGAACATTTACTTCAACTTCATCTTGACTCTCATCATCAGAGTATTCAACAGAACTTCAAAAACAGGAAGTTGAGTAATGTCAGAGAATTTATAAGATGTATGAAATTTTAGAATAATTATATAAATTGTAAATTAAAGTTTGAACATACTCATTGTCGTCATCCTTTTCACTAGAATCCCCTTGTGTCGTTTGCATTGGAGTTGGAGTTCGGAATTCATCGTTATGTGGCTCAACATTATCATCAATTTTCTTATTTTCCAGACTCGTTTCATTGTATTCCCTTGCAATTGCAGTGACTTGGTCAGGAGGTGTTGGTGTCAAACCTAGAGAAAAGGATGGAAATTCTGGTCCTTTGTCATTTGATTTCTGAATCTCCCTGACATGTTTCCTTCTAGTGTATGCAAACGCAAACTTAGGTGTAGTTTCAACACTCTTCCCCTTTTGTTCCGCAGTAATCGGTGCTTTCCCTGCCTCCACAGTTGTTGTTCTTTCACTACCGTTCCCTTTTTCCTCAGTTGAGATCGTTTCTAATTGTTTTGTTATTTTCACTTTGAATTTCAGAGATGGTCTTGTTGTTTCGCTTTCAGTTTATGTTCTCTCTGAACTCCTTGTTTCCAGACTAACCGTTTCATGTGATAATGCACCTCCCTCTGCAGAACATACATTTCTTGTTGTTTCTGAACTTTTCTCTTGTGCACAGAGTACATTATCTCTTGCATTCTGCTCTACAGTCGGTTGTTGTCCTTCTTTGGTAACACTTGCTGAATTGCTAGTTGTTGTCTTTGAAGCACATTTGAAACCACTATCAAATGCCTTTTGACACGCTGTAACAACTTCCTCCATTAACGGATGATTATAAAAAGCATCACCATTGAACCAATCTTGACCAACATTAGTGTTCCCTTGTTTTGGATTAGAAAAGAACTTTGCAAACCTGTTAGTTCAATTTTAATATAAAGTTTTTAGTTCATTAATGAGTGAAGAAAGGAAATGAATAGTTCATAGACAGGAAAGCAAAATGTTCATTACCATAGATCATCAAATGGAAAGGTTCCTTCACAGAAAACTCATAGTTCATATACAAAAAGCTAAGATTTCATTCAAAGAAAACTCATAGTTCATAGCCAGGAAATCATAGTTCATATACAAAAAGCCAAGAGTTCATTCAAAGAAAACTCATAGTTCATAGCCAGGAAATCATAGTTCATATACAAAAAGCCAAGAGTTCATTCAAAGAAAACTCATAGTTTATATACAGAGAATTCATAGATCATATACAGAGAACCAATATTTCATATACAGAGAACCAATAGTTCATATACAAGCCAATAGTTCATACTCATAGTTCAAATACAAAAATCGTATTTTTCATATACAAAAAGTCAATAGTTCATAGCCAGGAAACTCATAGTTCATATACGAAAATACAATTGTTCATTCACTTAAAACTCATAGTTCATTCCCAGGAAACTCAATAGTTCTAATACAGAAAGCAAAGAGTTCATTCAAAGACATAGCCAGAAAACTCATAGTTCATATACAGAAATACAATAGTTCATTCACTTAAAACTCATAGTTCATTCCCAGGAAACTCAATAGTTCTGATACAGAAAGCCAAGAGTTCATTCAAAGAAAACTCATAGTTCATAATCAATTTTTCTTTCATCAAACCGGTTGAATGTGTTACTCAGGGAAGGTATTGCAGCATGATTATTTCCGGCATCCTTCATTGACTGTTGTAGCCCAATGACACATCCTGCCATTGTCTTCAGTACAGAACTGAACTTCTGAGCATAATCCTACAAAAAAATTTAATCTTATTCAAATCAATTTATTTTACTTTTTCATTTATGAAATGACAAATTTAATAACTATAATTTGAATTTCACCTCATTTCATAGCATTCTTTGATGCACTTGCACTTGTACTTGCGACGTTTTCAGTTCTTTTTGGGTGGTCATCTTCCATTCGCATCCATTCTATTAATGTACCTTTCCCAAAGCCTGAAACACTCTCCTTATCTAGTCTCTCTTTTATTTTTGCCTTGTCCCACGCACGAATTGCTGGGAATACTGGCTGAGCTTTGGGATCCGGGAGTCCATAATGCATCATCTCGAGATTAAAAACTTGCACAAAAGCACAAAATTGGCTTTTAGTTAAAATAGTTCATCATGGTTTATATTATTCTTCATACAGAGTATGCAATATAAAAGTTTCCAGAAACACTTACCATAAGAAATACAACAGAACCAGTGAACCATGTTGAACGTGTAGGTGCTTGACGGACTTTCTTCACTCTGTTACACCTTCAATCAATCCGTTGAATGTGTAGGTGCACCAATCATAGTTCTTGATGTCTTCAACATCCAAAAGTGATCGAAGGATTCTGTATTTGCACCTTCTATTTTTGTGTCCATTCATGAGACAATTGTCAAAATAAACAACGAAGTCTCTCTTGAACTCCTCTCCGTAGTCATCCCTCTTTTTGATTTCTTCTCCCATTTTAGACACTAATGGATTCAGTTTCTGAGCACCCCATCTTATTTTCCAACTCTAAACCAAGTCTTTGTACTCTCTTGTTTCATCATCATTTCCATCAATCACTTGTTTGTCTCCATACAGCAAACCAAGTACCCTCCAAATATCATAAGGTGTGACACTTAGCTCTTCTTTGTGGAATTGTATAGTATAATTCTTCCTGGTTCAAAATTATCAACAAGGAACCTTAATAATTTTCCATTACATTCATTGAAGTTCAGGTGTAGAATACCTCCAAACCCTGTCTCCCTAATTGCTTCTTGTTGTCCAGGGTTCAATTTTTTAACCATATCAAACAAACTGGTTGGAGACATCCTTGTAGGGAGATTACCAATGTCTTTCTTCACTTTTGGCTTTGCTTCTTGATTTTCAGCAACAAGTTGATCCTTTTCTTCTCTTGGTGAATTCTGTTGCTCTGTGTTTGGCTGCTCGTCTTGTGATTCTGAGATCTGCTGAGCTGTTTGAAGCTGATCATCATCTGCTTGTTCTGAATTTTGATGCACTGTGTTCTCCATCTGTGACTGAGGCTGATGTTCTAGTGCTTCTGAAATCTGTTGAGCTGTTTCAAGCTGATTGTCTTATTCTTCTTCTGTATTTTGTTGCTCTGCGACCTCTGTGTGTGGCTGATTGCATTCTATCCTTGACTCATCTTCTTTTCCCACCTTTACCTTATCTACACACAGCCTTTTAGATGATGGTGAACAAGAAATGTCCTGGTCACTATCATCACCACTTTCAATTGTTTCAATTCTACTCCTTTTAGCTACACTTTTCACCCTGTGAGTCTTTTTCTTGACAATCAATGATACTCTACCCTCTTCTTGAGTCTTTTCCTGAGTATCTTAATGACTTGTATCTTGCTGACTTGTTTTTGTCTGAATTAAACAGATCATAAATATGTCACTGATAAACTCTATGATTTTAGCACTTTTAAAAGTATGTTTTAGCAAAGGTATTAAAGTACGAAGACTTATATACAGAAAACTAATAGATCATATACAGAAAGCCAATAATTCATACAGAGAATTCATACATCATATACAGAAAGCCAATATTTGACGCAGAAAGTCAATAGTTCATTCCCAGAAAACTCATAGTTCACCTACAGAACCCTAATAGTTCATATTCATAAGACTCATAGTTCATACACAGGTTCATAAACAGAAGGACAATAGCTTATACACAAGTTCATATACAGAAGGAAAATAGTTAATTTACAGAAAATCAATAGTTCACCTACAGAACCATAATAGTTCATATTCATAAGACTCATAGTTCATACACAGGTTCATAAACAGAAGGACAATAGCTTATACACAAGTTCATATACAGAAGGAAAATAGTTAATTTACAGAAAATCAATAGTTCACCTACAGAACCATAATAGTTCATATTCATGAGACTCATAGTTCATATTCATAAGACTCATAGTTCATATTCATAAGACTCATAGTTCTTACACAGGTTCATTTACAGAAGCACAATAGTTCATTCACAGAAAATCAATAGTTCACATTCAGAAACCTAACAGTTCATATCCATAAGACTCATAGTTCATATTCATAAGACTCATAGTTCATACACAGGTTCATATACAGAAGGAAAATAGTTCATTCACAGAAAATCAATAGTTCACATTCAGAAGCATAATAGTTCATATCCATAAGACTCATAGTTCATATTCATAAGACTCATAGTTCATCTCTAAGTCAATAGCCTTAATAAGTCAATATGCTAATTAACAAAGCTTTTTCAAAAATTTTCGTGATTCAAACTCAGTACAAACAGATATAAAATGATGTTGAAGAAATGAACAATGAATTAACCCTAAAATCACAGAACATTCAAATTTCATTTTTATAGTTCTATAATTATTGAACAATCTGTAAATGAAGAAAAGTTTGATAATCTCTTACCTTAATTCTCATGTTTCTGCTCTTTAAATTTCTTCAAAATCGACAATAATTTCTGCAAAATGGAGAAAATGTATAAATTTAACAACATAATTATTGAACTTAAATTATCAGAAATCGCAAAAGTTAATTCGAAATTCTTTTCATGTTTTTTACCTGTATCTGAATGATCGAAACCGAGAGTGAGAGAGATTGAGTCAGTTTTTAATTTTTGTGAGAGATTGTGTGAGAGTTTGAGTCAGTTTTGTTTCGCGTTTTGAAACCGTTCTTTTTTTCTTTTTCTTTTTTTAAGTTATGCGCGGGCTGGCAAAGACGCGGAAGAGAGAGAAGTGCAGAGTGGACTTTGGGCTTGCAAGCGGAGCCAATTCCGCGGACAATAAAACGCGGTCGGTTTGGGCCTGAGTCCATCCAACTTGGATGGACGCAGGTCCAGCCATCCGATGAGTGGGTGACGACAGGTGACCATCGGCCAGGCCTTCACCCCTTCGGTTTTCGGGCCAAAAAATAAATCTGTACCCGGCCTTTTGGCTATGGGCGGGCTATTGGGTTCTGGGCACATTCCAGATGGGCCGTTGGGTTTTACCTTCATCCCAAATCTGTTCCAAATCCAGGCGGGCTAGCAGGCCCAGTATTTTTTATCAGGCCTAGGGACTAGGATGACCCATAACTCCATATACGCTAAACATCGTAAGGTCATGTTCTTTTCGTCGTTTTCAAGTTGCATTCCATCTCGCATTCGGTACTTCATTTTGTCTCACATTTTCTTCCATTATCCGCGCTGTTCCGTCTCGTTCCTCACCATTCCGTAACATTCCGTTAAAAAGAACAGGGCCTAAGTCATACCCCGATTGTTATTTTTATAACATTCCGTTAAAAAGAACAGGGCCTAAGTCATACCCCGATTTTTATTTTTATTTTTATTTTAGGGTCAAGGATTCCATAATTTTTTTTAATTTTTTTTTTGGGTTCCAACATAATGTATATGATGTTCCCTTTCCTACACCTAACAAAATTACACAACTATAAAATTTATGAAAGTTTGTATTTGGAAAATAAATAAATAGAATGAATCTAACAATAATAAATTCAAATCATTATATTTTTTTAATTAAATTAGTGATAAAAATCCGTGAGATTTGATTTTAAAGAGTATAAAAGAAAGAAGAATTTAAAAATTCTCCCTATGAAAGATCTTTGAACATAACATAAGGAAGATGGACCCTCGAGAGAAGGAGTTCCTAACTTAGCAGTCGTTTGGTTGAAAGTGGGAAGTGCAACTTCCTGCTAACTAGTAATTCCTATGAAATAGAAATTCCTGAAAAGTGGGCAAAGTTGTTTGGTTGGCAATGGAAAGTAGAACTTCCTGCAGGAAGCCCCACTTATCTAGGAGGACAAGCTAAGTGACTTCTCCCATTTTGAGGGAAGTAGAACACTTCCCACAATTTTGTCAACCAAACAACTTTTCACTTTTCTACTTTTCACGAAGTTTGCACTTCTCACATTATTACTCATTGTCAACCAAACAACCATTTAATTACTTTCCTTAACTATTTAAAAAAACAATTATAAGGAAGATGGAAAATGGAAAATGAAGCTAGAAATGGTACTCCCTACTCAGGTGAGAGATTGTCAAACATTGTGTGCCTATGTTGGGCCCGGGATACTATAAGATAAGAGCCGCCCCGACATGACTAAGATAAAAGCAAAAGCTTTGTGGCTGTGTTGCTAATTTTTCTTCTTTTCGGCCACGAACTTACAAATAATTGGTCGGCTAAGGTAACGAGCAAAAAAAAATTGGTCGGCTAAGGATTCATTCAACGCCTCTCAATATTCTTATCAATATATTGTTTTTTTTTTTTTTTTGGGTTGAAGGGAGACAATGAGGCCATTACAATAAATTTACATACAACGGGGAAGGGGGATTTGAACCTGGAACTTAATATACCCAGAGCCTCAGTCTTTACCACTAGGCCAAGACCTCATTGGCTCTTATCAATATATTGTACATGATGGGAGTATGGTTTTTGATTACACCTCAGTACACTAATTTACTTTATTTTTATTTACTCTAATCCTTTTTTTTTTTTTCCAGAATGTAGTAAAATTCTTTATTGCTAATCAATAATCTCAGTGCAATAAACCTATAACTTTATTTTAAAATGTAGTTGGATATAGCTAAATTGGTTACTACTAATAAATGTAGCCAAGAAATTCCTTGATCGCCGATGTTACTCTGTACTACGTTAAATTCATGCAGGATGCATATGCTGGCAAATAATGGAGTAGTCACTTAGTAAATAATTTTGTTTTTGCTAGTTTTAAAGTAGTCTTCATCAATGATCACGCGCAAGTATGTCGGAGACATGGAATGTAGAGAAATAGGGAATAGACCTTGTTTAGTTGGATATAAGATAACATGAGAAGTGTAAGTTTTATGAAAGTTGATCGGGTGCCATTATTTGGTTTTTTAACTTCTTTGAATTACAACTTCTCTGTGTAATATAACTTACTTCCCACAAAATAAGTTGCTTACTTAGGAGGCTAGATAAGTGGAACTTTCCAAACTATTCCCACCAAAATTACATAAAATATTGGGTTGTTCAATATATATACATATATAACTTACATTTCCATGCATGCATTTACTTCTTCCATGAGAAGTCTTGTCTAATGAACAACAAAGCCGTAATAGTAGCGGTGACGATGAGAAGGACACTGGCAAGAAAAGTCTAGGATAAGGCAAGAAATCACCACTTGAGACCACTGAGAAGAAGGATAGTAGGGTACTGGCAAGAAAAGTCTAAGATAAGGCAAGAAATCACCACTTGACCAGTATAAATTGTAAATAGACCCATTAACACAAGAATCATTGCATAAGAGTTTGCTAGAGGCAAGTCCAATAGTCTGTATAGCAAAAGCAATCAGGCAAGGTTAGCGGCAGGATGCTTCCCATGAATAAGGGTACTGGCCAGACTAGTTATGCAAAACGCTCTTACATCCAGGTAATTTGTCACACCATTTAAATACAATTAGATTTTCAACTAGAGGTACCCCTTAACATTTGTACTCTCTCTGTTTCACAATTTATATCATTATTTGACTTTAACTTTATTTCATAATATAATAAGGCGCAGAACAATTTTTTCAAAAAACATTTATTGTTATATTTTCCACTTTACCCTTTTTTTTTTTGGCTCCCCATGCTCTATCTTCTTTGTCATTTTAATGCTAAGGATATACTAATAAAATTACCCTATCTTTATATTGTTTTTAAAGTTCCTTAGTCTATTTGCCAAGCCAAAATATGCCTATATTTTGAAATAGATAGCGTAACTAGTTTTTTCCACTCTTAGAGCTACCAAATAGTTTGTCAGTTTATTTTCAATTTGCAGTTACAACTATCGCTAATTTTGTGAGCCTATCCATGCTAGATTACAACTTGCAGCTACAACAACGACAGTTTGTTTATTAGCTTTTCGTACCAATTTTGAACTACCAATGCAATTTCTTTCCTCATTTTTAACATTTCACAACTATAAATGTAACTTATTTTGCCAAACATAATCTTATGCAGTCTTAGGGTACGTCCCTAGCTATTTTATAAACTTAATTTTAATTGGAAATTGCTAACAAGATATATAATAATTCAGTGATTAAAAGCCCAATACATAACAAGATTGACTAAATAAAAAGTAGCATTAATGGGAATGCAAACATACATTTTAAATGTATTTTTCTAAATAAAAATTTGATATTACAGAAGCAGGTACTATTATCGACAAAATCTCTAAAAGAGGAAGCCATAAAGGTATTTTACCGCAATGAACAACCACCAACCCTATGCATTGTAGACTTGGGTTGTTCCACTGATGAGCTGAACAACCAGTCTGTAATCTCCAACCTCGTGGTAGCTGTTGAAGAGACTCGTCGAAAACTCGAAAGAGGTCCCCAAGATTATCAAGTTTACTTGAATGACCTTCCTGGAAATGATTTCAACACAGTGTTTAGATCACTAACAAGCTTTAAGGAGAAGCTTAAGAAGCAAATGGGTGATGGGTTCGGACATTGCTTTGTTGGTGCTGTTCCTGGTTCTTTCTATGATAGGTTATTCCCCACCAACAGTGTGCACTTTGTCCACTCTTCCTACAGTATTCATTGGCTATCACAGGTTATTAAAATTCAATACTTAATTCCTCTGTTCCCTATGATTATAATTATATAGGTATAAAAGTTATAAAAATGTGATATTTTGAAAATATTATTAAAAATAAATCTAATAATAGTATCTTACTTTGTATAATTTTTATATACTTTTTTTTTAAATTAATGATCTAAAAAAAAATTTCGAACTGGAGTATAAGAAAATCAGAAACGTAGTCATGCAATTAAAATTTTATAATTTTTTTACTTAATTCAATACTTATAGATGTTATGATCGATAACAGTGGCCACATAATTATGTATTAGGTACCGGAAGGAAATAGATGAGAACAAGAGGAACATTAGCATAGCAAGAACAAGCCCTTCAAGTGTGATTGATGCTTATTATGAGCAATTCGAAAAGGATTTCACAATGTTTCTACAATGTCGTTCCAAGGAAATGAAACCAGGAGGATGCATGGTACTAACATGTATAGGAAGGGATAACAATGCGTATGAGCTAGAATATACTAAGGCGGCCTACCATGCGTATGAGCTTCTAGCTACGACTCTTAATGAAATGGTTTCAGAGGTATTATAAGTCTTTCCTATTACTGTATTCGTCAATGGCTAGAATATATATGAGATCATAATGATGCATTGGTAGTAAACTGAAGTCCGGTCCTAATTTCATAAGAAAGCTTTCCCATCATTTTGTTTTTCTTTCCATCACTCCAAAAAACAAAACTCGGTAAAAGTAGCACATATCTTCATTTATTTTCCTATCATTTTCTCCCTACCAAATTATAAGCTCCTAGGACTCGCTTGCAATAATTCTCGCACGTGTTTCTCCTTTCTGATTTTTCTTCTTCACATCAAATAATAGGATTAATGATTTTTGGGTATTTTTTTGGCATACGTGGCGGAATGTAATTGAAAATTACATAACTTTGTTGTACGTACAATAGCATATGCCATAGTTGAATAACGACAATGCATGTATTTTTGCAGGGTCATGTAGCAGAAGAAAAGCTAAACTCATTCAACATCCCTAAATACGCTCCATCAGAAGCAGAATTCAGGTTATTAGTAGAGAGAGAGAGGGATCCTTTGCTATTAGTGAAGTTCATTTTTCTGAAGTTCAATGGGAAGCAGAGCATGATAATAATAACTTATCCGAGTCATTTGGTCATTATAACTTCGCGAAATGCATGAGATCTGTGCTTGAGTCATTACTCGTTATCCATTTTGGGAAAACGATCATTGATGAGGCGTTCAAAAGATACGCAGAGATTGTTCGTGTGGCACAAACTGAAGAGAATAATGTGTTCACAAATGTAACTGTGTTGATGACAAAAATAAAAAAAACATAGTAGTACTTATTAGTACTATTATGTGGCTGTGACAAGAATACCATTAACTTCCCATAATTTCTTTTCACTAAATTATATTATGGACTATATATATATATATATACTAGGTGGATGCCCGTGAGTATGCCCGTGCGTTGTATAGACTGTGATTATATAATAAAATTAATATAAAGTGATTATTAATTTCATATCGAAAAATCAAAGTGTAACTGTCACTTATGAAAAACTATTAGTAATATATGGATAAATATTTATATAATCCACATAATATCATGAATGCCATATAATAAGATTACTATGACTTTATAGGGTATTTAATCTAATTTAAACTCTAATCATCAGTTTCAAATTAACTATTAATTAACTCATCTCATATGTTACATGATCCAAGAGGTAATAGTTTCAAAGTCTTTCTATGCTTGATGTTGGTACGTCAATGCTCTTATGTTGATATAAGTGTACAACTAACCTTCCAAAGATATGATCCTTCTTTTATGGTAAAATCAGTTTAAATGTCTAATGTATACATAACTACTTTTCAAAAAATAAAGAAGTTTTAGACGTAAACCTTAGAATAGCAAAACATATTTTAATGCTTACTTGTTTTTTCAAAGCTATATGCGGTCAAAGTACAGAGTACTGCCTTGAAGAACGCAAAAAGTCCAATGTAATTTTATTTGTGGTCCGAAAGGAGTACACTTAATAATTATAAAGTTGAAGGGAACATAAATTGGAGCCCTAAAATAACATGGGAGATCAATATATTACGTACAATTATAAAATTATACGTGATAATGATAAAGTTTCCCATTAAAGATTGGACCTATAATTATTTTAGATTCATCCTTTATTTCTTTATTCTACACATACTCTTTTTATTATATTTTAGCTTGAGATTGCTTTTTAAATTTTTATAACTAATATACGTATCTTTTCTCTTATTTTTACATTGCAACTCTTTAGTTGTGTCAGCTTGTCAAGCTAATTACTATTTACCTTTTTAAGTGGACGCATCTTATGTTGTAAATCAATAGAACATACTACAAACGAGTATCATTTTAAAGGATATTTCGTACTCGTTCCAATGGTGTAAGAAATTTAATTTTTTAAGCGGTAAAAGTAAAGTTATATGCTTTTTAAAATATAATAGTCTACTCTTTAATAATTTATGAAAGTACAACTTTAGTATATATATTCTATACGAAAACCTCTAAATAATAGTGTACTCTTTAACGATTTAGGAAAGTACAACTTTAGTATATATATTCTATACCAAAATATATATTTCTATTTTATATTTATATTAAAACTTTATTACAATGGCTCGCTTAGGTGGACGAAGGCAATGGTTAAATTATGATCTCAAGAGTTGGAACCTCCTTACTCTTTCTCTCCTTCTTCTTCCTTTTCTCTCTCCTTCCTCACCACTCTCTCTCCTTCCCCCTCCCCCACTTGCACATTTAATATCACCTCATAATGAGATTAGAGTCCTTCCTATGAGAGTAGGCAAGAATTTGTGCCTCAAATACTGTCAGAAATTGCCTATAATATATAGATATATTAAAACTTTATTACAATGGCTCGCTTAGCTGGACGCCTCCAATGCTGTCAGAAAATGCCCCTAATATATAGATACTAGTTTGAAAGCCCGTACAATGCACGAATTCATGTCAATATACTCGTATATAATGTTTTAAATATTCTACTTATATGTTTTAAACTATTATTTCATTCACATATACAACATGTTTTTCGTTCAATAATACACTATAATCCAACAAAGTACCTCAGCTATGGGTAAGATCTTAGAGTTGAATCTTTGATCAATCATCTAAAAATTTGCATACAATACAAAAACAACAACATTAGATGGGAGGACATACATATTGGATTAGCAAAAGAGCAAGAGAAACGAAGAAACCTATACTCAGTAGTCATTATTCTCATGTATAAACATTAAATGAGAAGATATACGTATATATTGACATTAACAGAAAAGCAAGAGATCAAAGAAAAAACATGTACACAATAATATTATGTGGAATGTATCATAAACTTGTATAATGCTAAAATAGAGGAATCAAAACTCACCGGAAATGCAATACCTGGCTAGCAAAGCGGTATTAGTTTTGGCGATTTATATAGAAGGCATAAAGGATAACCTATCAAGTGTCTAATAAGAATCCAACTATTAACTTTCTTTTTTTTGCACGGATCAAACTACTAACTTATCTTTATCAAAAACAAAAATTATCTTTTATCAAAAACCAAAAGAAAAAAAAAAACGAATAAAATAGTGCTTGTTGAGTTGTAAAGAACTCTACATCTGTTTTCATAAATGTATCCACATTCACAAAATAATTGAAAAATAAATTTATTAGTAAATATTGCATGCCTCAAAACTCTTAGAAAATGTCAATTTTATATAGATTGAATGAGTGAAAGCATGAATATATTATACAATACATGAATTTAAAGGCAATGACATATCACATATATAGTAGGGAATATATACCCATCCTTACGCGACATTGTTGCTTGTAGACATCAATTATTGAATGGTGAAACATACCTACAAAAATAACACCATTAGTTAGCAAAAAAAAAAAAGAAAAATATTGACATTGGCATTGATAAAGGGGGAGGGGGACCGGAAAAAACAAAGAAAACGTAAAGGGGGTGGGTGGTGAGGGTGGGTGGTGGGGGTGGGGAGTTGCCTCTGAATGAGTTTGCAAGGGGAGAGTTTGTTATTTTCCTAATATATAGTAGTTTGGTAGAAAGATGTAGGGATTGTATAAAACTATAGTAACATATGTCTTCGCTTTTTACTCAGAAACCAAACTATGTCAACTTCTTATCTTTTGATTGGTTATTCTTATGCTTAGTCCTATAAAAGATTTGGGAAATTGTTGGATTTTTATCTGTAGTATTTTTAGAGGTTGTTGGATTTTTATCATTTTAAGTAGTATTTTTAATTTTTTAAGATATCTGTAGTATTTTTTTTAGGTCTACAGTTTGAGTTTTAATGAAATCAAATTTGTACATTACAGTTTCAAATTATCTCAAACACTAACAAATAAATTATTAACAGATGATTTGATGTAGTATTTGTACGTAAGTTTTTAGTAAAAACAATTCCCCCTCCCCCTTTTTTTTTAGGTCTACAGTCTGAGTTTGATAAAAGTGGAGATCAAAAAGACTTGAGAATTTGCTGGATTCTTATCTTTTCGAGTAGTAGTTGAGTTATGAAACTATTGTCTTTGTACGTCCTGTCATGGGTGTGTCTAATTTGTCACAAGTTTAACATTCGTTTGGTTTGATAAAAATTAAAGCAATTATAGATCGTTTCCCCTGTAAAATGCCTGGTAATCAACTACCTTTGACTGTACACACCACATAATGCAATGTAATTATTTTATAGAGTAAATGTGGGGTGAAAAGTGAAGGAGTGAGAGGAGTGGGATAAGAAAAGTGGAGTTGATTGCATGATTCAATGTAATCACAATTACTCAACTTTTCACATGTAATGATGATTACTTTGAATGGTGTAATCAATTTCACTTTCCCATCTTTTTCTTTCCCCTTTTTCCTTTCTCACCTCATATCTACCCTATAAAATAGTTGCATTGCATTAGATTTGATTGCAAGCAAGTAAACATATGGTGATAATTGTGGGTTTATATTCTGTAGGTGTTCTACTCTTATCAACTTCCTTCTTACTCTTCGTTTTGATAAGGCAATGCATTCGACTCGCTCCCGGCCCCATCTATGCACATCAGCTTATTGCTTATATGATGTACTATCGAAATGTTTCGCTTGTTATTCGTTCATCACACGGAATAATAAATTAATCTAATTTAAATTAACATACTTTGATAATCGCTTGTTCTCATAGGAATAATGTGCTCACGAACAATATAATATATCACAAGAAGTACGCTTAATGAATTTCTGGTTGTGGATTTGCGGGCATCGCCACTATATGCGTGGATCCATAGTTGAAGAATGCAAGATCAGAGCAATTTGTTAAATTTGCTTGCGTGACTTTGTGGCTCAGGTTCTAGAGATTCATTAGTAAATTAGTAAATTATATACGAAGATTGATAATAACATTAATCATTCACGAATTGATAATAACATGAATCAAAGACATATGATATAAGGGAAGGGTGAAAAAATAGAAGAAAGGAGAAAACGTAACAAGGGTGAGGGAATAACAACAGACAAATGAAATACTCTACTATACTCCAAAAGAAACGTAGGGGCATCTTTGCTAAAATGCAATTGGGGAGTATTAGGTTTAATTGGCTCATCTTTCGAAGTGTTTTACTTTGAACCAAGTACTACTTAAAGGCTAACAAATGATTGCATTTTATCACACTTTTTGATGAGATGGACTCTGGCTAGCTTTAATACGATGACTCATAGAAAATTATATTCTTCTAATATTTATTTCTGATATTATCAAAACTAACAAAATGTTTGCAAAAGTAACTTAAATGCTTAGGTGACATGCTTAAAAACTCTTAAAAAATGCCAGCTGCGATGCACGGTTTAGAATATATCTATTTTTTATTATTTTTTTTATTTATCAAAATGGGTCTTATTTTAAAGTATATTTCGTACTCTTTATAATAGTGTAACAAAATTAAATTTTGGACACTTGAATCAAAAGTTATGTGTCGCCTAAGATGCAACTATTTCTACATTTTATTGAAAGTAGGGCTCTAGTCTTATCTCTTATCCAAAACTCTATTTATCTATATTTATTACTATCAAAAAAAATTTAATTATTATTTTTTTTATTTTTGAATTTTTTTTTTATTAATTATTTGCCTATGTGGCATGCCTCAGAAGGCTCGAGAAATATTTTTTTTATTCATCAAGATGGGTCTTATTATAAAGTATATTTCGTACTCTTTATAATGGTGTAACAAAATTAAATTTTGGACATTTGAATCAAAAGTTATGTGTCGCTTAAGATGCAACTATTTCTACATTTTATTGAAAGTAGGGCTCTAGTCTTATCTCTTATCCAAAACTCTATTTATCTATATTTATTACTATTAAAAAAAATTAATTATTATGTTTTTATTTTGGAAATATTTTTTTAATTAATTATTTGCCTATGTGGCATGCCTCAAAAGGCTCGAAAAATACCAGCTTTATATATATACACTAGTTATCAAGCCCGTGCGATGCACGAATTCATGTCAATACACTCGTATAATTGAATTTTACTTTAAATTATTGTTTCATTAGCATATACAATTTTTTTTAATGAGTACACTATAATCCAACAATCTAAAAAGTTGTTATCAAAATCTTAAATTTTATGTATTATGCAAAAGAAAAAAATAAAAAAAAAACTTAACTTTGTCCCGTTTCATATAATTAATTAACAAATTGTTTATTTTCATAAATGAGATAATCACAATTAGATACATTATCCATAAAATCAATCCTCCTTTCCTTAACTCAAAAGGACACTCTATGAGGACTTTGATTGATCATCCAAATATGGGTTATGCCGATGACTTTATAGTATAACTTTTAGAATTAAAGAGAACTTAAAAGTATAACAATGAAGTGAACACTATTAACCAATTAAGATTTGTATAATGGTGGACTGCTAATTTTTAGCCTTATGTATCTAGACCTTTTATCTTTAGTTTTGCATCTAACTATTTATTCAATACACACTTCTTTTCTCGAAAGGTGATTTACATCAATTGCGATATCTAATTTAATTTCCTATGCATAAAAGAATACTAAATTTCCATGCAAGTAGTCATTTCTCCTTTCTTCTCGCTCCTTGGTTGTTTATATATCATATTCATGATATGTTTTGTTGTTCCTAAATACTCCTTTGATCAACTCCTTGTAAAAAAAACATTCTTTAAGTTACTTATTTTTTTGGAAAATGATAAGTATATTCATTCATCAAAGGGATGTCGGAATGACACCCTCTGTAAGATAGTGCACCTAAGAGTCCTAGGAGATGGCCTAGAAACTCAAAATATCTAAAGGGGTAACATCAGAGAAGGCAAAAACCAGAAAACTATCTAACGGCCAAGAAGTCAAGAAGGGTACAAGCGCTAGCATTAAACTTATAAAATCGGGCACACACATCAAACTTAATCTTCCATAGTACCTGAGGCACACAATAGGACTTATTCATAAAAATCCGAGAATCACGCTCTCTCCATATGTGATAGACAGCAGCAGCGAACGCAGCTCGCATCACCTTTTTCTTCATATTCTTCCCTCTAACATGAGCACAAAACCACTTTAACTCTTGCCGCAGGCCTTTGGGCCTTCTCACAATACCAATCCATTCAAGAACCGCGCACCAAATTTGAGAGGAAAAAGGGCACTGGAAGAAGAGGTGTGGGACAGATTCTGCATTAGCTCCACAAAGGCAGCATCTGTTCACCAAACACCATCCTCTCTTGACAATGCAAGGTTGTCAATAGTAGCTAACCTGTCGTGTGCAGCTAACAGGAAGATAATTTTGTGCCTCGGCACTCCAAAATTCTCCCAGACAACTCGATGTGCTCTAAAAGGACCCCCGTGCTCACGAAGATAATTATATGAAGCTGCCAATTGAAATTTGCTCCCATTCCATGACTGCATCAAACTCTGTGTGCTTTCAGCAGCTTTTTCACATTGCACCAAGAAGTCATCACGAATACCCAATACTTTCTTCCAAAGCCAAGAGTCACCTTGCTTAGCTTTGACATCAAGGATTGAAGCACCCTTGAGATAATATCTCTGCACCCATGATCTCCACATAGTGTTCTTTCCGCCAACAAGGTGAGAGAGCCATTTAATGAAAAGAGCTTTATTCCAAAACAGGATCTCTTTTATATTAATACCTCCACATAGTTTCTAAGTTACTTATTCTCATTGAACTGATTTATAATAATTAACTCCCATGCACAGGTGTCATTTCTCCGTATTACACCACTCAAGATCGTTGACGATTCTCCCATATTGATCATATATTCATTGAAAACTTGTATGAAGTTTACAAATTGTTAATTTATTTTATTTTAATGAATAATGATGACATATACAAAGTAGTGGAAATCAAAAATATAAAAGAAGAAAACATCCCTGTAATAAAATCTAACCAATCTTGAATACTTCGTTTATAATCTTATAACTTTCATATGTAATTAGTCAAATCTTAAATCTTAATAATTTATTTGAGTTAAGAAGACAAAATAATATAACAAAATAAAGTTGGAAATCATATACTACAAAGTTGGAAATAAAGCTTGAGTCAGCAGCTAAATTACCTGATCATATCCATAAAAGTCCAACTTGGTTAAAAATCTGATAGAAAATAAATTTTTAAAAAATTTATTTAGTCAACCACTTTCGCCTTACAAATAAAGGGAAAAAGGAATGATCCTTGCTAGTGGTAATATCAAACCAGCTGCCCATTAATTGCTTGTGTCTTCATTGGAAACAATATCAACTTAGTGTCCCCACAAAATTTTATATGAGCCGCCTTTACGCATGAAGCATTGAAGCGTGATACTATACTATGAGTAAAAAATTGATATCACCGTATATAAAAAATAATAACTACTCCAGATAAAAAGCGATACCCAATAGAATTTTTGAATAACCCCTACACCTACATTATATGAGATTATTATTAGTCAAATTTGCAATAGTTATGTTAGTTCGCACCAAAAATAGAAAAACAAAAAAAAAGCATGAAACATGAATATCAAAAAGAAAAGTAAAACATGAATTGGGAAACAAATAAGAAGACTTGCCAAAAAAAAATACTTACTTCATCATTTTGATTGACGTAATCGATCAACTAATAACATGTATGACAAAATACAATTAAATAAGTCAAATTTACAATTTTTTTAATTATAGCTTGATAACAATGAAAGTATATACAAAAGACAAAATGTAAGTAGGAACCAAAAATTAATTTTAAAAAAGTAACTAAACTTAAGAAATGTATATATTATTACTAACATGAACAAATTTAAGCAAGAAACAATACTGATATGAACAAAATTATCAAGAAACTGAATCTAACATAAGAATAATAAAAAATCAAGAAAAGAAAAATATTTCCCATTGCAAGTGCTTATATGTCCTCTTTTAATTGGATGTATAAATTGTAGCCTCACGCTAAGGATGCACATAGCATCTCTCTAAATAGTAACATTGCTTTATCTTATTTAACTTATATTTATCTATCTAAATATCTTTTACCTTTAAGTTTGGATATACGTATTGTAATTGGACTACACTTCTTGACTTATCATGATACATTGGAATGCAAATTCCAATTTCTAAAACCCTAGTTAGGGAGAAGACGTAAGATTTTTTTTAAACCAATTTTCTTATTTCATCATTCTGATTTGATATTAGTCTCATGTTAAGCAATTGGTATGGAAAAGATACCCTTATGGGGTGTATCGTATGGTTTCCTAACCTGCATGTACAAAAAGCAAATTTATTAGTAGTACAAATCACAAATTTTAAGGACATGTCATTTTCTGGTAGTATGAGAAGTAAAGAAAAAAGAAGGGGAAAGTTGGGACTTTGGGGGATCAATGTTTATAAGTTAAATAAAAGTCATTGCACCCAAAAAAAAAGTTATGAGTTAAGCTCAAAAAGAAAATGAAAAGAAATAAGTGGGAGGTGATGAAGCTTATATATGTTACGTGATTTTATAGGAATAGATTTAAAAATAAAAGTTTTTGAGACGCAATCATCAAAATCTATACACATGCTTATTCTCTCCCATCCAAAAATTTGATTTTGTAGGTAAAAGAGAGAAAATAATCTTACCATAAAAGAAATTTCACTTGATCATTGTAATCTTTAACCCTGTAAAGGGGAATTAAAAGGAAAAAAAATTCACATACATAGATTTAAATTCGCATAATATTGAAAAGACAAAGCATGAATTATTGGTCGGAGAGAAGGAAAAATCTTTACAAAATGATCCTCACTTGACCACGTGTTTGCTAGCGGTAATCCCAAATCTATACATAACTTGAACTGTTAAATCGAATTAAAAAAAGAAAAATAAGATGCAACTTAAATCAAATAAGGCTTAAATTTGTACATGCATAAGCGACTAAAAGATGAGGAGGGGGATTGAAGATGCTGGCCGACTATGGCAATTAAGGAATGGAGCTTGAGGGGGGGGGGGGGGGGGGGGTAGGGGAGGTTTGCAAGTTAAGATTAAATAATAGAATCAGGGATCGTTCTTTGTGATTTATTTGAATGCAAACTCTGCTATTTAGAATCTTAATAATATTAAAATGATCTATTTATAAACTTTGTTTATCGCCTATATGGCGCGTTCCATGTTTACCGTTTATGTGGTATGCCTCATTGCTACCTATATATTCTAAACATATTATAAATGCATCTTGTTTTGAAGTATTTTCCAATTCGAATATGATGGTGTAATTTTTGTTATTTTTTGAGATGTATAGAAAACATTATATATGATTTGAATATTTGACGAAGATGAGTTATAACCCTCAAACAACTCTTATAGTTTTTTTTTTTTTTGGTGAAAACAACTCTTATGCTAATTATTTTTTGTCTTTATCTTCGCTTAGGTGGCGCGCTATTAAAATTCTTGCCTACGTGGCACGCCTCATTGCTCCCCGAAAATGCCTCTTTTCTTTCAATCTATTTTGTTTTTTTTTTTATTTAGATAATGAATACTATCATTTCCATGAACGTCTTCAAACAGAGATTTGCAAGAATACCGTACTATTTGCGATTATATGCTACTGTAATCAATATGGGTCTTATTTTAAAGCATATTTTGTGCTCTTTATAACGGTGTAAAAAATTTAAATTTATGAAACTTGAATCAAAAGTTATGTGTGTGTTGTTTAAGTTACAACTACATCTACATTTTTATTGAAAGTAGAACTCTAGTATTTTCTCTTATGCGAAACTCTATTAATCAATATTTATTATTATTAAATTTTATTTAATTATTTTTACTTTTTAATCTGTTTGATGATGTGGCATGCCTCAGAAGGCTCGAAAACAGCCAGCTTTATATATATATATACACACACACACACACACACACACACACACACACACACACACACACACACTAGTAATGATGCCCGTGCGATGCACGGGTTAAGTTATATATATTTTTATTTTTATTATTTTCCTTGTAATTTTATTCTTCAATATTATATATTTTAAAATATGTTTACGCTAATTAAAATTGGATATGATCTTATACGTTAAGATTAAATATATTGTAAATACATCCCATTTTGAAGTATTTTTCGATGCGAATACGATGGTACAAATATTATTATTTTTGAATATGTGTAGAAGATTACATTTGCTTTTGAAGTTTCGACAAAGATTAAGTTATAACACTTATAAACTCTAATTATTGATCACAAGTCAAACTCTCAATTTTATTTTTGTAAAAATTATTCTAATAATATATTTAATGATGTGGCATGACTCAAAACTCACGAAATATACCAGCTTTATATATATATATATAATAATATAATAATTAATAATTGATTGATTATGGTTATGATTATGATTGTAAAGGTGTCCGCACCCTAAATTGGTTCCGATTAAAATAGTTTTGTACGCTCATTTGCATAAAAAAAATATATAGATCTTCCTGCCCACTAATACTATATAATAGATTAGAGGTTACGAATTTGTATGCTATCAAGTAACAACCTTTAAGACTTTAACGTTAACATTATTGCATTGCCTTCAAAAATTTTGAACTCGTAGTGCTTCCATATAAAAGAGCCAAATAGCAACTACCCTCATTACTTTTATTACTCCATCCGTTTAAATTTTTTCTTTGTATTTGACTTTTTATTATTGTCTATAAAACAACATATTGACCATAAATAACTATAATTACATAGTCATATATTACTCGTATAATATTTGAAAATACCATATAGAACAACGATCTTTTCAGTCTGTATATTTTAAAAAAAAAAAAAATTCACAAATTAGTGGTTGAAATCTGTAAACTTTAATCTAAAAGAAGTCAATTGAAAAGAAAAATATAAAACAAAAGTATTTGCGACATAATCAATATATTATAATATAAGTGTATTAATGTGAATCTGTGCATCACTGATCACACGGATTTGATAACTAGTACAAGAAAAATGAAGGTAGAATAGTACCTAAACGAGAGATGGTCAAGTAGTGTGTCCCCACGACAAAAGATAAGTAGATAAGAGCCATAACTTTGTGGCTGCAATGCAATAGTGCAATGCTAGTTTCCCCCGCGCACACAAGTCACGAGGCGGCCACGGCCCACGGCCAGGAACTTACGAATAATATAATATTGGGCCAACGGCTTCTTATCAATATACAGCTGTATGTACATGATCACCGACGTTACTTTGTACAGTACTACGTTAAATTCATGTGATAAATATGCCGGGTAATTAAAGAATAAATAAGAAGTCTTGTATGTGGCGGCTTCAGGTAAGACTACCTTTGTATATAAGCATGATGTTGATCTGACATCATGTTTGTATGAGAAACCGCCTTATAATTTTTTATATTAAGTCACGAAAGACTAAAAGCTAATAGTATTAGCGGCCACGGTGAGAGAGGAAGCTAAGGCAAGAAAGTACCACGTACATACATGTCCAGTATAAATAGACCCATTTATATAATTTACACATGAATCGTTATTGCATAAGAGTTTGCTAGATGAGGCAAATCGAAACAGTTTGTATATCTAAAGCAAACAAGAGAGAAAGAGATGGTTGAGCTTAGCCGCAGGGTGCTTCATATGAATGAGGGTACCGGTGAGACTAGTTATGCGAAAAGCTCTTACATCCAGGTAAATTTTGTTATATGACCATTACTAAAATGTAAATTTTTGTATAACAAAATGGAGTTAATTTTTAACCAATATGAGTTGATGTAGTGGTTCAGCACTTCATCCCTTAAACAAGTGGTTGGGGGTTCGAATCCCAACTCTTGCGAATGGAAAAAATCCCTTGGTCAGCCCCATACCGCTTAGTGCGCTGAAAGTTGAGGCGAGAGGATTAGTCACTGTGGTCGACGGTGGATGCCATTGGCCGCAAAGACCCAAAAACAAAAATGGAGTTAATTTTTAGAAATATAAGGGTCAATTATAATGAATTGTAAGTTTGTGACCGTTATTTCACTATGAAGTAATCATCATCAGCGAGAGGATTAGTCATTGTGGTTAACGGTGGATACCATTGGCCGCAAAGACCAAAAAAAAAATGGAGTTAATTTTTAGAAATATAAGGGTCAATTATAATAAATTGTAAGTTTGTGACCATTATTTCACTATGAAGTAATCATCATCGGCGAGAGGATTAGTCATTGTGGTCGACGGTGGATACCATTGGCCGCAAAGACCAAAACAAAAAAAATGGAGTTAATTTTTAGAAATATAAAGGTCAATTATAATGAATTGTAAGTTTGTAACCATTATTTTACTATGAAGTAATCATCATCTTGATCACCAAAAATTATAAAAGAACCGTCTTCTACAAGTTTTTGTGAAAGAGGATAATATATACAAAGATGATATTTCAACACTTACAAAACAACAGTTTCATTTGTTAGTACTATTTTTTAACTATTTCTGATGAAAGAAAATGATAGGACCATACATACAGATTTAGATTATTGTTGTAACTTGTAAATGCTGATATTTGGTTCAACAGAAGCAGTCACTACTATTGACAAAATCCATAAAAGAGGAAGCCATAAGGGTTTTCTACCGCAATGAACAACCCTAAACCCTATGCATTGCGGACTTGGGTTGTTCCTCTGGTGAGCTGAACAACCAATCTGTAATCTCCAATCTCGTGGTAGCTGTTGAAGAGGCTCGTCGAAAACTCGGACGACAAGGCCCCCAGGATTATCAAGTTTACTTGAATGACCTTACTGGAAATGATTTCAACAGTGTTTAGGTCATTGACAAGCTTTAAGGAAAAACTTAAGAAGCAAATGGGAGATGAGTTCGGACATTGCTTTGTTGGTGCTGTTCCTGGTTCTTTCTATGATAGACTGTTCCCAACCAACAGTTTGCACTTTGTCCACTCTTCCTATAGTCTTCATTGGCTATCACAGGTTATTGAAATTCAATATGAACAATCATAAATGTTGTTAATCAATTTTTTATTCTTATTTAGATTTAGATATATGTTATGATAATATTAGGTACCGGAAGGAATAGATGAGAATAAAAGGAACATTTGCATAGCAAGAACAAGCCCTTCAAGTGTGATTAATGCTTATTATGAACAATTCGAAAAGGACTTCACAATGTTTCTACAATGTCGTTCCGAAGAAATGAAACCAGGAGGATGCATGGTATTAACATGTTTGGCAAGGGAAAGCAATGAACCATATACTAAGACGGGCTACTATATGTATGAGCTTCTAGCTACAATTCTCAATGATATGGTTTCAGAGGTATATATAGTCTTTCCTATTATTAGTGACATTCTCGAGAACTCGTAATGTTTCCCATGTACATACATTTGGTTGCATAAGAAGAATTTGAAAGGAAAATTATACCACTTGGTAGGAAAGTGAAGTGATAATTTCGTAAGAAAGCTTTTTAATTTCCTATCGCTTTATTTCCCTTCCCATCACTCTACAAATAAAAAAGGAAACAAACAAACATGATCAGAAAAGTAGTCCTTTTGTTGTACAATAACAAGCCATATTTGATAACAAGAATATATTTATGCGCGCAGGGCCATGTAGCAGAGGAAAAGCTGAACTCATTCAACATCCCTCATTACTCTCTAACAGAAGCAGAATTAAGGTTATTAGTAGGGACAGAAGGATCATTTGCTGTCAGTGAAGTTCATATTTCTGAAGTCCAATGGGAAGCAACGGATGATTACAATAATAAGGATGGTATCTTATCCGAGTCATTTGGTCATTATAACTTCGCGAAATGCATGAGATCTGTGCTTGAATCTTTACTCGTTACCCATTTTGGGGAAACAATCATTGATGAATTGTTCAAAAAATATGCAGAGATTGTTCGTGTGGCACAGACTAAAGAGAATAACGTGTTCACAAATGTAACTGTGTTGATGACAAAAATAAGACGAACCATATATATGGTGGCCGAAAAAAAAAATGTACTCATTGTTTTTATGTGTGACAATCTATTATATATATACTAGTTTTTGTACCCGTGCGATGCACGGTGTTTATCTAAATCAATTAAATAAATAATTTTCACATTGAACATTTGAAAATTTTAATATAGTAGAAAAAAAAATATTGCAACAAAAAAAGTTTGTCATTGTAAGTATAACTACATGTAAATTATTTATTTGATACCATCCATTTTAAAAATACAAATAAATTAATAAAATTGATAATTGTTTTTACTTTATTTAAAGTACGTTGTAAACGGTATCTAATTACATGTACCCATGCAATGCAAGATTTTTACCAACTTGTTAATTATCATTAATTTCTTTTGAAAATTATTACCCATTTTTTCTAACGCAACAAAATGTCATTTCCCACATGTTTATTGCTTTTCGGTCCATTATGAGCTCCTTATTAAAATCAATTATTAAATGACAAAAAAATAACATTATCAAATAAATAAACCAACTTCTCATGATCTTCTCGCCATAAAAAAAGAAGTAAATTCCATCTACTATAACATCCTAAATACTGAAGCAATAGGTACTAACTTCTTCCACCGTTATAGCAATAAGCTCAAAAAAAGATTACATCCCTGCATTTTCCTGTTGCAAGCATGTATATGATCCATAAAGAAATAGACTAAGATTTGATAAGCAAATCACATACATCCACCAGTTTATATTGAAAAGAAAAGAATATACTCGTATTATACTCGTATATAACAAAGCCGATGGGGGAGTCAATCCAAATCTATCCACCAAAAGCAAGAAGGGAGGGGAGATTTCTAAGACAGATTGATGCATTGCTCTCATAGGCTCCGCTTCTTGCAGGGTTGGGTAGCAACACTCATAAGGGCCTTTGCTCGTCGCCACAACCGATGCCAACACTTGGGTCACAAAAGTTGCTCAAACTTCATATTGTAGTTCATTTTGTCACATTTCAAATTAAGAGTTAAAATACAGAAATCAAAAAAAGTGTACTAACATGATGATCCATATATAAAAGATTTGATAAAAGACATAGAAATATCAAAGGCATTAGTTATTGAACATACAATTCAATGATTTATAAAGAAGCATATAGATATCTATCAAAAAACCTAAGTCAATCGCCAAACATCACAACCCCATCTTATCATGTGAACATCAAAAATAGTTATTAAATCAGGCACATCAACATTCATTCTCAATCGTTCAAGTAAACAAATAAATACTGTACATATCTCTAGCTTGAAAAGAAAAGAAAAAATTTCACAACAAACTATTTAATTCTTCATTCCTATCAAGGTAATCAATTAATCAAATATAACCAGTTTTTCAATCATTCAGCACCAACATAATACATCAAATAAAATAACAAGTCATACATTGTTCTTACTTAATCACATAATAAACATTGTACAGTGGAGATTGGAGCACATTTATTATATTTACCCAATTCCTGCAAATTAACTTCTCCTACAAAAAGAATAAGAACCCAGAAAAGCAACCCCTGCATCTTCCTTTTTTTATCCCAGTTTACATACTTCCAATCAAGCAATTTGCCTCTAATTTCCATTCTCCATCAAATAAGATAGAAAAATATCATGTGGTACATCCAAATTTGATTCCAAATAAAACATCATAGAGAAAAGCTTACAGCTCTAAGCCATCTGGATTATGTTAGAATGGAGAGATACAAGCATGCAACCCAATATATAGTAGTATAGTACTTTGTATAGCCTCTTATACATTTAAGAGATTAACACTTTATGAACCATATATACCCCTAAATTGCATCAGATACATATGGGCCAAGTTTATAATGTAATTTAGGCCATGTAAATAATCCAAAGTAGAACATTTTAATTCAAACCATGTTTTCGAGCTAACAAATTAAAATAACATAATATAAACTTTCAATTCTAGATAATAAAACCAAGAAAAAAAAATAGAATTACGCACTCATTGCAAGACTGTAAATTCACAATTTTGAACCAAATGGACATAAATGTGAAAAAAGTATAAAGATTCAACCTGACCTCAGTGCTTACTGTCAGTGACTTCTTCTATGCTCTCGTGAAAAATGTCCTATATGCGTAGGGTGAAATAAATTGTTCTCACAAATACATTGAACATCTCAGTTATGAAACATAAATATAGAGTGGAAGGACCTTGATAGTTCTGATTTCTGAACTTCAGATGACGGAGGGTGTAAGTACCTTGGTTGTTTCGATGATAACCATCAATATTAGAATTTTGCATTCAGCAACCCATTGGGTAATTCCAATGCACATCTGCAAAAAAAAAAATCAAAAAATAAATAAAACCATCCCTTTTAAGCATTGTGGTTAAGCATAAGTTAACAACTTAATCCAAACAAATAAGAAACAAATAAGAGGGGAAAATAGATAGACATGCAAATCAATTCAAATACCAAAATCTATAAAATCAATCTAAATTTTGAAAACAGACTCACTGCTTATTGATTACTTAAATTCTTAGTGAGGATACAATTGAAGTTAGACCCACTAACATGTGAAAGAAATCCATTACCCTCTCAGTATCATCCAATTTGAGAATTTCATGATACCCGTTTTTCATGTGGGAGAAAGTTTCAGAATATCCTCTCAATAGATTGGAAATTAATTGAGAAGAAGGGGGTTTGACCAATATTTTTGCTCAATCTTCCTCAACATTTTTGCTCACAAATTCCACTCGCTTCTCATTAACCTCCATTTTCTAGCACTCCGTTTTGTGGCTTGGAGAAGGAAACTTGATCTTTTTAGTTTTTTTAGTTTTCTCATACCAGTAATTAGTGGTATAAAGTCACATCAAATTAGTGGCAGAGATATTGGGGGTAGTGGGAGTAAGCTTAGAATTCGTTTTTCTTTTTTTTTTTTCATTGTAATTATTTAAACGTTAGTTTTTTTTTTAGTGTATTTAAATGGAATTTTTTTTTTTAGGTGATTTAAACGGTAGTCAGGTGTTCTATTTTTATGGAACTATTAGTTAGTGTTCTATTTTTATGGAACCACTTTGTTTTTGGGACTCTAAATTATTTTTTTTAATGACACATGGCCAAACTCATGAGAAATTGACACATGGCCAAACTCATGAGAAGTTGACACATGACTAGTCTATTTTCTCTCTTCGGCATCTTCTTTAGTATTAGTATATAGATAGAGATTTTTGGGTATAAGCGTTGGCGAGATGACAAGTGTCACTCTTCCATTGGCTTATACCCAAGCTATTAATTAAAGTTTTCTTTAAGAGGTGTTATTATTAGTTACTAAGCATAAATGAGACAATAATATGGAGTTTTAACTACTTTGACTAAATTATCAAAGTATTGTCATAAGTGAGTTAGTTAATGATATAATAATGAAAAAATATATAATAAACACATCAATGATAGAAGATATAAATTTATTATTTCTTTTAATTTTTTGAGTGGTAGAATGAAATAGATTTTTAATATTTCAACTTTCACATTCTGATTAATTATGCACCAGTGAAATGAGGTTTTGAACAAATTGTCAATAGTGTAGTTGAAAGTTCTTTATTGATGGGTTAAAGTGAGGTAATATGACAAGTAAGCAACTGGCACGGGACTTATATTTTTGGGGAAAACTGCAAGTAGTGTGACAATGACCATATTTTGAGTTACCACTATTACCTTTTAAATTTTATTAGGTCACCATTTTTAATAATTTAAATATTTGTGAGCATAAGAGCACACTACATGACAAGTTATATTTGACAACTATCTAATATACACATATAATTCTAGGTAAAATTGCAGGTAACCTGATAAGTGTCACATTTTGATTGGTTATTAACTATTTTTCCCTTTTGTTTTTATTATGGTAAGTAATAAATTATCATCGGTAAACATCCCATAATAATTGCTATAGCCTATTCATATTTCTTATATCTTTAATTTTAGCATTACATTAATACAATCTAAAATGTCATTTATGTCCACCTTTAACATTTTCAAAATATTAAAAAATTTAATTGGGTTGATGATGAATATTTGGGGAATGGATGCACATAATATAACAAGGTTTATCTAGTTGTGGGTACAAGTGCAGGTTATGTACATGTGTCACATTTTGATTAATTATTACGTACTATTTTTTATTTTTCTAAATGGAAAGTTGTCGTAAATTTTTTCTATTTGAAAGATGATTAGTCTTACAACTTTTAAATTCTAATTAGTGAAATACACATTAATGGACAGTTTGATCAATCTGGTGATTGTTTAATAACAAAAATTATATCAGTTGATATAAGCGTAGGTTACGTGAAAATTGACTATTATTTGTACGGATAATTATCGTTAATATGACAATGGGTAAATATTTAATTAAGTTTCATATTTGAGGGTATAAACACAGGTTAGACATGTCGCTAAAATTTATAAGGATATGTGAAAATAAAATGACAAGGGTCACATTTGGAGTGATAGCTTATATATAGATTTTTGGGTATAAGCGCTGGTAAGGTGACAACTGTCACCCTCCCATTGGCTTATACCCAAGTAATTAATTAAAAAAAAAATATTTTTTTTTAAAGAAGTAGTATGGCTTAGTATTAATTATTAAACATAAATTAGAGTAATCAATATGGAATGTTAATTGCTTCGATTAATATATTTTTCATAATTTATGCAGTTAATAATTTAAAAATAATAATAAATCAATAATGATATAATTGTATTAAATTTATGAGTTTTATATTTATTAGCATATTTTTTCAAATGATGAAATAATATAACTTTGGCTACCCCACTCAAATAAATATAACTGCTACTTCATTGGACCAGAAATGAAAAATACTTTAAAATAAGATATATCAATTTTGGATAAGAACGCGGATATCGTGACAACATATGTCACCTAATGATTGATTTATTTATTTTTATATATCTTTTTTGTTTTTGTTATAGATAAATAAATATCCTATGATAATTGTTATAGTATGTTCATATTTCTAATTTAGTGCAATCTAAAATGGGATTAGTGTAAAACTTGAACGTTTTCAATTATTAACTAACTAGGTAATGTAAGGATGCTAAGATTTGACTATTAGCTGTTTACAATAAATCTTATTTGCATTCAAAAAAAATAAAAATAACAAATTCAAATTAGGTAGAGATGATGAATATTTCTGAGAATAGATACACGTAATATAATAAGTCTTACATAGTGGCGGGTATACTATATGTAACTACAAGTACTACATTTTGATTTTTTTTTTTTTTTTTTTGAGATGGTGAGTCCTCGCAATTTTTTTTATTCTAATTACAAAAAAGGTTAGACTTTCAACTTTCAAATTCTAATTAGCAAAACACACAATAATGAAAGGTTTACCTACCATTAGAGTTGGTGGGTATAAGCACAGGTAACTACATGTATCACATTTTGATAAATAAATTAATTAACTAAATTGTTTTTGAGATGGTGATAGTACTCGCAATTTTCTTATTTTCATTCGAAGGAAGGTTAGATTTTCAACTTTCAAATTCTAATAAGCGAGACACATATTAAGGGACAATCAGATCAGATCAAACGGGTTGTGGGTATAATCACCATTTTGACACGTGGCTAAAATTTTCAAGGGTATGACCTATCAAATAAAATGACAAGTAGGGTCATATTTTGGAGTGGCTGTTTGTAAAGTTATATATTTGAGGTAAAGTGGCAGGTTAAGTGATCAGTAATAGAAATTATTATTTTGTTAGGTCCGTGATAGATACTTTTGGAGATATGCTAATTACTTAGGAATTAGGATGCATATAACATTTCGATTAATCACCATTTTCATTCAAAAATATATTTGTATTATTAAAAGAAAAAATCTAAATATATTAAAAATATACTAATAAAAGTATAGTCCACGGGTAACCTCCTAGTAATACCATTAATTTCCACGACATTATTATAGTTTCAAGGCCCATCATAAAGTCATTTCAAAATCGGGCTAAGGGAGACCCATATGAGTAAAACTATAGACAACAATATGTGAAGGAATAGAACACTTATTACACATTATGGATTCTGCACAAACAACAATTCAAAATGGAGCAAGATTTTTTTTGATAATTAGGCTTGCTCAAAAAATACAAGAACACCCAAGGTATCTTGTATGAATACATCAAAGCAAAACAATTTAAGATGATTAATTTTCTAACCATAACACCTCATTTTCTTTCAAGACCATGCAATCCATGTACCTTCATTGCTTGCTCCCAACTTCGCCCAGTAATCTGCTATATCATTTGCCTCCCGGGGTGTGTGCTTAAATTCTACTGTATTCAGGACTTTCAGTAGGTTGTGCAATTTATTCCACATGAAACGCATACTCCATGGACACTCCCCTTTGTTTCGCACCCAAGTAAGTGCATTTTGCGAATCGGACTCCACTATCATTTTCATGTCCATCGTTGCATTCCGTTGGAGGGATGTTTCTAAAGCAAAGACTATAGCTAGGAACTCCGCCTCATTTGAGTTCAAAATGGAGCAAGCTAAGTTGGGGGACGCGCATTGTCCGAACACTAGGTACTCCAGAAAATAAATCCTGATTTGTTAAAATTGATATGAGTAAGGCTATGTTTGGCATAACTAAATGTAGATGTAAGCTGTAGCTAACCACAAGCTGTGTGAGCTGTGAGCTGCCTGCGCGCCCTCTTTGATTCTCACTCTTCTCTCTTTCCTTGTCTCCTTACCTTCTTATTCACTTGCTTGTGTAGTATGTAATTTTGTTTGCCCCTGTCTTCTCCTATTTATAACATTCATGGAATCACTATATGCTGCTGTACGTTGATGGTTGTAAATTAATGGCATGAAACATTTGAAAATTCTTGGCGCGGCTAATCAATAATCCAGGCCATCAACTGATCGATCAATTGGTGTAGTTATTGCTTTCGAGACCAAGGGAAAACTAGGCAGTGATGTTTCCTGGAGAGACTTAAGCGCTCTTCAACAGGAAATGGCATTGTATCTGCAGGCACTTGAAGGCATTCGGGGGTACGTACGTGTTTTCACTTGCTCGAAACATGGTGTAAGTAGTACGGAGTACTTGTTAAAGAACACTTCTCACTACTGTGCTTGTCCATAGAATGTTTTAGCAGACTGCTAGGCTGATCTGTGATCTCGACATAGAAATCATTTTCTATCAAAGATGAAAAAATTGATGATTGAAGAAGAGAAAGTTAACATGTCTATGTACTCCAGGTCATTTTCTCTCTATAAGGTCTTGTTACATTGAAGATCCAGAATTACAGACATGGGCCAGATATTCAGGGACAAAATGAAAAAGGTTCAATTACAAGCTTAGGTACAGAAATATCAAACAGAACACAGAGATGAACTTGATAATGAGATCATCTTCAGATCGTTAGTAGTTTGCAGCGTCTACAGGCTTGTAGGCGATGAAACTGATACATTGCACTTGACGCTTGTTGTCGAATCCGATTATACGGATGAAGGCCTGTGGGTAAGCCTTCTTGCACTCCTCAAGCTCAGCAACAACCTGGACTGGGTCTGTGCATCCGAACATGGGCAACTTCCACATTGTCCAGTAACGTCCATCGTAGTATCCGGGGGTGTTGCCGTGCTCACGGTAAACGAATCCGTGCTACATTATTGATCAAGATAAGATATTAATCCCATGTTAGTTTCTCTCATTGTCATTACAATTATAAAGTCCTAGCTTGTCTAAGAAAGGGATAGATTAAGGGTATAGAATCAACTTACGGTGGGCTCGAATTCCAAGCAGGGAACCCATCCTTTGTTAAGAAGGTATTGGATTTCCTTAATCAATGACTCTTCGGATAGAGGAGGCAAGTAAGACAGGGTCTCGAACTTCTTCTTCCCCAATGGTGGCCACACCTGCATTTTTGTGCAAGCACCATTTTAGCAACATAAGGGATTGGATTATGTGAAACAATCAACAGTTTTAAGATGGTTTAATTAGTAGTAGTACTGTAATTCATTGACATTGATGTACCTACCTGCATGCACTGGACTCTGCCACCATTGCTAGCGAGAGAGGTAATGTCGTTGTTCTTCCTGGTAACAGGGAAAGCCGACACGGACTTCAAGCCATTGAATGGAGCGACCATGTTAGCCTGAGCAGCAGCACTTGTAGCAGCGATAGTGCTCGCGGCATTGGACATTAAGCTAGAAGCCATTTTCTCTCCTTTACCTTTTTTTTCCCTGCCCTTTTTGTTTTTGTTTTTGTTTCTGTTTCTTGTTTGAATGAAGCGTATGCACCAGAGTAGTCCAATTTATAGTAGTGAAACGAGTCCCGCTAGCCTAAGATGAACCATGGTCGCAAGTTAGTGGATAGATACGGTTTTGGGAATTCTTGGCCTTGTGAGATCAAGTGGGTGAGACCACATCAGCCAGCCACACAAGGTATAATTTTTTTTTTTTTTTTTTTTTTTGTCTGCACTGTTTTAAGTTTTAACACATCCATACATTAAAATTTTAAGACTTATTTGAATCTACAAAAAAAAAGAAAAAAAAAAAGAAAAAAAGAAAAGAAAAGGAAAATGAATGAAAGAAAGAAGAAAAAGGGAGAAGGACCACAGGTTTTAGGAAGTGATTAGGTATTGCAGATTATGAGGTGAAGAAGTTAATCACTTTATCTAAAGAAGGTATGATATTTGAGGTTGACAGAATTAAGTAGGTATGGTGGTCTCTTATGCTTAGCTAGAATTAGTGATGAGGTTGCTGCTAAGGATATGTCCCACCCATCTAATTCAATGGCCAAGAATTCCCCCAAAATCCATACCTTACCAATGCCAAACTTATCCTGACCTTCTATTCTAGAGAAACGATTGATCCTAGCTAGCTAACACTTCCATATATAGACCATCCCTAAGAGTGGCAAGGCCCTCTCACAGTCTCCCTGCAACTAATTATCAAACACACAAAAAGAAGAGAGAAAAAATGGTTTCCACCATGCTCTCTAACACCGCGGTAGCCACCAGGTGGGCAGTCGCAACTCGCAACGCCGGGGCTGAAGCTAGCAATGATCTCTTCTTCCTCCCTAGCAATGGTGGCAAATTTCAATAATGCATGCAGGTATACACAACTGCTCCAATACTCCATAATATAAACTTGGAACAATCATGAAATTCACTACGGAGTACACCCAAACAAAAACTTGTATAGGGCAAATTCATGATAAGTTCTTTCACATTTCCACCCCCGCTCTCTTTCTTGCGCCTATCCCCCTCCCACGCCTTATGGGATAGGTTCGCCACACATAAAACTTATTGTATGCACGTAACATATAGGAAGAAACATTTTGAAGTATATATGCTCTGATCTTCACTTACAATGCCTACCGGTTCTAATTATTTGTACTTCAAAATATTTAATAAGATGGCACAATGTTTTTGTCTCTTGTAATCTTACATAAGTAATTCAAGGCTCATTGGAGCAGAGTACATGATGATTATATTCCTGGTGAAATTGTATCTTAAAATTTTTATTAATCGAACAATGTATCTTCCACATGCAAATTTCAAAATAATCAAGATACATATGACAAATCATTACTGGGAAAAAAAAAGGGTACCATTGCATATAGTAGTATATATATAATATATGTCTCGATGTAAAACATTTATTTATAGGTGTGGCAACCATCAGTAAAAACAAGTTTGAAGACTCTGTATTAACTACCAGGCTCACCTCTATCTGAAGAGTCGCTGTTGAAGGAGGTTCAATAACTTCTAACAGATGGGTTCATTCCTTGCTTGGAATTTGAGCCCACTATAAGGACTCTACACGCTTGAAGCTCACTTCCTAGGATTTTCTCTACTAGTATATATGAAATGAGAATCTTTTTTATGATCCTCTCACCATGAGTTCGTTTGCCAGGAGAACCACAGGTCACCAGACAATGTGGAAGCTACCCATGTTCGGCTGCTGCACGTCCCAGCCCAAGCCAAGTGGTTGCAGAGCCTGATCGAGGAGGCCAAGAAGGCTTACCCCAAGGCCTTCATCAGGATCAATGGATCAATTCGACAACAAGCTAAGCGCCAAGTGCAATGCATTAGCTTCATCGCCTACCGGCTAAGCTACAAGCCCCTTACAATCTCAGTTTCCTGCATAAAACTTAGATTGCTCAATTTTCGGTGGAGAAAGAGGAGGATTCAAAGTTGAAGATATGCTTGACTTCGGTTCATGTTCATTTTCCCCTACCAGATGCGATTGGTGTAAAGATTTAAAGAACATATAGAAGTAAATGGTTTGCAAAAATTTCCCTGCTAATTATGTAATGTGTTATCGAAATCTCTATAGTGTAGTCACGTTTATGGTATTCCCTCTGATCTTTCTCGAAGTTTATGTCTCTGTTCGGTAAAATCACATCACACATATATACAATAATACGGAGTACCAACTTAACATTAACCATAAGGGCAACATCATTCCAAAGGCTTAAGGGTAGCAAAACGAAAATGGTGAGTTTTAACTTTTAAGGATATTAAATCAAGGGGGTGCGACAATTTTGTTAGCATTGGTCCGTTACCATCTAATACTCCTCAAATGGGGTCATTGGCGTTCAAGATCTATTCCATTTAAGATAGAATGGTGAGCCCTCCGACAAATTTGAAGTTGATTTTTTAGCGTTAGGGCGACAAGTTTGAAGTGTTTTAAGCATTAGCGTGACAGGTTTCAAGAATTTGAAGTCATCTTAAAAATCAAAGAGTGAATGAAGGTGTTATGACAGGTTCTAAATAAAAGAGTTTTGACTGGGCCATGTTTTATGACCTCGTATAACATCACCCTAATTATATACCAAAAACAAACTACTATGTATGTTTCCTATTATAAGACAATCAAAGAAGAAAAAAACCCCATCAAATTCACAACCAATAATGTCGTCACTATCATCCATCAAAAAACTGTATTCAACCTTTTGAATCCAATCAAAATGCTCTCTAAATTTTGATTTGTTTAATGATTTTTTAGGCTATTGAAAAGTTCAATTAGAGCAGAGATAAAGAGAGAGTCAAAAAGAATATGTTCCTTTTGCAAACATGTTAGGCTTTTGTTTTAAATATTTTAAGGGGTTCAGCACTTCCGTAAAGTTATTGTCTTTCATTACTCCTTTACTGGCATAACAAACTTTGTTTCCTCTTTATTCCCAAGCCTCAATAGTTATAGACGGTAGATTAGTGTCACGACAACATATATATTTGACAGAAAACTCAAGTGGGTTACACACAACAAAAACTCTCATATGAGGCGGCCTAAGCTTTCATGTATGAGGTATCTCTTTTTTGTCTAGAAGTATCACTTTTTTATGCATGGTAGTATCACTTTTTATGTATGGTAATATCACTTTTTTGCTTACAGGTAGGCCGCCTCATATGGGTTTATGCAAACAATCAAATAATTGGGATTAATTGGTGCACAGTTGATAGTTGAGCTTTTTGGCATTAGCAAAGATTATTAGGTGCAAAATTCTCCAAAGACAACAAGTCTTGTGTGAGACCAACTCACATAAAAATAGGGTCGTTATTTAGAATCGTAAGGGTCCCTTATGATGAGCAGTGACCATTGTTTTATCACTTTTATTAAATAGTGACCCCCGTCTCACCAAAGATTACCTTAAAACCGTCTTATAGAAGTTTTTGTGCATGACACATCGTTAGTCAAAAGTGAACAGCAACAATATAATTGTTCTTAGGATTATCACCCTGGGACAACTAATGTCCATCAGTTTGCCAATTATCTATCCTCACTTACACCCAAAGTGAAGAAAAAAAAAATGCGGACTTCAGTACTTCACATTTTTGTTTCCAGCAAGGAAAGTTGGATGAAGGAGAGTGTAATTGATTTGTCATTTGTGGTCAGAAGTTAATTCTTTTTCTCAGATTTTATGTGAACAATATGTCAACATTTATCATCGAAAATAAAAAATACGTACCTGATGATAAAATGCAGTTTCCCCTCCATGTCGCCGTTTTGTTTGTTTTGGCTATCTATCTCAGAGTAGCGAGGTCCACTGGATGGGATTAGCCAATCTAAAAAGATATCGCCAATCAGAGACACAGATTAGCATGCACATCAACAACATCTCAAAGCTGACTACTCAACCCCCCCCCCCCCCCCCCTTTCAGTTATTACTGAATCATTTAACTTTGAAATATACCTGTTGATATGAGGTATTGACATCATCTTGTACAGCTCAAACAATGTAAATGACTAAAAGCCTTGTGTGAGACTTTTAGTCAGAAAAATGGGGTTTTACCATTTAAAAAAATGTAGGGATCACTAATTATGTATTGTGATCCTTTTCCACTAAAAGTGATTATTGTATTAGCAAAAGTTACGATAAGACTGTCTTAAATAAGTTTTTGTGAAAAAAAAAAAGAGCTAAAAACAAAAGGTAGAATGGATGAAACAGCATTTCTTAATGTCTTTTGTTACTTAAATATAAAATTATGCTAACTAAGGAAGTGTAGTTGAGTGGTAGACTGGTAGGGACTCATCCATTCTTAACCAAGATTGAGGGTTCGAATCTCGTTTTGGGCATGGAGCAACTTTAAATTACTTGGCCAGATGTCCCACCCTTTGAGGTGCCTACAAGCCAGCGCGGTGAAATGGTCACTATAGTCGACGATGGATACACTTGGTTGTAAACAAAAAAAAATATAAAATTTTGCTTATTCAAAATAAAAAAATATAGACAGTGAGCCCAAAGCCCCAAACCTCCGATTCATATGCACTCAAAATCAAATGCCCCCCTTCGAAAAGAAGAGCCGTACCTATTCCCCCTAATTTTCTTTTTAAAAAATAAAAAAAAAGAAAAAAGAAAAAAAACTAGAACCGTGAAGAGGAAAAAGCCAGTCATCAAAATGCGGAGGAAAAAAATCCCATACCTTGTGTGGCTGGCTGACGTGGTCTCACCCACTTGACCTCACAAGGCCAAGAATTGCCCAAAACCATATCTATCCGTTAACTAGTGACCATCCATCTTAGGCTGGTCGAACTCCTTGCACTAATATAAATTGGACTTTACTATACAGCAAACGCTTCATTCAAACAAGAAACAAGAAACAAGAAACAAGAAACAAGAAACAAGAAACAAAAACAAAGGGGGGCAGAGAAATAGAGTAAAGGAGAGAAAATGGCTTCCAGCTTAATGTCCAATGCCGCGAGCACTATCGCTGCTGCAAGCGCTGCTGGTCAGACTAACATGGTTGCTCCATTCAATGGCTTGAAGTCCGTCTCAGCTTTCCCTGTTACCAGGAAGAACAACGACATCACCTCTATTGCTAGCAATGGTGGCAGAGTCCAGTGCATGCAGGTAGGTACATCAATGTCAATGAATTACAGTACTACTACTAATTAAACCATCTTAAAACTGTTGATTGTTTCACATAATCCAATCCCTTATGTTGCTAAAATGGTGCTTGCACAAAAATGCAGGTGTGGCCACCATTGGGTAAGAAGAAGTTCGAGACCCTGTCTTACTTGCCTCCTCTATCCGAAGAGTCATTGATTAAGGAAATCCAATACCTTCTTAACAAAGGATGGGTTCCCTGCTTGGAATTCGAGCCCACCGTAAGTTGATTCTATACCCTTAATCTATCCCTTTCTTAGACAAGCTAGGACTTTATAATTGTAATGACAATGAGAGAAACTAACATGGGATTAATATCTTATCTTGATCAATAATGTAGCACGGATTCGTTTACCGTGAGCACGGCAACACCCCCGGATACTACGATGGACGTTACTGGACAATGTGGAAGTTGCCCATGTTCGGATGCACAGACCCAGTCCAGGTTGTTGCTGAGCTTGAGGAGTGCAAGAAGGCTTACCCACAGGCCTTCATCCGTATCATCGGATTCGACAACAAGCGTCAAGTGCAATGTATCAGTTTCATCGCCTACAAGCCTGTAGACGCTGCAAACTACTAATTTGAAGATGATATCATGATCAAATTCAGCTCTTCGTGTCCTGTTTTATATTTCTGTACCTAAGCTTGTAATCAAACCTTTTGACTTCCCTTCTTCTCTTTATTTCCCAACTTCCCTGTTTGTCGGGCCCATCTCTGTGATTCCGGATCTTCAATGTAACTAAGGCCTTATAGAGAGAAGTGATCTTTCAATAAATGACCTGTACTCCAATCATCTTAACTCTCTCTTCTTTAATCATCAAATTTCTCATCATGGATAACAAATGATATGTATGATGAGGTGAGCCTAGCAATCTAAAACATTCTGCACAAACATATCGCAACAAGTGACAAGTGTTTCTTCAACAATACTATATTTCAAGCAAGTGAAAACACGCACCACAGGTCCACGAATGCTGTCATGTGCTCAATACAATACCATTACTTTGAAGAGGGCTTTTCTCCACTATCAATGCCCAACTTTCCCAGGTCTCGGAGGCAACTGTATCGACTCATTAGAAAGCAGTAAGCTAAGAATTAATCAGTGTGAAACCAATTAAATGCACATGACATTTCATGGTACTTAAATTATTGAAATTGTTTGATTATCAAAGATAATCACTCTGTAAAGAAACTAAGAATACACTTAAACAACACTATGTGCTGTACCTCGATTGGGAAGATCAAGGCAAAAGTCAGTAGTAGACTTCTCTAGTGCTTTCTTATGCTGGGAAAATTGAGGTGATGCACTCTGTTATCTTTGGGTTACTAACTTACTATAAAATGCTTCAGTAACTTTTGGTGCACTGCTTTCCTACTCCCAAAACTGTCCTGAGAAAGATCCAGAAAAATATGCCAAGAATTCTTTTGGGGCTGTACAGATGAAATAGAAGAGAATCTATATACCAAAAGCTAAGGGAGGTTTCAATATAAGATAACACTCAGCCGGAATGGGATCATGCTCAAGCGGATCTGAAACAGCATAACGAGCACTTCTATTTGTTTTTATTTGGTCACTCATTAGTCATTACTTTATTGTGATTCTTCCATCTGGGATATTCTGGCAAAGGAAGATGGCTCTTAGGCAGGAAAGGTATTCTTGAGCCTGTTCATAAACTAAGAGCTGCAGTCAAGTCCAACAACTGCTTGACACCTGGAGCAGGATGCTGAACTGAGAGTCCAGCAAGTTCATGACTTTTTCAGGTAACCATTTACAAAGTGCTACCAGTCCAGGACTATTATGGAGCCTACTGCCCTTCCCAGGCAGCCTGTCATTTCCTGCTTAGCTGTGCAGAATGCACTTCCCACAATTGATTAATATTGCTCTCTTTGAGGAGGCTCCCTGAACTGCTTCACACTTTTCTTTGATTCTAATGTAGCTAAAGAGGTTTGGCATATGGTCTCTTTGAGGAGGCTCCCTGAACTGCTTCGCACTTATTCTTTTATTCTAATGTAGCTAAAGAGGTTTGGCATATGGTCTTTATATTCGATAGGAATATCTCAAAGAGTCTGAGCCTTAATCATAAACTGAGATAGTAGCAATTCATGCAAAGGGGTAAAAAATGGCAGAACAAAAAGAGAAAATGTGCTCTTCTAGCTACCACATATCATCTCTGGAATCAGAGGAACTACAGAAAGGGCACAGCGAGAACCTTCAGCACATAGTTTGACAGCTTTTTGGTTTGTATCCTACTGTTCGATTTTAATACAAATACAGCTTAAGATCAAACATTTATAGACTTGCAGAGTTAGTACTTAGTAGGGGGGAGGTGGATTCCGTTTCTCATTTTATTTTATTTTTGCTAGTTTTCAGGCTACTTGACAAGTGGGATATGCAGGCTACTCCTGCATTGTAAAGACAACACTTCTATTATTTTTGTCCTGATCCCTAGGAGGGCGGAAAAAAATTAGACTACAAGTACTGGAGATGGCCAGTACACCCTAACAACCAGCCACCTATCAGCTCGCAAAAAGCTCACTCTATGGGCTCGTTTACTTACTTGCAATCAAATGCAATGCAATGCAATCAATATATAGAGTATATGTGGGGTGAAAAGCGAAGGAGTGGGAGGAGAGGGATGAAAAAAGTGGGGTTGATTGCATTATCCAATGTAATCACAATTGCTCAATTTTTCCAATGTAATGGTGATTACTTTGGATGGTGTAATCAAACTCACTTTTCCTATCTCTTTTCACCCCTTCTTCCTTTTCCACCACACATTTACTCTATAAAATGATTGCATTGCATAAAATTGATTGCAAACTAGTAAACACGACCTATGTATCTAAACACATCCACTATAGAAGCATATTAACAGTATCCCAAGAGTCATCAATTTCTCAAACACAAACACTAAGCTTGATATGCTGCACAATCTGAGTAGAATCCTATGCTGAAAAATCCTGTACTTCCTTTCACGCCAAATCGCTGATACTATGCACCAGTGCTGCTCTCTTTCACTTTTTCGCAATATGTTTTCCTCAGAGGTGCTCTGATAACCAGTCTAGTTCACGTTTTAGTCAACAAACCCCTCTAGTGAATACCCAGCCATCTCAGCACACTAAACCATACTACAAAACCCAGGAGATCCACAGAGAGGCCTCACGTCCCTAGAGAAGCCAAATCCACTCCAGCATAGCAGCTTTGCTCCAAGTCAAAAAGAATAAAGAAAAGTTTTTACGTCTAACCAAAACTTGTTTGCGTGTGTAGTTGTCTACATCTGTTTGCGCAGAATCTCCAAACAAAACCTCACAAGAATACTTCAGTAGAAGTAAAAATAATAAGATAGATATCACAAGTCCTCACTACATGATAACACCATGTTCTAAGTCGGCTCTGACATACCAATGTTCACTGTAAGTCAGCACTCTGTACCATACAGACCACATAATTCCATTAAAACCTAACCTAAAATAGTAATAAACACCCAAAAGCCGCCACAAAATACTACAAATTGGTGGCACATTCTCTGCAACCCTAATTGTTAAAAATAACCTAGTCCTTTCAATATATCACACAGCAACAAAATCAAAGAATGTAATAAGTACTGAAAAAGAAATCAGCTAAACAAGGAAACAACCACCAAATCAATAAAAGATTTCAAATCATTGAAGAGCGACAAAGCCAATTTTGAAAGTGAAAATAAATTCAATTAACCAACAAATTAACAATAGCTGATATAAAAACACCACATGTAATAATCTCTCCGAACAATACAACGCTTAAATGGTCCAATTCAAATAATCAGAAACCTTAGCCCCATAAACCCTAATCGCAAAAACAATCCCATCAAACACGAAACAACATATTAGCATATTTTAACTTAAAAATTAAATGTCGAATTGCTGGTTAATTACCTCCGATGACAGCGTTGCGTTCCCATTTCTGCAACTGATTGAACTTGAAGTCTGGTCAGAGAGAGAATTAGGGTTAGGGTTAAAAAGTTCCGAAGAGAGAATTAGGGTTAGGGTTAAAAAGTTCCGATGAAATCGTGAACGGGCGCGAAGTTTTCCAACGGTTATTCTTTCAATTCAGCTTCTCAGAACAATAGCGCGGTAAAAATAGTCCCTTATTTATTGCAACGGAGGTCGGTGCAGCGAAACGCGTAACCTTTTACTCCGCGCTGGAGTTATTCACCGCTAACATTTCTACTTGATTAGCACCAAAAAAAAAAGGATTATTTATTTTAAATAATCTGAACTTTCATCCAATTGCACATAATAATCCCAACTTCACTATTTGCAAATAATAATCCCAACTTTGATCTTAGTTGTTGCGAATGCACCTTTGTTGACCCCGTTTGCTTTTCCGTTAGATGTATTACCACGTGGTTTTATAATTACATTTGTGATTGTTACTCTGAACTTATTCCTTTTTTTTTATTATTTCCTAATCTAATTTCCCTATGTGAGTGTTACTCTCCTTGTCATATAAAGCTCTGTTCCCTCATTTTTTTTGGTTGAAAACCTTACTCTAAACTCACAATCTCAATCTCCAAATTTTTCCTTCTCTCACAATATGCTGAACAAAAATTTCAACCCAACCTCTCAGGGGTCCTCATCTAAGAGGAGTTTTATTTCAAAGCCCTCTTTATTTATTTATTTTTTCTAAATCTACTAGTTGTTCTTCATCTTCACGTTCATATTCACCATCATCAATGCTATAATCAAAGTCACTAAATTGCTAATTTGTTTTATTAATAAAACCAGGATCAAGATCACAAAAAAATTACATAATCACGAAAAAAGTATATATATATATATATATATATATATATATATATATATATATATATATATATATATATAGAGAGAGAGAGAGAGAGAGAGAGAGAGAGAGAGAGAGAGAGAGAGAGAGAGAGAGAGACCTAAATTGGCAGAGAATTGAAGATGTAACAACCAACATTGATGACATGGAGGGTGTAAGTTTTGGAGGGAGGAGGAAGAGAGTAAAGGATGAGTTTTTTTTTGGAAAATCTAAATTGTTCTAGTATATATTAAACTGGTTTTGCAGGTTACAAGTAATATTTTTGGTTAAAAACTGATTGTTAAACCCACGTGCAATTATAAGTAACAGGAAAGCTAACGGAGTTAGTGACAGGGCATTCGTTGCAGATTAGGTAAAAGTTGGGTTTATTATTTGCAAATAGTGAAGTTGGGATTATTATCTGCAACTGGATAAAAGTTCGGATTATTTGACATAAATAATCAAAAAAAAACATTTCTACTTGATAGGCCGCTTCTCAAAATTTACAAGGTAATTCAAGTGGTGTTGTCCTTTTAAATCAAAAATAAGAAGAAGTAGTGTTGTCTTTTTAAATCAATAAGTTTTGTATGAGGCCACTAAACCCTCCCCTTCCCCTCCCCCTCCCCCTCCCCCTCCCCTCTCTAATTTCTTTCTCTCGTCTCTCTCCTTCTCAGCTCAATGAGGCAATGACACAATGAGTGGCTGGATGTCATACGTCTACCTCATAAGAAATCTATTGCAGCCAATATCACAAACGATTATGAAAAGGGAAATTTCTAACTTTTGCGCTAAACAACTTGAATACTTGATAATGATATTATGGCTTGTAATATTTTTGGGTGCTATGGCACCTCTCTTCCCTCTTCATCTTAATTAATGAAGTACATTTCTAACAAAAAAAAAAGAAGAAGGGGGATTTCAAATGTTATTAGAGTACTTCATAGTGCCACATGACCTACTGCAAGCATTTGGAATGAATCAAATTATGATCGTTGTATAGCTCATTGTTTATAAGGTTGCTTGCTCTGCAATATGTTAGGATTTTGAGCCCTAAATAAAGCTATGTCTAATATTAGGGTCTATATTCCCCATCCCAGGCAAAGCAAACCATAAGGATGGAGTTATTTAATGTTCCGTTTAGCCTAAAGAAGGCATTTATTAAGAAAATCTCTTTTAAGTTAACTTCTATGGTACTTTTAAAGTGTTGTAAATTTCCTAGATTGTGGTTAGAAATTGGCCTATATAGACATATTGTTAGTTTGGATATATGGCTTCTTTGGGTGTTATCATGTCCTCTCTGTAGCTCTATGCTCCATCCTAAGAGTATACTTGTTAAGTTAACAGCATGTTCCTTCCAAAATTTTGTCAGAATGTATTGGGGTTTCTCCACTACTAGAACTTCTTTTAAGTCAGTATTTATTTTTAAAAAAATGTTTTTATGAATAGAGTCGCTTTTTGGAATGTGCGGGGTGTTGGAAAAAGAAATCTAGGAGAGAAGGTCAAATTGTTTAGCAAAATTCACCATATTAGCTTGTTTGCCTTAGTTGAAACTAAAGTCCAATTTGATCCCAACCCTCAAGTTATATATCAGTTTGGTTTTAGTGATTTCACCTATGTGCCCTTTGTGGGGTATCCGGGTGGTTTATGGCTTTTATGGCAGCATAATGTTATTAGTATCAATGTTCTACATAAAGATCCTAGGTTTATAAGCGTTCTTATTAAAAATTTTGCAGGTGTTCATGATTGTGTTGTAATTTTTGCTTATGCCCCTACTCAAGACAATTGTAAAGATCAATTCTGGGAAGACTTGCTTAAGTATGCAATAAGTCTTCCTAGTCCTTTTTTAATTATGGGTGATTTAAATGAAATTTGCAATGCCTCTGAAAAGCATGGGGGTGTTGTCCCTTCTCAAAGTAAATTTGATAGACTATTATCTTTTAAGTATAATGCTAATATGCTTGATGTGCCTTTCTCTAGAAACCCATTTACTTGGAGGAAAAAGAAAAGTGGCATTAACAATGTTTGGGAACGCCTTGATAGGGTGCTTTTCTCTCCTTGTTGGCTTAATTTATTTCCTTCTGCAAAGACTATTCATTTAGACTTCAGTTCATCTGATCATTGTCCGATTGTGTTAGAAACATTTATTAAAGCTCCTTTCTCTCCCCCTCCCTTTCGTTTGGAGAGTTCTTGGATCAATCATAAAGATTTTGAACCTATGGTTCGTAAGGCTTGGAGTTCGAGATGTACTGGTTCTTGCTTATTTCACGTCATTAACAAATGTAAAGTTCTCAAAGCTAATTCTAAAATTTGGGCTAAATCTAAATTTGGAAATATTACTAGACAATTAAAAGAAGTTGAGGAAAGTCTCATTGCTTTGCAGAACGATTTGATCATAGCTCCTACAGATGCTACACTTATTCAAAGACAAATCAGATTAGCTACTAAAAAAGTAAGTCTGATTAACTTTAATAAAACTTTTTGGTTTCAAAGATCTAGAGCACGTAATCTCTTATTAGGAGATAGAAATACTTCTTATTTTTCAACAAAGACTATTATAAGAAGAAATCGGGAAAAAATTACAAGTTTTTTGAGCTCTGATGGTATTCATTACACGGAAGCAGATAGCATTACCAAGGAAATAACAAAAGAATTTGCACAAAGATTTGTTTGTGACAATGGATGCTTTGTTAATATTAACAATGATCTTATAGACATTTTGTCAGAAGTTAGCGTAGAAGATAATCTCTTTTTAACTAAAGAGGTTAATGATGGGAAATAAAAGAAGCAGTTTTTTCACTAGCGCCTAATAAATCACCCGGCCCTGATGGCTTTCCAGCAATTTTCTTTCAGACCTACTGGCACATTGTGGGCCCCTCGTTGTGTCGGGCAGTTAAAGCGTTTTTTCATTCAGGAAAATTATTAAAAGAAGTTAATCAAACTTTTCTCGCTTTAATTCCTAAAATTGAGAATCCTTCCTCAGCAAACCACTTTAGACCTATTATTCTCTGCTCAACGTTATATATGATTATTTCGAAAGTTCTAACTTCGAGGCTTAATGAAGTCATTGTTAAGCTTATTCATCCACTTCGAGGTGTTTTTGTGGCGGATAGATGTATCCAGGATAATATCCTATTAGCACATGAGGTGTTTCACTCGTTCAGATCAAAACGAGGTAAGAGGGGTTGGTTGGCCATTAAGCTGGACATGGAGAAAGCCTATGATTGATTAGATTGGAATTTTATTCATCAAGTTTTTCGGAAGTTTGGGTTTGATGAGAAATGGATAATGTGGATTAAAGAATGTATTTTGACAGTTTCTTTCTTAGCCCTTGTGAATAATTCACCTGGTCCAACTTTTTAGCATCTAGGGGAATCTGTCAAGGCGATCCTCTTTCTTTATACATTTTTATACTTTGGGCAGAAGTCCTTGCTAGACGCCTTCAGCGTGAAAGTGATGATTCTTCTAAAAGTGTTGGGATTAAGATCTGCAGAGGTGCAGAGAAACTTCCTTTTCTGACATTTGCTGATGATACTATGATCTTTGCTGAAGCATCTAATCAAAGTTGTCACACAATTAAGAAAATCTTAGATGAGTATTGTCGTATGTCAGGTCAAAAAATCAATTTGCATAAGTCTGCTTTTCAGTGTACGTCTAATATTGGTAGAAATAATACAGAAGCTTTTAAAGGCATTTTAGAGATGAGTCACTCAGTATGCTTAGACAAATATTTAGGTTGTCCCGTTATTAATGATAGAGTGAAGACGAATACATTTAGTGACGTTATTAATCGTACCTCAAGTCATCTGTCAAAGTGGAAAGCAAATTCTCTTTCCCATGCAGGTAGAGCTACTCTTATCCAAGCAAATTTGGAAGCAACACACATTTACTCTATGCAAAGTTTTACTCTCCCCCCATCTACTCTATCTAAGTTAGATCAAATTAATCGTAATTTTCTTTGGAATAAAGCTCCTGACAGTAAATCGCCTAACCTTATAGGTTGGGACAAGGTTTGCAAACCAAAAAGTTTAGGAGGCTTAGGTCTCTGTAAAGCAGGTCCGGTTAATAAAGCAATGCAAATGAAGTTACTTTGGAAGATTATTTCAGACCCCTCTAGTAAATGGGTTAAATTAGTTTGTCATAAGTATCTTCGAGGTCAAATATTTTTCAGTATTCTAATAGCCCTAAAATGTCTTGGCAATGGAGAAATCTTCTTCAAGTACGTTCTACTTTTGAGAAGGGCTTGAGATGGCAGGTTGGTGATGGTAAGAATATTAGTTTTGGAAAGATAATTGGGTTTGTCAATTTTCACTTTTAGAAAAATTCTTTCTAGTGGATTTGGATGACCCTCTTTATGATCTTGATATCCCTGTAAGTATGTTCATTAAGGATGGAGTGAGTTGGGATGTTGACCTTCTTGCTAAGATTGTTCCACCAGAAATTATTTCTTGTATTAAGGGAATTCATATTCCTTTTAATCAGGTTCCTGATAAATTTTATTGGGGTCTTACTAGTAACGGCATCTTTTCGGCTAAATCAGCTACTTGATTAGCCCAAGGCATCCAAGATGATTATAAAAAGAAATGTGATTTTAGTTGGATTTGGGACCTTAAACTCCCAAATAAAGTAAAATTTTTTGTTTGGAAACTTTGTTTGGATGGTCTCCCAACTAAACATCGTCTACAACAAAGTAAATTATTTGTTCCCCAGGAATGTGTTTTCTGTACTTACCATTTTGAAGATAAATTTCATCTCTTCTTCGATTGTCCTCATTTTTTCCAAATGTGGGATGAAGTTCAGACCATTTTCTCTAAAAAGATTAATATTTTAGTTCCTCCAAATTTATCATTTGTTGAAAGTTTAAATTTTTATAAGAAGATTTAGATGAATGAGATTTTATCCTCCTTATTTTATCTTGGTGGATATTCTGGTTTGCGAGAAACAAAATCGAGTTTGACAATCTTCAGACAAATTCTCTACAAATGGCAAATTCAGTTAGGTATAGTTTTGTTGAGTGGAAAGCCCTTGCTGCTGCAGAAGTAGACTTTGATATTTCTGGAGTCTTTAAAAAAACGAAAAATTAAAAGAACCCCGAAAGAAAATGTTAATTGGTTTCCTCCAAGAGGAGACTATTTTAAGCTTAATTTTGATGGTTATAAAAAGAATAATGCCTTAGCCTCAGCTGGTTTTTGCATACGTAATGAAAAAGGAGATGTAATCACAATGGGTGCAAAACAGTGTAGTGAATGCTCCATCCTTCTAGCTGAGGCCAGAGAAGCGGTAAGGGCTGCTAGAAATCTAGGCTTTCAGAATATTACAATCGAAGGGGATAACCTAACGGTTATTAAGGCTCTTAAAGGTGAGTGGCATATTCCCTGGAAAACAGAAAATATTTTGATAGATACCAAGAAAGATTTAATTTTTTTCAATAAAGTGGAAGTTCTTCATTGCTTCCGTGAAGCAAATTCAGTAGCTGATTATTTAGCTAATATTGGTTATAATCATCCTACACTCACCTATTGGTCTTCGGCTTTTGATTCCACCCTTACCAATTTATTGATAAGTGACTCGGTAGAATAACCTTTTAGGATTATCCTGACTTCCTTGCTTTTTCAAAAAAAAAAAAAAATCATAAACTTAACTTCTTTACACAGTGGATTAGGCGAGGTTAAACTAGACTTATATGAAAAAAGTTACTGTTATAAAAGGAGTATCTATTTTGATAGGCATAGTTTCTTTTTGTTTTTTTTTGTTTTTTTTTTTTTTTTTTGAGGGGGATGATAGAAAAAGAGGGGCATTGTTGTACTTTATTATATATATATTTTTTAAAATTTTTAAATAGTTTGGCAACCGCCTTGGCTTGATGAGCCACTTGATTCAATGGTCAAGAATTTGCCCAAAACCATATCTTGATAGCATAAGTTACTTGATGAATTAATAATGACCATTGAAATAGAGGGGTCACTCGCCTTATCCCTTCCCATCCACTTTCAATATATAGAAAGGCTTCTACAGAGCAATTACTCGCTGGAAGAGGAAGTATCTTACTTAGCTATTGTAAGTCATAAGAAATCTAGAGAGCTAAGCCAAGTAAGAGAGAGAAAATGGCGTCAAGCATGATGTCTAACGCAGCTGTTGTGGGCCGGACCACCCCAGCCCAAGCTAGCATGGTGGCTCCTTTCACTGGTCTCAAGTCTGTCTCTGCCTTCCCTGTTTCCAAGAAGAACAACGACATCACCTCTATTGCTAGCAACGGTGGCAGAGTTCAATGCATGCAGGTAACTTTACTAGTTAATATACCGAGGTGAATTGAATTGAATTGAACTGAACTCAACTCAACTCAATTGATTTTTCAATTTGATTTTAACTATTTTAAATTCGTGCAAAAAATTTCAATATTTGACTCATTTGAAAGTATCCGTTGAAATCTTTCCAATGACATACAGAAAATTTTGATCGTCAGGAAGCGTGTTGATTATCTGACATAAGCCATATGTGTATGTTACTGATGTAACACCTTTTTGTATGAAAATGCAGGTGTGGCCACCATTGGGAAAGAAGAAGTTCGAGACCCTATCTTACTTGCCTCCTCTATCCGAAGAGTCATTGATTAAGGAGGTTCAATACCTTCTTAACAATGGATGGGTTCCCTGCTTGGAATTCGAGCCCACCGTAAGTTCTACACGCACCCTTAATCCCTTTCTTATGCTAGGATATAATTGTAACGACAATGAGAGAAACTAACATGGGATCAATAATGTAGCACGGGTTCGTTTACCGTGAGCACGGCAACACCCCCGGATACTACGATGGACGTTACTGGACAATGTGGAAGTTGCCCATGTTTGGATGCACTGACCCATCACAGGTTGTAGCTGAGCTTGAGGAGTGCAAGAAGGCTTACCCACAGGCCTTCATCCGTATCATCGGATTCGACAACAAGCGTCAAGTGCAATGTATCAGTTTCATCGCCTACAAGCCTGTAGACGCTGCAAACTACTGATGAACTTCTCTGCTTGTATTTGTAAAATGTGTTTTTGAGTATTTGTTTGAATTGTAATTCTTTCTTGTTATGTTGTATGTGAAATTTCAATTCCCATCAAAGTTTTTGTTGTATTTTAAAGAGTATATTTAAGCACAAGTTTCCATTTTATAACTGCAGTGGTTTCCTTCTTTTTTACCTGCACCAACATCCAAACATAACAAACTTAAGTCAATCAGAATGATGCCTGAAGCTCCTGGTACATGTTCCCCAAGCAGAAACTCTAGTGACAGAGTTGATAATTTATCCATACATAATGGCCCCCCGAGCGACAGCAGAAAGTCTGATCTTCTCGTTAATTATGAGACATGAAGTATACTTCTATGAACAAACAAAATCTCCACAAAGTAAGCTCGTAACTTGGCTACAGACATACAGTTTAGGAATCGGCAGCTGATTTTCTCTGTCAATGTTCAAGATCACGAAAATAAACGAAATCCGAAGAGTAAGTTTAACAAGGGCAAAAAGCTCCTCTATGTGTATGTATGTACATATTCCAATCACAATTCAGAGACAAAATTTGATGCACAATTCTCCCCCTTAATGGTTTCTCCATAGTCACCCACTGTTGTTTCAGCATTCGAATTATCGTCTAGTCTTAATAATGTACAGTATAACGGTAGAGGTTGAAAGTTTAATTAATCTATAATAGTGCCCCCAAAGAAATTAAATTAGCTCTCAAATACCATATAATCATTCAGTCACTGAGAAATTAGTACAATGATGAAAAAGTTATGGTTTAATTACTCAATGTACTTTGTAGCTAAGTGTCGTCTTCAGTGATGACAGTTCTAAGGTGAGAGGATATGCCGTTGCCATTCACCTTATCAATTTATCCTCAATAGACCAATAAGAACAATACCTTCGTATCAAACACTTCAATCATTGGATAGAATATGATAAACTAGTTTGCGCATTTTCTTAATCAGTTTATGGTCCCCTACTATAACTAGGCAAATAAAAACACCCGGACCACATTGCTTGTGAGTTGACTGATTGACATATCCTTAGCAACAAAAGTTTGTTCACATATTCACATCATAAAAACATTATGTGGAGATAGATATCCTACTCTATATCATACTGTATGTCTGTATACACTAGTGGCCCAAGCTATTCTTTACTCAAAAGAGTTAAGATAACTAGGAGTATGTCATTTATTGTTAGCTCCATTATCTACATGAATCAAGCAAGCTAGAATATGGATCAATATATAGAACTACACAAGCTTAAAGAGAGGGCGATATAAGATCAATGCGAATTGGCGAACCAGCAGCAATTCAACTGACAAGTCCTATGAAGGAAATAGGAATAGTACTTTTCACCGCAGATTTAGCAAGTAATTTCAGTCACAAAATGTAGATACTATTTTTTCAATGTTAAAGATTATTTTGGTATGTAGACACTTCATATCCTGCTCAAAAGTGCTTTTTATCTCAGAAATATGACTAGCAGTATAAGTTTAAAGTTGTCTCAGCAATGTGAATCTGTCAGACAATCACCATGAGTCAAAATTCGTTGTTGCCTGTTGTGACGTATCAAAATTGGACAGCAAAGAATTCCACACCTTGGTCTTTTCAGGGCACAACTTGTTGAGCAATTTCATCAGATCACCAGCTCCGAGCTTCTGATTGAGATTGATATATGACGGGGGAGAAAGTTCCTGAGGCATACAGGGACAATGGTCAGTACAACACCAGGCCCTGGGGTGTAAAGAAGTGCAGAATCGCAACTTACCCGATATAGCCACAAAATGTAAGAAGCAGAGTAAATGGCTTGTGATTGAACATCCTCGAATTCACTTTCCGGAATACTTAAGCAGTCTTGAAGAAGTCGTAGTTCGTGATCCATAAAGAGAGAGACATGATTATTTGCATCGTCCTTGTCATTGGATTTCCATGTGATGCCAGAATGATTAGCTCCGAAATTTTTCACCCAACACACAGATAAAAAGCAGCGATGAAGCCACAAAGCCTGCCAGTATTACACACTTCTGTTGGAATGCCAGACTACTATAATATAAGAGGGCACTAGATAATGTTGTGTGGTTGTTCACCACCTACAACAGAGCATGCAGCAGATATCGTAACAAGTCAACCTTCCTAAGGAAATGACACAAGTACAAGCAGAAGACAAATAAGCGAACAGGAGGTAATAACAGCACTTAGAAGTGAATTAGTTAGAGAAGTTGTTTGGCTGAATGATATAACCCTTAAAGACCCTCCAGCAAGTTTAGATTCTCCCACACATGTGGAAAACTTTAAAAATGCATCCTTAAGTCCCATCCACTAATTTTACACTTGATAGAATTCTTTTTACAGGTCTCTTTGCACTTCCATAAGATCTACTTCTGACTTCTTTTACCATTAGCACCTTAGTAGATGAGATATATTGTTTATAAAATTACATTGACACCCTACTTCTGCTAACTGAACAGATTGGTTAAGTTAGATCTAATTGAACAAACCCTGCCAATATTTAGTTTATTATGAACGAGCAGCGTTCATGAACATAGAAATTGCTGGTTCGCCAATTTGCAATGAATTTCAAGCCAATTAGTAAGAACAAGTAACCATTAGCCACATATAAAGAGATGGTACCAAGTACAAGTCTTCCATAGCTTAATGTCAAGCCATCAAATTAAGCTACGTACCTCTCGCCCAATATAACGTCTTATCAGTGCCTCATTCCAGTCAAGCTCATCCTGCCAGCAAACAAAGTTTTAGACCTATATTCAGGGAAAAAGGGATAAATTAAACTTTGATCTGTGATAAGAACCGTTTGATCAATGCTCACAAGTCACAATTACACAGTTGTCTAGAGTCTAAAGAAGCTAGCAGATTTATATATCCTCAGTGTCCTCATCTAAGCAACTCTGTTTTATTCTTCTTAAATGAAAAGTAACTCAATGTTTAAAGTTTCATCTAAAGTGTTGATTATTGTTCTATCATGGCTGAGGTTGCCTAGTATTTAATTTTCAGACTTGACCTACAAGAGAAAACATAGCAAGACAAGGTAAAAGCCACTGGGTTTGAACTTTGATGTGCTCCCATAATCCATTGAAGCAAACACAAAACAAGAAGATACCATGCTGCAACATTGATATAAAACTACATAAGCTATGATTTCCCCTGATCAATAGGAATGGAGGTTCATCTTCAATATCCTTTTGAATCTTACAAAATGAAAGCCAGTGCCATTGACAATTAGGTTACTCACAGCTGGTTAATAATGATCATGAAGTTGACTAACTCAAGACACTACCTTCCAAAGTTGCCCAAGCGATTCAATCTGACTAGAACATGCAGCCACGTCTTTTTCATGGCTCACGTCGCCAAACAACCGCAACATTAGCTTCTGTCAAGATGCAACGTGAAGAATATTTGTGACAAATATGCCAAAACAATCAAGAAATGTGTTCAAAATTTCTCAATACAGTTATCATAGGATGAAGGCCGCCTTCATTATGCTATTTCCTGCATCTACCAAGTACACACCAGAATGTTTGCCACGGGTGCCATACTTATGTAAAGATAAAAGTTATAAACTATCATGTAGAGATCAATCAAAGTATAATGTGGAAATGAGGGAAATAGGGTAGTGAAGACCATCCAAATCCTTATCATTAAGTTATCTACTGTGTAAGCTAACATTTTTTAATTTGATAATTTGTGTAAGCTAACATTTCTACAACGGTTCGCATAAGAGGGTCCATGTTCTCTCCTTTTTTCAGAAGGCCTCAACTAAACTGATATTATGCAAGAGCAGGTTGACAAGTATGCAACTTAAAGCAGCAGGAATTTCTGTTTTTAGATTAATAATAATTATAATAGCAAGAGCAAAAAGGATGATGCTGCACGGCTGCACCGTTTCAGGAACATGTAGTCGAGCTTGACATGATATACTACCTCTATCACATTGAGGCTAAAGAAATGGCAAAGAAGAGGCTCCTAGGGTGGCTCAATTCAGATGGTACCCAAATGAGGAACTATTAGAGGAGGCAATTTTTCAGCAATAATAATGTTTTCCACTGCTAAACTCATACTCCCTCTGTTTTTTAGTAAATGACGTCTTAGAACTTTGTGTTTGTGTACAAATAAGTGACGTTTTAGCTCATAAAAGGACAATTTTCCCATCTTGCCCCTTGCAATTAATGACTCAAGTCTCACACCACTTTTTTCTCATGCGCTGGAACGTTGCTTTGCCTTTATCCCACTGCCTTCTTCATTAATGTCTCCCTTTATATAGGGGCAAACCAGTCAAAATTTTAAGTCCTTAATTCTTGTGCCTTGTGCTAAAACGACAATTAAATAATACGGAGGGAGTATATAAATTGAGAAATAACTCCTTGGTGTTGAGGGCGTTACAGTAACTTTCAATAGCCTTAAGCCCTCAACCTTCCCAAAGGAGAACAAAATGAGCTCTAACATTTACCGACAAATGAAGACCTAGTAGGAGATGATTACCCTACGATAATGAAAACAGCTACTATAAGCAACATGCAACGAAGCCCAGTTTCTTGTGGTGTTGAACTCATGTAGAACCTGTATATAAGATCATATTGCATCAGGAAAAACACAGGAAACGAAACTTAAGCACTAACCACTTCCACTTTCCCCTTTTCTGGATAGTCCAACACTTGCACATGAAATAAAAAGGAGGTTAGGAAGTCTTGTGTGAACTTGGTCCACCGTGGACCAAAGACACTAGTATGTAGTACAAATATTTTGGGACATAGAGAGTATTTTAAAAAAGAGTTAGTCCCTTGGTCCATGTCCACCATGGACCAAGTCCACACAAGTTTTCTCAAAGGAGGTAAAACCATAATAGCAAGTTAAGAGAAATACTTGGGCCAAACATGTTGTCTCAAAATAAAATAGTCAAACATGAATGTTTTACTGGAGAGTGGACGCCGTACGTCTGAAGAACTTCTTAGAAAACAGGCCATAGATAAGTTCACACTCCAGAAAGTACAATAGCGAAACAGCACCAGTTTCTCATGGGACCGTAAGCACTTGTGTTTTGACATAGATTGCATGGATTGAATTTGAACAGGAAGTTCAAGACCACAAGACTTCACGCTTCTATATTAAAGCCACAAAATTTCTATTATTAGCCACTACATCACTATTTGTGGTGTTCAAGCCCCAAAGTTGAGATATTCGCCTAAAGTAATTGATGGAGTATATCTTTACGATCTTCCCGCTCACGTTAGGTGACTAGACTAGTTTCGTTTCCAAAAGCAACTCAATCTCCATACATGCGTTGTAGATTTGTAGGCCTAGTCATTGTTTTGATTTATCCAACCCTTGCTTGAAGATTTGTTTACAATACTTTCAGCTTGCTACGTGCCAGAATTAGTATCAGTAGATTCCAGTAAGAAACCATTCTCATTATCATTACTCCATGCCCATCACGAGGCTCCCCCCTTGGCGGGGCAAACAGGATTAAGTGTGCATTTTTGTATAATATCCAATCATGAGCAATAGGAAAACCCCATAGGCAAAGAATGGAGATGCACATAGGATGCTACTTTAATTCAGAATCTCACCTGTTGACTTGTCATATAGGAAATTGACCAACATCGATGATTCCAAGCACGATAGTTCATTTTAGAATTCTGCAAAATGAAGATTCACACTATATTAGAACTTCCTTCTGTACCATAAAACCTACTTCTTCACTAGTTATACCTTTCACTCATCATTTCTATGCCTAATCTGATAGTACAGCCGTACAGATCAAGCCCAAGGCATAAACAGTTTGCTACACTAGTTGTCACGGAAGCAGGTACTCTCCAATGACAAATGAAAGCAGCTAAATATTTCTTCCCCTGTCTAAACAATGGAAAGAAAACAAGCAGAGGCACACGAACAAAATCATACCAATCCTAACTATGAATTATGAAACCACTCAAAATTGAAGAGCATATAAACCTTAAAAATAGCCAGTTCTTCAACTGAAATTAAACCTCTGCGATTTTCTCCACAAGCTTGGATTCTTTCTCAAGAATATCTTCCAGAGTCTCACATCGACCGGCAATTCTCTTGATGACCCACCTCCTATCACGCGCAGTCAAACAGTGAATACACCGGAAAATTACAATGTAATGATAGAGGCACCACAGCAACATATAACTCCAAAACTAACTGAAAATGCCAACATCACACTAAAACAGTAAACATGGAAAAGCCTGGAGAAAGGGGGAGCAGAATAACTAAAATAAAACTTTTTACCCCATTTCGCTGATACAATCCAAGAAAGTATTGCATCTTTTATAGATTAAAAAATAATAAAGCTCTAATTCAGATGACGCAGACAGAGAAACAGTAAAATGTATCCTACCTGTAAGTCAGGCACTCTCAGATTTTGGCGCAAATGAAAGAACCAAAGCCGAAATGAGGAGTTCATCTGAAACAGGAAAGTCTTCTGTCTTCGATATAACAAGCTTCCTGCATTTGCCAAGAAAGAAACATTCACTGGCCATGTCAGATCTAAGCATCAGCTACAGCCTACAAGTGCTTAGCACCCAGAAATTTCGAGAAAATGTAAAAGGAAACATCATCTAAAATTAAATCCTGAACAAAATAACATCAAAAGAAATATATCCAAACACGATTTAATAAAACACTTCTGCAAGACACATCTAGGATATCGGGGAAGAGAAGAAATGGTGGGAACTAAACAAAATTAAAGCAACAAAAAAAACTTTGAAACCTTGTAATTAGGCAAATTTTGAAAAAATTCCTCCAAACCATATGGTGGGTAATGGTTCACAAAACTTTTGAATCTTGCACAAAGGCTAAATAAGAAAAGGGCTAGACAACAATCAATATCAACAGTATGAGGACTTAACTAATATCAGCATTCAGCAGTACCAAACAATTACATTTATAAAGTACAGAAAGTTGCCTGTATATATATTTTCCTAGATTTGAGTCTCCACAGTAATGATCCGAATACAAGTTATACAACTACCGCTAGACAGTGGAATTTATGTTTTATACTGGCGTTTATATTATTATTTTGTTTGGGATCACAAAGTTTACTTGGCTTCTCTTTGGAGGGGAGGTTGTTGTGGCGTTGTGCTTGTATGGCTTTACTTTGGTGTATTTGGTTGGAGAGAAATTCTAGGATTTTTTCCGGGACTGAGAAAACTATTGATTATGTTTGGGATCACATAGTTTACTTGGCTTCTCTTTGGGCTAAGGCGGCGGGCGCCTTTAAGGATGTTCTGTTGACTTTAGTTCAACGCCATTGGCGTGATGTGTACATAGTTTTCTTTTTTATACTGAGGATACCTTATCCTCCACATTTTTGTAGTCTTTACCATTTGATTAATAAAATTTTCTCTTATCTAAAAAAAAAGTCATTTTGAAACTTGTAGTTGCTAGATGAAACAGCCATCAGTAATTTACTAATGTTCTGAAGTCAATATCTGCAATATCCCATTGTTACAAAATTAACCTCTATCAGACAGAAACACACCACATTGCCAATTTGCTGCGGCACAATATCGCCAACAGCACATGAAAATTAATTAAATATGGAATGCTCCTACATCAAAGAAGAAAACTAACCTCGCATTCCATGCAGTGCCAAAGTCACTGCTTAGCAACAACAGAACCTTGCTGTGCCTCATGACTTCATTCGCAACCTCGGAGAAAGCAAAATTTGTAGGCACGTTGTCATTCCTCAAAGTGTAACCAGAAAGCGCTTTATAAGTCACAAAGGCCTCCATGAATTTGTGTTTTGCCGCTTTATACAGTGCAAGGAGACATGCAGTCGAAATGCCCAACTTGTGATCTCTACTCCAGAAAAATGCATTTTTGCATACAACTGGGGCTAGTCTTGCATCTGCTTTTTGATTCTCAGGGGAAAGAGAGGCAGCATCTGCCTCTTGATTGAGAATCAATAGCTGGGATGGATAAATCCCACCTCATCACTGAAAATAAATCGAGCACATAAGTGGGAATTACATTATAAAATATGGAGCAATACAACAACAGCGCAGAGTAATCCTACATCAGGCAACCTCTAGGGACATCCAGATTTATACAGCCCTATCCCTGAGTCCCTGACTAGTGCAACTAGCAAGGAGATTGCTCCCTTTATACAATGGAAGAACAATCTGATAGTTACAAAAGTATATGCAACACCACAAACAAACAAAAAAATCTCCAGAACTAAACCAGTTGATACAACAACAATGGTAAAAGTTAAGGCACTGTAGCAGCATGATTAAATAGAATACAAAGTGGACCCAAGGCCTAAGTTGTGCAAATAAACAAAGATACAATCTACCGCCTGCTGTTTCACTGACTACTCTACTCAGGTGTGCAAGCTACTGACTTAGCTAGATTTGAGCAAAGCCTGCGAGCATATAGGATACTGACTTGCAAATATGCAAGGACTATGCACAAGTATTCTAAAGTATGTATAGGCTACAGTGCTCCCAAGAGCAATGTGTTGAAGTGGCAAAAACAAATTACAAGATTATTTCAAATTGTAACTGCCAAGTTCCTAGATCAGTTTAGGACGTGATTGTTGCACACGTAACTTGTTGCATATTTGACGTAAATTGTTTTCTCTTGTCAAGTAATGAGGATTAGCAACAGTCAATAACTCCCACTAGCAAATACTGACTTCCTCCTCCGCAACCCCTACCCTCCTTCCTCTCCTCTCTGCTCTAGTTTTCAGCTTGTTGGGTCAATGGACCTTTACTTATGGAGATGTTAGTCTACCTGCGATTCTACTTCGTCTTTAAAGAAACCCCTCAAGGTGAGAAAGTTTGTGAAGCCTTACATCAAGCATGTAAGTAGGAATGTAGAGAGACACCTTTGATTCTTCACACCACTAGCATCATAAACAGTCTCGTGAATTATGGCACTACACGGGGTAGAGGTATCATAACAGACACAAAAGGCCTTCGAACTAGAGGCGTAACAGATTGCATTGGCCATTGCTCATATGGTTTGTTTTGGCGAAGATCAAAAATTCTCATAGGGTTTTATCCCCCAATTTATGTCCATGGCCTCCCAATTAGAGAATCTTAGGAAGGCATTTATTATAATAACAGTTACTTGTTCTGTCAAAATGATGTGGAACAGATTCTCATTCACAACAAGCAAACATGGATCAACTTCCATACCAACCAACCTACAGATTGCTACGCATCCGAATTTCTTCAGAAAAAATGAATATTACACTCCAAACATATGAAGAAGGATTGAAAAGTTTGAAACATATCGTTTTGAAAAGACGAAAAAAACTATATACGAAGCAAATTCTGAAACTTACATATGAGGGTCATGATCCAAAATATTCTCTAACTGGTTCAAAGGGTCAAAGGCCTCTACTTCAGAATATAGTGGTGCCTTCGTAGCCATTGCCTTTTGCATCCAAATTCAGCCACCTAAGAAAATGGTATACTGCATTAATAACCAAATGTGAAAGATGCAGACAAGACGAGATATGAGCTGTAGTATAGGAAGTAAATGATGTGAACATGGTAAAACATCATAGAGGTTAAGATATGCACACGGGCATAAGGACGAGTGTAACACCCCAAGTTTTACATCTATTAAATAAATAAAAATAAACAAACTCGTGCCACAAAAAAACCTCCATACAGATAAAAGTCAATTTAAGCATAGAAGGGACATTCAGTCCCAAATTAAAGAATCTTATTACTGTATTAACATATCTGCTACTACTTATCAATCATGAGTAGTCCCAAATTCATTCAACATACAAGAAAATACCAATTTCAATAAAAAAAAAAACTGTAGTTAAATCGACCTTAACAGCAAGGAAACCCCAAAGGAGTTGCAAAGTTTATGATAATAACAATAATTGTTGTCCCCATGAAGACGTTCATCAAAATATATATCCTCAATCAAGTTAATTCATCATCAACACACCCAAAAATCAAAATTAACTCATTAAGGGCAGTTCATCAATTTATTTAGCAACAATAGGGCATACAGCTTCCTCTTCAAATAGGGCAGTGAACATTTAAAAAAGAAAAATAGAACTTACCTCAAATGCCTCCTCTTCAACCTCGCTCGTTCAATTTTTCTTCAATACTCTTGATCAATCTACAAGGAGAGAGAGAATTTAAAGGAGGTCAAATTCAAATTGCAAAATCTCTCTCTCTCTCTCTACAATGCTCTCTATAGAGTGGCTAATTAGTAGGTAATTGAAGCAAAATCAACACGGTTTTCTTCTTTTTTATGGATACCCAGATAATAATTAATCATTTCCTCGATTCATCATGAATGCTGGATTTGAGTTTGAGTAGTAGCAAAATGATTTTCGCCCAGCACCAAAAAGATTCGCATAAAATATTACGATAAACAATCATCATACCTCATGAAACTGGCTCTTCATCCATCCTTCCAACTTTTCAAGGAGAGAATCTGAACTGACTCGGTCCCGACTGAAGTTGGAGAGGAAGAAAAGGACCCAATTTTTTTTATTTTAAAGTTCACTGGAAGTCTCAAGTCACTTTTGAAGTTGTAGGGCATGTTATTTTTAACTGGTTTACACTTTTGTCCCAATTTTGTCCTAATTTTGCTCTAGTTTTGCTTAGTTTTATTCAATTTTGTCCAATTTCTTTTATTGTTCTATAATAAATAATTTTTTTAATATTTGGACAAATTGAACATAATAGTTAAAAATGCAACAAGTTATATCGAAAAATAAAAAATAAATATACATTGACTTTGTATCAAAATAATAATAATAATAATAATAATAATAATAAATTTTATATTTTATATTTATTTTTGGAGGGGACTCCATTAAAAATTACATTTTTAAAACCATAGTACCATTATTATAAAATAATAATAGTAGTAGTAGATTGGTGTGCGAATCTTAGACATATTGTTCAAGGGGAAAATTTGTAACACCCCGGATTTTCTAAATAATAAATTAATAAAAATGAATAAACTCAAGCCGAAAATCGAGTAAAATTTCCTTTGTAAATAGACATCCCAAGTTATCGACCAAATAAAAATATGTTCAAACAGAAAATACAACTAACCCAAACTTTACCGCGAAAGACTTCTAGCTAAATCCGGAACATCACTGCCACACTCACTCATTGAATGAGTGCAAGGCAAACCCTTACATAACCCAACCAACCAAGTAAACTATAATGCTTTACTAATTACAACTCAATGAGTGAATAAAAATTATAATTACAAATGAAAACACTAATTTTCTGATCAACTCGTAACGATCCTCCAAGCGTGATCCTCAAACACAATCAACCTGTGAACAAACACAGTTGCAGTTAAGCCGCAAAAGGTTCATCATAGGTTCACCATAAGTAAATGGACAACCCATACACATAAAAAGAAAAACATCCAATCAGCAAAGCTGAGTAACCAAGCATTCTATCGAGATAATAAAACATACTCCCTTCGTCCCACAATATAGATCGTTTAAGGTTTTTGCACACGAATTAAGAAAGTTATTAAATAGTCTCAATTCTACCAAAAGTAATTAAACTTGACTAATTTACCCCTTGACTTTTGATTTAGCAAAAAAAAGAGTAATTAATAAGGTAATGTGAAACAAGGGTATAATGGGTAGAAACTAATAAATGCTTTGTTGGAACTCTAAAATGACTTACAATATGGGAAAAATCCAATTTTCTAAAACGACTTATATTGTGGGACGGAGGGAATAAATCTTTATAATAATTTATAACCATAAAACACGTCAATGGATCAACTTCATATAAGACTTAGGTCCTACAACATTATAATCACGCAAGTCTGTCACTCCAATTCTCAAGCACGCAAAATCCACAAGTCCACTTCCTTATCTCATTCAACAATTTCATTCATAGCTCACTTCCTTGTAAAAACATACACAAATATCATATACATATCAATTTCCAAATTTCCATAGTTTTTAAAGGTTTTAAACTTTCACTCCATCATTTTACTTTTAGGGAGAAGAGAACGACGAGATCAGACAATCTCAACTTTCAGCGCAATGCTGATCATAAATCAATTCAAATCAATGGCCAAGTCCCTAGTGTGCACACCCTCCTAGCCCTATGGGGTTTTCAAGACCGCAGTCTACCATAGTGGTTCATGGCTAAGAGAAGACAGATTACCCCAAGTTCATGAGTAACCAAAATATCATAATCAAAAGTATTACCCCAAGTTCATGAGTAATCAAAATAATCTCATAAGAGCATTTGTGGAAGACCTACCCCACAAATCTGCTCTCATAAGTTGCCCATGTTCATCACCTTCGGGGGATCCTATCCAAAAGCTATCTTGCCCTCAATTGTTTAAGTTTAAGTATTAATAGCTTAACAGAATTCAAGTGTTCATACCAATGAGTCATCACAAGTTCCATTACAAGATCAACACAATGTCATATCACCAATCGAGCTCATTTCAATAACCAATCGAAGGTATACTAGTCACCACCCACCAGTCAATTTCAATTCTCATACAGTTCGTAACCAAACAACCTCAAGGGTTCAAAGAGTTCTCATGAAGTTATCCAAATCAAGATCACAACACATATATCAATCTTCACCAAAACTAGCTCACGAGGACAAGTCAAACAGTTCTTTATATTAACCAAGCAAGTCATTCACGTTATAATTTCAGCACTTATAGTTTCTATATTTACGCCAAACAATAGTCATGCGATGCCAAATCAATCTTCAACTAACATAGTACTCATTTAACTTCATTCAGACTCATAAGACTCATTTGCATTCATAAAACCAGCAAGCATATTTGAAGTTTTGTGTGCTAGAAAGACCCTGTACAGACTAAATCACTCCAACTAAGAGTTTACAAATCAAAAAACCAACTCACATAATTTTCATAAACCTTCAACTACAATTTTCACTCCACTTAAGAATATATAAACATGCTGAATTTTCATAATAAAATGACTAATAACATGGTCCAAGGTTCTATAATAATGTAAGCAATTAAGTTCAATGGCTAGGAATAACTAGTATATGTAAGCAGCTCAATTAGTCGCACCTCACCAGACAGACAACTGCATACAACAACGAGGACTATTATCAATCACCACTATACACTAACAAGTTTCATTCCTCAATATCAACTTATAATCAGACTTCAAATAAATAAGGCATGTTGGAATCTATTATTGTACAACCACTCACAGTCACAGAACAAGGTTTGTTCAAAGTTCTAAACAGAATAAGTTCTACAACATCCCGTATGACCTAGTTCCATAATCACAAGCAAGGCCCCTCTAAAATATATACAATCCCAAACAACATAAATTAACCATATAGCTAGAGCATGATACAGATTACATAACAATACTCAACCAAAAGATTAGTAGGTAAAGCAACACTAAAATTCAGAATTAGACCACACACAACATATATATGTATATGTATAGATAATAAAGCATCCAAGTGCCCATGTACATCCTGAGTACCCCTATAAACATACCAACAGCAATACAGGTTTTTCCATGGCATATATTCATATCAGCAGCAACCAGAACAACACTAATGTAACACAATGCAGAAAGTAGGCCACGCATATATAGGAAATATGTGAATTCACTCAACCAAGCACCCAATTCCAAGCAATAGATATGACAGTTACACAACGCCAAGAGGTAACAACTAGTTATACAACCAATAAGCATAATTCCATTAATGGCAGATTTCAATTTAGTTCAATTAAATTCACACAAGAACATCATGTCAAACCCAATAGAAAATTGGTTACCTGTTAATATTGATGAAGTAGCAATTAATGCAAAAACAGCCAATTGGAAAGCTATAGTCATACTTATAATCCTCCAAGTTACCAACAAACAAACTATACCATTTGATCCCTCTATCAGTCGTTGTAATGTATCACGGAGGGATTTTTTTACTATGGAATCCATTTATTCTATATAATATGACTTATTCCCACTTTATTACCACTTTATTCAAAGATGCAGTCGAGGGGAATTTTTTAATTAAAGGGGCACCGTAGATCATGCATATATCTAATATACAGATAAATGGACCAACCTATCAACTTACACCTGATATTTTTCGACAACTCATGATGGTATCAACTCATATGACCATGTTCCATTCATGGGAATAAGAATAAAATAGAAATTGACTTTTGTTGGAGAGATCAATCCAAAGCAAGCACAGATTATAAATCCTTCAATCAATTGAACCCAATCACCTAACAAATAAATACCAAATCAGTTTTAATCTAATTAAACCCAAAACAGAATTCAAATTGAATAATCCCAAATTAGAGTTCAAGGCTCAAGGGCGCAAACCAATGAAGAGAGGGTGGTGATTGGCGGTTTAGACAGAAAGCCCACTAGTCGTGGCTGCTGGTGGTTCAGGCAGAAGCGTTCCTCCAGCATAAACAGCCACCAGTCGTGGCCAACGAACAACAGCAATAGCACGCCAAACAGAGGCGATGAAGTTTCGCCTCCAGCGGCAAAATTCGAGTGCTAGAAGAACAGTCCAGGAAACCGCAGTAAAGTTCAGAGGAGAGAGAGAAAATGGCGAAGGTGGTGGTGGTCGAAATTGGTGGTGGTGATGGCGTCGTGTAGGAGGCAGAGTGAGAGCTTGAGAGGTTTTGAGGGCTTTTGTTTTCTTTTTGAACGTATACTATGAATGAAGAAGAAAAGACTCCTTTTTCTTTTTAACACCCAAAAAGGTTAGAGAGGGAAGACTTAAGCCCAAAATACAATTAGAGCAATCCAAAAACACTCAAAAACTTAAAAATCAGTAAATATTTACCAAAATAAATAATTAAATAAATAAATTATTTAAAAATAAATAATTTACGGAATATTACAACAGTATTGAAAAGTGTCAATCTCACTAAAACTAGATCGTATTCTTCTTGAAGATCGACTAGGAGCCACCCTCGAAAGGAGGGGCTCGTAGTGTATTTTTCTCATCATAAAAAAAATAATTTAATTAGCACTTTTAGACAAATTTTGGACATTTTTACCTCCATACTGACTACCTTTATTTGAAAGAAATAATATTGGTCAGAAGGCAAAACGATTCATTTTTTTCTAAATTTGATTGGAAAATAGCTTGAGTGAGGTGGTAAGTAGTTGCACAGAAGAAGGTTGATTTTATGCGGCAGTTTTTCATGTTACATTAGTTTAGTACCCGTACAATGCACGGTATTTTTTGAAAAATGTAGTTAAGTCTTTGTTCTTTTTTCCTATTAAATTATTGTTCTTTGTAAACTGATTAAAAGCAAAATAAACTCAACACTCAACTTGAAATTAATAGTCATGTTTGTCTAATCTTTTGATGTCAAACTTTGACATTTAAATATGTTTTTTGACCTATATGTTGTTCAAAGCTATTCTTATGAAATCCTTAAAAACAAAACTAACAACCATATGAACTTTGTATTACAACTCAACTTACAAATTAGCAAATTAATAGTTAAAAGTTTACCCTAAATGTGAAAAGTGATTTTTAAAAGTGAATGGAGTGAGTAAATTAATAATATCATGGAAAGAAATATTAACAGCAATATATTGTTATAAATCTCACGAATAAAAGTTAAAAAAATTTATTTTTTAATATCATTTTTACATGTTTATGGACTTAGTTTTGTAGAGAAACATGCTTGGATTTAAAGAGATCTACGTAAAAAATTAAAAAAAAAAATAAAAAATAAAAAAGAAGGAAAAAAAGAAGAATATATAGATTTTACAGGCATTTTTTTCATGTAGTTTTTGGAAATGGAAAAAAGATTTTCTATAATTGAACTCTAATTTTATTTGTGATAAAATAAAATCCAACAGATATACAATTGCCAAAACATAAAGAAAGATCATTTGAATCCTCCAATATGCCCACTTCATCCAACAGATATACAATTGCCAAAACATAAAGAAAGATCATTTGAATCCTCCAATATGCCCACTTCGTTCATCAAGCCCCCTACTCATTCTACATGATTATTCGAATCAGTAGATAAGTGATTAGTCCTTATCTTCTCTTAAAATGTTGGAAGACAACAATAGGTCATTTTGAGATATGGTAATGACTAATCAAGGGCAGAGCTCACCAGAGCCCAGCATAGCACTTGCCTTCACAGGTAGTAAATCCCACACTCATGCCAAAAAGGCACACTTTGCTGCTTCCTTTGCCCATTTTCTTTTTCCTGCAAAAAGTGATGAAGTAAAAAATAAAAATAAGTCATTTGGTCAGAAAGATAAGCATAAAAGGTTAAAAGAGCATCTCCAATGCTACAAAGTTTTAAGTGGGTTTTTATTTGAGCCACATTATCATTGCAAAAATCTTCTTTATTTAACCCCTTCCTTCCAATGATATAAACCTCTAAAAACCTCTAGATAAGGGACCCAATTTAAAAATAGAGTATGCCACAAACCTGATTTGTCTAGACAAAGTGGTTTGTAAAAAAAAGATGTTTATAAGTTTATCACTATGGATAGAAGTTTTATGGGAGAATTTTTTACCTCATAAATATTTCCAAAAACCTTATATTGGAGATGCTCTAAGGGCAAGTGAAACGTGAGTTGTACAAATACTAACCATCATGACTCCGTTAAGGCAGCATAAGAACCAAAAGCCAAATGCCGATACAAACAAAGGCCAATTCTGGATAAGCGCTAGACGTAATTCAATAACGACGTTAGTTAGATAATTACTAATATAATTTTACATTGCTGATGTCACTTTGGCTTTTGGCAGAAAATTTTTCATGAGAGAGGTTGACATGTGGATAAAAATGATGTCAGCCGGTAACTGTTTTAGTAGAAAGTATATAGATATTAGTGCTCTATAATAAGTTTGTTTTTTTGTTTTTCTGGGTTTGGCAGGAAAGACTTCCTTCCTCTTTGGTCGTGGCTAAACGGCACCTCCTAACGCACGGCCTCGGGTATTGACAGTAGCTTTAAACTCATGACCTAGTGTACAAGTTGCAACTTGTTTACCAGTGAGTCAATACTTGCATTGTTACATGTTAGCGCTCTATAATTTAATAACCGAATTAAACAGTGCCTAATATTCATAAGTGTAGCATTAGTAGATTCGGGTCCATTTGGCGTATATATACTTGCACCCTACATCAATGTGATGATTCAGACATTGTTCTCTTTAATGGAACGAAACAAAATAGCGCAGATAATGGAACAAAATACAAAACAATATAAATAGAGTAATAAGCGAAATGAACATTACGGAATAGAACGGAACAAAGCGGATTGCACCCTAGAAACACGGCGAAAAGAATAAATTTTTCGGTACCCTACAAAGGAAACTGTGTTTAGACTTTGAGTGCATGAATATTAAATTTCAGTTTTATTTCTCTTTATTGCGACTGCGAGTATTATACAGTAAATTTTTGTTTGTTTCTGATTGATCGAATCAATCTCACTTTATTACAATCAAGTACGACGAGGACATTACTCCCATATCTTATGTAAACATGCGACCAACTATGCTTGATTTGACCCAAAAAAACAAAAACAAACAAGTGTCCACTTAGTAGTTACATCTCCAAGGCTCTGACCAAAGTTTTCAAAACCAGATCAAGATGTGACTTCCTAAAATGACAAGTATCACCTAACGATTGTCCATTGAATTCTTAAAAACAAACTAAATTTGACCCTCGACCATTAACATAAGCACTGGATAGAGACAACAGAGGGTGTGTGACAAGGATTTCCCCTCTTTTCAGTTTTCCTTCTTGCTCCTGATTCCACTGCGCTCAGAAGGTTTCATTGAATTGAACTGAGATGAAGATTTACTAGTCAGGCATCCAATATACTCCAATATCATTGCAAATTTGAGCATATTTACATCATAAGTTACAAGATTAGTCCACTTCATGGCTCTATACAAATTCTTCAAAGGCTGATTGGAGATATTCCTCTTACAATCCTCATATAATACAAAACAAAACGACGAAAAGGGACCAAACTTCTGCGTTTATCTCCCCCTCCCTCCGTGAAAATCTAATTACAAGCTCGAATAGGAGTAAGATCACATCCTATATACAACTGGCATGACAAACCCCTCCAATTTAATTTTCTACAAAAAAAATCCTCAAAATCTCGACTCTTAATATTTGCTGCAATTCCATGGAGCAATTGTAGCTTCAGCTGTATATACAGTTTCCAATGAATTCTTAAGCCACAGCAGTGATGCTTGAATTCTGGCGATCCCTGCTAAGACAATCAAAACCTTCTACTCTAACTGCGGCTGGCTTGAGGCCAAACTTCATCCTAGCATACCCCGTCTTCATTGAAGATGGTGATTGACATGGTGATGGTGAACCAGATGATGGGGATGCAAGCTGTAATGTTGACAAAGGGGATAATTTTTCATCCCCAAACTTAGCATCTTGGACTATTGGGTTAGAGACTCTGCTAGGCGGAGAACCGCAAAAAAATGGGTGTGATGGTTCAATCTCTCTTGATGATTGTTCTTCACCATAACCCTCCTGCATCAACAAAGCCACAACAAATGATAAGCAAAATCTTCTTCTAGACTAACCTTCATTGATCATTGCACATGAAACATTAACATGACAAACATGTTTCAAACATTCAACTTTATCAACCAACACATATGCAATTGCACATAGAGAAGCAAACAACTACCGCCAACAAAGGGAGACTGAGATATAGTTTTGATCCACAACTTTAGATCACATTAATCCACTTGACATTAGTTATTTATAATGACAAACACAAAATAAGCTTAGTGCCCCTTTACAAAATACATACTAGCTATACACCATTTAATTTAAGGAAACTCGTCTCTTCTTTGTCCCCTTCTTCGTAGCTAAACAACAAAGTGAAATTCTCTATTGGCAACAAGTATAATCAGGTATCAACTCATTTCATTCCCCACAAATAGGGACAATAACTACAAGTTAAGGCAAAGGCAAGTCCATCCTAATCCTCGTAATAACAATACCATATTCTCCTAGTACTAGTCCAAAAACTCCTGTAATTCAACATATGCAACAGAAACCATATTCACATATTCCAGTTCCTTTATAATATTCATATAAGAATACAGCCAAAAAGGATTAAAAAGGTACCTTCATAAGAATCATGTCAAGAAGCTCTGCCCCTGCTTTTGAATCACAAGTCTCAGCTTGTTGGCTGCTGTAAAACAAATCAAAAAAATCAGTTAACAATTGAACCACAAACAATAACAAGATCTCCTAATCAAAACACCCATCACATAAAAACCTTCAATCCTTAATTTCTCACCTTCTTTGCCATCTCAAAGACATGGTGAGATTGCCGGCCAAGAACCCGACTCGTCGAGGCTTCGGGCAAACAACGGGATCCCTCCGATCAGAGGAGAGAGAAACCGCAACCGGTCCCATCATCTCTTCACAACCAACCACCACGGCGTTCTGCTGAATATCCCACCGATTCATTTTCTCTTTTCTTTTTTGTTCCAAAAGAACGCCTATTCAAACACAAAAATCACCAAATCGTTATCAATAACTTGCACATCTTGATCACAAATCCCATATCTTTAATTAACCGCACCCCAACTAAAAAAAAAAAAAGAGAAAATAAATAAAGCTTTCATTTTTTTCGAAATGATTTTGCACCAAAGATGACTGCTTTGGAGCAGATCATAAGCTGTTTAGCGAAAACAATATCGAAATCTTGAGATTAAAAGGTAATTATAAAAATAAAACAATCAAGCAATAAAGATCATGATTAAAACCCTACCCAGCTAGGGTTAGCTAGATCTGATGGGAGGGCAAATGTTTCATAGGTCAGATCTGAGATGAAATTCCATAGCAAGTTCTGAAATTAAAGCTGGAGATTTTGTTTCCAAAGGGGAAAAAATAAAAATAAAAATAAAAAATAAAAGGTGATAAATCGATTAATGATTTAGGGTTAACGGTACAAAGCTGGGAAATCACATGGTAAATATAACTATGTGATCACCGCTCATATCAGCTGAAATACATGAGTATTATCTAAATCAGGCAATGAAAACTGGAGAAAGTTGGTTTAATTAGGAAATTATGAGTAGGAATATAATTAAATTCAAAGAATTACAGAAGGAGAGAGAAAAATACCTGGAAAAAGATTTTCCGAAAATGGAGGGTGAAGCGAAACCCCAAAACAAAAAATTGAAAATGGTGATCGGTGGAGAATGGAAAGGGCGAAAGCGATTATGTTGGGGATGTGTTTCTTTTATAGAGGGTTGAGTTGATATAGCTGATTAGCTGGTGAGGTGACCTATACTTATGATAAACACGACATCGTTTAGTATGTCTGAACGAGTCAAACGATGTCGTTTTTATCAAGTTGTTGCCGACTTGGCGTCACGACACGCAAGTGGTTTAAAGAAAATATTTAAAAAGAATCACAGGAATTGAAGAAATCTTTTTTTTTTTTTTTTTTTCCATTTGTTTATAGGTTTAGGAACTTCGGACAAAAGGGCATGGAGAAGAAATCTTTGAAACATTGGAAATGATCGTGAGTGTAGTGTTTTCCCCTAGTGGAGGAGGAAAATTGGGAACTTGGGAAGTTGTAGTAGCAATAGTCAATTAGGAAAGTTTTTAAATTGTTGTTAAGCATATAGATTTTCCTCGTTTTCGGGTATCATTAGCTACATTCAAATTTCGTAAGGCCCTGTTCGGGGTGGCTCTAAGTTGCTAATTTTTTATTTTTAAAACAAAGACTTGTTCGAATAAATTAAACTCAATTTTTTTGTTAATTTATTTGGAAACAGAGCACCGAGATTTCGAAGCCGCTAAAAATAGTTTTGAAGTTCTTATTTGAGTTTTGGAGATAAAAGGTAATGACGCAGCCGCAGTCGACAAATATCTCTGACCCCGCAATTCTATTTCTGTCTCCCCTCATCCTCACTCCCTATCACCACCATAGGCAAACCTTTGAAGATCAAGTGTGTAATAGATATGATGGAAGATACAAAGCACATGAGGAGAAGATGAAGGCGCACCATATTATCACTGACAATCTCTCTGTCTCCTCCTCGATTCCCCCACTCTAGTTATGGGCTTTTTTGAAACCAAAAATCAAACGACCAAATTAACAACTAAAAATAGGTTTTGATCATTAAAAATTTAAATCTTAGAAGTAAAAACCTTGTCGAACGAGGCCTTAGTATCCACCAATGATACTTAGGTGACGCACTGTGTGGTTATAGATGTAGTAAGCATGTACATAAATATTGGGTGTATATCCAGATTTTACACTCATAAATATATATTGGCCAAATATAGAATTTCGTGAAATTGTTGGAGTAAAGGATGAGTAACAAAAATCATTATTATGTGTCTTCAAATTTGGATTTTTTTCGCTTTCATAATAAATTTTGTAACCATTTAAATTAACCGATACTACTATCTCGCAAACTATTATGCACATGAATTTTTTTTTGGATGGTGACCATAAATATTGGCTGCGATAAAAAAGGAATACAAAATATATAAAGTTGACATGGCTAGGGTTATGCATGGCAATTCATGAAACCATGAATGATATTACCATATTGCATCAACATATTTAAATATTAATACATAGTTTTTGGGGTGATTGAATTGAAGTGACTTTTCCGATTATACCTTCGTTAAAAAAATTTCAACAACATGTGTATAATCATGAATTCGTAATATTAGCATTAAATTTTATTTAAAGGATAAGTTTCATGCACTAAATTAAATTGAACTGTACTATATTTATAGATTATTGTTGCACAAAACTGATCTAAACCAACAATAAGGTGCGTACTGGGTGGAGCTAGAATAAATACTATAGTCCATGCATGGTGCTTCTAATGTCGTTGAGATAATCATCATTTGTAGTGATTATGTTAATAATGCTTAGATAACTGTACTTGCAATACATGGTTTTAGACACAGTTACAATTATTTTGAACAACGCCGAGAAAGGATCCCAAAAGTTAACTGAAGTCATCACAATTGAGACACTTGCTTGTCCAAATTAATTAGATTCACTTTAGTGTTTAACTTCTCCCAGTAGTTTCACCTTATGTTGTACTACTAATTATGATATAATGTTTGTTGTAACATTATGATTCAATTCATGGTATTGATGTTAAAAATTACCCTATCACTTAAAAAACATCTAAGAAAATAATTTTTCAGATGTAAGTGTTTTATCTCATAGCTAAATAAAACCATGGGCAACAAATTTATTTTAAATATTGATAGCCAGTTTTGGACTTTATTAAACATACAAATATATTTTGACGGTCAAGATGACCATCAAATATAGTACAAATATTTATATTTTTTTTGGGTAAGTTTAAATTTAGTACATTTGAAGAAATATATCTATCTCCATTCTCCATAAGTGGTAAGAGAACTATCGACATTGCACGTAAGGAGCACTTACAGACAATAAGCTCCTTAATTATTTACTGGGCATTCTATGAAAAAGATCTAACAGACTATAATCCAGATTATGCGGGTATTATCTAGTCATAAACGATTCAGCATCTCACATTGTGAAACCTATTATATTAACAAAATAATCATATTTTATTTTCAATTTGTACTAAAATTGGTTTGATGAAGGGCGTAGGAACTAGGAAGGCTATGGGCTTGGTTGGACCAAGACAGTCAAGTGTCAAACTGCTCCCAACGTGCGCTAAGGTGCACGGAATTCCCGGTGTTCCCACTAATTAAATATTGCCACGTATTACCTGCTACTACCTCCTTCCCTGATTGGGGAATAGTACTTTAATGCCCTCACACTCACGCGCTCATAATCGTACAGGCAAGGGGACATGGTGGGGCTCACACTTGCCGAAAGTCAGCACCATTATTCGGCGCGTGATCTGACTCAACCGAATCCAAGCTCTGAGTAGTGAGTTGTGTTGTGTCCCATGATACCCTAGGGGAGGTGGGTCTCAAATGGGGATAATCATTACCCTCATTTTTATAAAATTTAACCCTTATTATTTCACATACTTCTCATTTTAATTTATAAATTTATTTTATTACCCCCTTAATTACTACCCCCAATCAAACGAGGCATAAATAGTATGAATATGCAAGACTTGTACATAAATTGCTTGTATGTACACCGCTTGTATTCATTCTTTTTCATGGGTGCAAGTCGTGGATGACATTCGTGTTAGGGAATATTATCTAGTAGATCTTAGGAATATTCTAGATTAGCATAATATCATAGAGATTGTGTAATCTATAGTTTCCATAACACTAAGACTCTTATATCTATAAATAAGGATCGATCACATTAATAATAAATAAGGATTATGGGTGCGTTTATTAGAGCTGAACTTACCAGAACTGAACTGAACTTAACCAAGCACCACAAAAAACTGTACTGAACTGAATCGAACACCACTGGACTGAATTGAACACCACTGAACTGAACTGAACATAATAATAATAACAACTGAATTGAACACCACTGAACTGAACTGATTTGAACACCACTGGACTGAATTGAATTGAACTGAACTGACCGGAAAAAGCTCTAAAGAACGCACCCTATGTGTGGGATTCTCTCATTAATTTACCACAATTCGATATTTATCTTCGTATATAAATTCAATAGATGAAAACTAACCGGTCAATTGAAATTCAAACAAAAGGTGATGGCAGTGATACAATGCACTTATCGGGAAATAATAAATCTAAGGTTTTCATTTCTTATATTTTTAAAAATCTTTATAAAATCCAACCAGTCTTGCTTTGTGTTGATTGTACACTCATTGAGTCATTGCTGCAAGATAGGTGGTTAGAGTCTATACGTATTTCCTTAGCTCAATTATCTACGATCGTGAATGACTTTAAAGGACATGTGAGCCTTAGACTAAAACCATTCTAGAATCATAAGCTTACACAAGTAATAAGGGTGTTTGGTTAGAAGAATAACATAACTATTAAGTTTCCAATTTTCATCAAGTGTTTGTTTCTTAAGGAATTGCTTTCCAATTTTGAAGGAGAAAAGTTTTCCTAGCTAGTTACATGATTATCCCGTGTCAATATATCAATATCAATATATCATCAATCAATATATATATGTACAATTGAGTTCTCACCAAGGTGACATTGAATAAATAATAAATAGTCATAAATGCATGAGTGATTGAAAAGAAATCAAAAATACTTTTATTTTATTTTAATAAAAAAACTAACATTAAAATACTTTTATTTTATTTTAATAAAAAAGTAACATCAGTATTATATTGATTATGCTAAAAAAGGTATATTATTATTCACTAAAAATGTAATTTATTTGTTAAATGTGTGAAAAAGATTATTATTATTCCTTACTACTCCTATTATTCAACTTTATATATTGATGTGAGTAAATTTTTTTATTATATTGATTCTAATAACAGAGGATGATGAACAAGAACTCGTGCATCGCACGGGCACGAAATCTAGTATATATGTATAATTGAGTTCTCACCAAGGTGACATTGAATAAATAATAAATAGTCATAAATGCATGGGTGATTAAAAAGAAATCAAAAATACTTTTATTTTATTTTAATAAAAAAAGTAACATAAGTATTATATTTATTATCTTAAAAAAGGTATATTATTTATTCACTAAAAATATAATTTCTTTGTTAAATGTGTGAAAAAGATTATTATTGTTCCTTGCTACGATTATTCAACTTTATATATTGATGTGATTAAAATTTTTGATTCTAATAACAGAGGATGATGAACAAGAACCCGTGCATCGCATGGGCACGAAATCTAGAATATATATGTAAAATTGAGTTCTCACAAAGTATTGAATAAGTAATAAATAGCAATAAATGCATGGGTGATTAAAAAGAAACTAAAAATACTTTAACTTTATTTTAATAAAAAAAATAAGTAACATAAGTATTATATTTATTATCCTAATGAAAAATTATAAATTCACTAAAAATGTAATTTCTTTGTTAAATATGTTTTTTTTGATAAAAAGATTATTATTGTTCTTTGCTACTCCTATTATTCAACTTTATATATTTATATGATTAAATTTTTTATCATATTTCTTCTAATAACAGAGTGTGCATGATAAACAAGAACTCGTGCATCGCAGGTGCATGAAATCTAGTATATATGTAAAATTGAGTTCTCACCAAGCATTGAATAAGTAAAAAATAGCCATAAATGCATGGGTGATTAAAAAGAAACTAAAAATAGTTTATTTTATTTTAATAAAAAATAAGTAACATAAGTATTATATTGATTATCCTAAAGAAAAATTATAAATTCACTAAAAATGTAATATCTTTGTTAAATATATATATTTTTTTTAATAAAAAGATTATTATTGTTCTTTGCTACTCCTACTATTCAACTTTATATATTGATATGATTAATTTTTTTTTTTTATCATATTTCTTCTAATAATAGAGTGTGCATGATAAACAAGAACTCGTGCATCACACGGGCATGAAATCTAGTTCTTTCATATAATTTAGAAAAAATCGATAAAAATAATCCCAAGTTTGAGCGGTCAGACAAAAATAGTCCCAAGTTGCAAGCTGTACAAAAATAATCCGAAGTTGTCATTTTTGTCACAAAAATGGACCTAGTACTAACACCGTCTAATTTTATTACTTAATTAACGCTAATTGAACAAAATCCTCATTAATTCTCTTAATATTTTCTTCCTAATTTAACTAACCCTCCATCTCTCTCCTCCATCAAACTTACTCTCCTGTTTCTTCTTCCTCCCACCTCCCTTCCTTCCTCTGTCCTTCCACCACCACCACCACCACCACCACCACCACCACCACCTCTCTCTCTTCAGCCAGGACCACCACCCAGCCCTCCCCCACTTTGTCTCTCCATCCTCCCCACTGCCTCCTAGATACTCTCTCTCCTCGACCCCCTTCAACCACCATCACCCCATCTCTCTCCTCACCCACCCCTCCGTTAGCCACCACCCAACCCCAGTCCCATAACCACCACGTACCATTCCCCCTCTCACCGTCTCTTGTTCTCCCACCCCTCGCATGGTGAGGAGGGTGGTGGGCTGTGGGTGGTGTGATGGTGGCTGAGATGGTGAGGAGGGAGAGGGGAGGAGGTGGTCGATTTCGGTGGTGGTGGGTTGCTGGCTGAGATGGTGAGGAGGGTGGTGGGCTGTGGGTGAGATGGAAAGGAGGAGAAAGAGAAATTAGATTTGAGTGAGAATGAGGGATTTTTATCCATTTTTTTTCTTTTTCTGATTTTTAAGAATTAATACACATTAATACTATAATAAATTAACGATAAGTAATCTAATTAGCGCTAATCTTAACGGACTTAGACGGTGTTAGTACTAGGTCAATTTTTGTGACAAAAATGACAACTTCTGATTATTTTTATACAGTTTGCAACTTGAGATTATTTTCGTCTGACCGCTCAAACTTGGGATTATTTTTATCAATTTTTCCTATAACTTAATCTATCTCTTCATCTCATCCATTATAACCCACATCAGTCTCATTATTTTATTTATTGATATTTCTCTATCTAGTTTCTCTTTCATTTTATAAAGAAAAAGGAGAATTCCAATTGGTGCCCTTTTACTATTGACTTGTCCAACTGGTGTCCCTAACACAGAAAGAAGTCCGGTCCGTGCCCTTTTTGTTTCAAAATGTACATTCCGTGTCCTTATTTATTGTTTTCCGTTAAGTAAATTTTATTTTCTCCATTTTACCCTTAATGAAACGCAGATAGAAGGTCATTAAACGACACCACACTCATTCACTCATACACTCCCTCTTTTCTCTCTCCTCTGTCACCTTCATTCTCAGACCTCTCCATTTTCGGATCCACTCAAAACCAAAACAAAATTCCTCAACCTCAATCACTCATCACTTCCATACTTTCAATTAATTTAATCAATCGAAACAATCAGGAAAAATGGACTTGTGCGAGCTTTATATTTATTGTCAGTTCAACTGTGGTGAAAAAGACTTGGATCAGTCCTTTCTATTCATCATTTAGACTTGGATCAGTCGCCATTAAAACTGCTATTAAATTCAACTGTGCGAGCTTTCAATTACCCGAAACCCAGAATATTGCTGGAGGGTATCCCAAGAAAAGGGTTTAAACAATAAATAAAAAATAAAAAAAAGCTATAAACTATACTTTTCTGTTGTTATTTATCCCTTTGTTGAACAGTTCATGTACTGAGTGATGGGTATGTCTCTCTTCATGTCTTTATCAAAATTTCCTTTTCAAGTGCCACCCTCTCCTGTAATTGCCAATTTCAATTTGCTTTCTTCGCACTATGTAATTGTTTATACGAATATGCTGTTGCTGCTTGTCAAATAAGATTCATCTATTTGGTGCTTTGCTAATAATACGTGGTGACAATTAATTTAATCAATCGAAACAATCAGGAAAAATGAATATAAAGGTTTGGTCAGTCCTTTCTGGGTTTTCTTGATCTGTGTTTTCTTGATCTGGGTTTCCAATTTCACCATTGACGAGTTCATTTGGGGATTTTCGAAGTTGAATCGTGAAAAGGAAAACAATCAACGGTGATGATTTGCTTTGGGCTATGACTACGCTTGGGTTTGAAGATTATGTTGAACCGCTCAAGATTTATTTACAGCGAAGAAATGAGCGAAAAATTGAGCTTTTATAATGTCAGTTCCATTTTTGGGGGGAAATTGAGCAAAAAATGGGGGGAAAAGAAGAGGGGCAATTTTGTCAGCATATTTTGCTCGAAAAAGACAAGGGACATGGACGGCATTAAATTTAGTAGCCACGTCATCACTTTGTAACGGAAAAGAAAAAATAAGGAGACGGAATGGATATTTTAAATTTAAATGGGCACAGACCGGACTTCTTTCTGTGTTAGGGACACCAGTTGGACAAGTCAATAGTAAAAGGGCACCAATTGGAATTTCCCAAAAAAAAAGAGAAAAGATTGGGGGGTTGGGGTGCAATATCATTGGACTCACCCCCATTTTCAACCATTATACCCATCAATTCATCACCCATAAAAGCTTTTACATTCATTTTTTTTCATCATTTAAATATTCGATTTTTTGCTCATTTTTGCATGTTAGATATAGCGATCATCCACGAATACATGCGAAATTACCATCCCAATCATTACTATAAGATTTACCATCCCAATCAGTTACCCATTTATTTTTTCGAGATTTTCTCTCTCATTTTCCGCGACTCTCAATTTCGATAATCTCATTTCGTTGTTCTTCATCGTCATAAGATTGAAGTTTCATTTTGATTCACTTGACGTACATAACAAGCCAAGTTAACAAGTAAAAACTCCAAATTTATAATTTAAGCCAACAAATCGACAACCCAAAATTAGCATATTAAAAAGAGGAATAAAAAAGGAAGAACACTACATAATTGGTTTATGAACTTTGACTCATATTTTAGACGACGTTTTACCTTGTTATAAGGTTTTTAGTTTCTACTTCTCACATCCCTCATTCTTCACTTTTTCTTCTATCGATTAATTATAAGAAATTAAACCTATTACGGTAATATTTGAGGGATATATTTGGCCTATTTGTTGGAGTGATCTCACATATCATTCCATCGGAAACTTTCACCCTTATTTTAATTTATTCAAAATTCATAGTGGAAAAGAGGACATGGATTAAATGTGTAATAAAAACTAGTGTTTGAAAATATACGTGAAATGAAGAGACGTAAACACTTAAAAAAGCATGCCAAGCATACACTTAATATGATCCTTAGTTGAGTCCATGTTGTTGTTAGTTAAGTTTATAACTCGGTCCGTGATCTAACTCGATCTTCAATCGAACTATCCCTATTTGCCAATTTAAACAAGTTAAACTATTAAAAATTTCAAGCCACTAAACTCAACAACGCAAACCTCATCATCAAAAGGACAAAAAGCAAATAAATGTCTAAAATGCCCCCTTGGTTTCTCTCTATCCCTAATTCCCTACCCATTTGCTCAGTCAGAACGCAAAAGCTCCTCTCCCATCCTCATCCAAAGAGAGTACAGAGTAGACCCACTCTCTCTCTCTCTCTCTCTCTCCACCACCCAACACATACACACCCCATGCTCTCTTTTATCCAAAATTAAAAATTAAAAAGCCCAAGTCGTTGAATATTATCCCACATGGCGTTGAAATGCACAAAGTTTTACACCACCAAACGCCGTCCACTTTACGTCGGTAAGTATATACCCCCGATACGAAACTCTCACCTTTTTTTTTGTTCCCCATTTTCCCCCGCCCTTTTTATTTGTTTCCTTATTTAGCACTTATTAAATTTAATTAAATTTTACGCTTTTTTTAATTTGACATTTCGAATCAGATTCAGATTCGTGGAAGCAAAAGGCGAGTAGGGTAAACTGTTTCGGATTCGCTGGAGACGAAAGAGGAGAGAGAAAACATAAGAAAGAGGAGAGAGAAAAAAAATCCGCCATGGCTCCTCCTCCATCAGCCAAGCTCCAAGGAATATCCGACGATTTGAAGAAATTAATCGACGCTAATTTGGATGAAGCTCCTGCTCGTCGTCGTGCTCGTGAGGCTTTTAAAGATATTCAGCTCTCTATTGATCATTGCTTATTCAAGGTTCAAGGATTTTCATTCACTTTTGATTATTTTACTGGTTTTTGATTGATTAATAGAGGAATGAAGTAATTACTGTGTATATCAGTTGTTTCAATCAATCAGGTTTCGTGACAGCGAATTGGGGTTTGGTTGTTGAGTGGTTGATGGTTGTAGCATATCTATAGGGATCTGGATCCATAAGTGTAATACGTAAATGCGGGAAATGGAGTAATGGTAGGTAGTAGCATTTATAGAAGTATTGATGACCGGGGGGGTTGTAGGATTATAATTGATTGTGATTGTAGTATCAATTTTACTATTTTGTGTGGTGTTTAAGTATACGTTTTTCTATTTTAATTTAATCGAGTGGGATCCACCTAAACTGGGAGTTGAGAGCACACTAACAGCATAAATAGCATTTGTGTTGTGAGTGTGACAATGTGTGTGTGATGATGTTATATGTTTGGAATATGTGGGTGTTTGTGATTCTAATAGCTATTTTGCCTCTTAATTGGGGAAACATGCACATGGTTACTAGGCTCCCACATCAAATACATATTGATATAATGGTCCAGTTCTCATAATTTTTAGGGTGTGCTCTGATATACCCTTTACGGCGAACCCGACCCGATACAACGGCCTAAATAATACGTGGAATATTAAGCTTTTCACCCTCTACAAATGACGCGTTTGTGTCCAAATGGGCTTTCATGCTTGTGTAACGATATAGGTATCATATAGGGTTGGACAATTCTTATTGACTTGGTTGCTAATTGGTGAAACTATGGCTAACAGGTACTGTTATCCTAATTATAATAAGGTGCTGGTTTTGGGGGGTAGGTAGGCAAATACGAATTATCAATCATTCTGGGTGGAAATTTTACCTAATGGTCAAAACAGTGTAGTTTATTGCTTGATGAAGGGGACAAGTAAGGATATCTGGGCTGGTTCTACCATGATTTATGCATTTCTGATTTTCTGGCCTAAGAACAGGACTATCTTATGTTACATGACTGAATTTTGTTGGACATCTATTTACTGAGCTTGCTTTTGGTGTTGTACTCAATTGCATTACTATAACAAGACACTAACTTACTTTCCTCATCCACACATGACCCAACATTTTTTTTTAAAATTTCTGCAGATTTACGTAATTAAATTTGTTCCATCCACATGGTTCCATGTAATGACTAATGGCTGTTATTCTGGTTTCTTTTGGATGGTCTACAGGTTCCTACTCAAGGGTTAAAGATGGATGAGGTAATGATCACTATTTTCTACACAAAGCTTCCCTATTTCTTCCACATTGGAAACTCAGGGTAAAAGTTCTGTGAAATTAGACGTTGTGCAAGGGGGTAATGAAATTTGGTATCTAACATTCTAACTGTTGAGGTTTGTTTGTAAAATATAATCCCCAAAACCAAGGTATATAACAGTGGCAGAGCCTTGTTTCGTCAAGCGGACTTGGGGGGTGGGGGTGGTGCTTGTATTTTACTGCTTCTGTACTATGTGTCAGTGGCCCAGAATTGGTTTAGGTGGAAAGTACTCGTGGAAATGAATTCCAAAAGAGTGGCATGTCTATCATGTAATACTTTTCTTTGATGGTGATACTTAGCATAATACTTATGTGAAGATAATGGATTTGTTTTTCTGGAACAGAGCTATGAAAGGAACTCAAGAGGATTGCAAATTTTCTCCAAAACTTGGCTGCCAGCATCTTCACCTCCGAAAGCAGTGATTTGTTATTGTCATGGTTATGGAGACACTTGCACATTTTTCTTCGAAGGCATGTACGGTGTTTATCCAAGGAGCTATAGTTTATTGTATATTCATCACTATGATTGTAGCTCAATTTCGTTACTGTGTTAGTTTGCAGGAATTGCTAGAAAGTTGGCATCAGCAGGCTTTGGAGTTTGTGCTATGGATTATCCAGGCTTTGGCCTTTCAGATGGTCTTCATTGCTATATTCCAAGCTTTGATAGGCTCGTTGATGATGTCATTGAGCATTATTCCAAAATCAAAGGTAACTTAATGACACTTCATTGCTACTCTTCAAAAGATAACGATACTGTTGCTTTGTCTCCTAATCTTCTTCATTGCGGGGAGTTTTGGTAGATCCTGGGGTGATACTCAGTGGTTCTTGGAGATTGTATAAGTAAGAAAAAGATTGAACTGGCAAATGAGATACAAAACACAAAGTTCTATTGTCCACTATCAGCATTCTGTGATGACACTGATATTTAAAGTTTACTCTCCAACTGAGTTCAGTAAGGAACTGACTATACTGTCTCTTGGAGTATTTCTGCTTCACATTATCAGTCTTGTGATCTTGGTTTTTCATTTATTGCGTTGGCATTTTGGAGAAAAACCATGAAACTTCACACATTCCTTGTAGATACTTTTAACAACTAAATTAGCCGTCAAGTGTTCGTATTCTATTGTGCCACAGGATTCAGATAATGTTGATTCTTTATTTTATTGTTTTTATCCCATTTAATTGTCAAGCCAGGGCGCCAGGCCATTTCTCCCCTCTTTTGGTACTCATTTCTAGTTAATTCCGAAGTTCTTTCTCCTGTTAATCTACTTGAGTAAAATGATTTCCATTATTTCCAGGATTATCTTGTGACGTTTTTCCAGATTAACCGTTACATCCACTACTTATTTTGTTGACCAAATCCTTGATTCTTTGCTTCATCCTAGCAGAAAAACCAGAGTTCAGTGCCCTCCCTAGCTTTTTGTTTGGACAGTCTATGGGTGGGGCTGTGGCTCTGAAGATGCACCTAAAGCAACCCAAGGCATGGAATGGTGCAGTTCTCATGGCTCCTATGTGTAAAGTATGTACATTCCATGGAAATTATTACTAATGTTCGTGTTAATTAATTTGAGAACTGATTGATGTTGTTCTTCTGTGTAGATTGCAGATGAGATGTACCCTCCATTTATTTTGACCCAAATTTTGATTACTCTAGCTAAGGTTCTTCCCCAATCGAAGTTGGTTCCAGAAAGAGACTTAGCTGATATGGCCTTCCGTGAGAAGAAAGAGCTGGTTAGCTCCCTCTCTACACATCTCCCTCAGTTGCATTGAGAGTTTGAGACAGTATTTGAAAAAAATATATACAAGCTTATGCAAGGAGCTTGCTTGCATTGCTAGTCCATGTACATTTTTTTAGATAAAGAGAATTTTTTTTAAATCTGAGATAAATTTACTAAGTAAGAGGACAAGGAGTCCTCAAAAGGAAAGAAAAATTAAAAATCCCCCCAAGGAGCTAGTCTATGTATGGTCCTGTAATGCAGCAGGAGTCCAGAAGTTACCACTTTCAAATCTTTGGATTTTCTGGCTATCATTCAATACATTTGGCTGTCTGATGCTTTTGTATCACATCACAATCTCATTGTTGTCACATCTTATGTCCAAGCTAGTAGCTTCTGCTGAACTTTAACATCATGTTTTTTTGTCTCCATTTGTAATTTCAGACAGCTTATAATGTTGTTGCTTACAAGGATAAACCACGCTTGAAGACGGCTGTTGAGTTGCTTCGTACAACAGATGAGATAGCAGGTCGATTGGAAGAAGTATGTGAAGTTTGTTACCTTATGGTATCCTTATATTGTCAATATAAATAATCCATAATTTCATTTTACTGAAACTCAGACTTTGAAGAACCTAAGCCTGAGTTACACTTCAACTCCCGATTAAATTGAAGTAATATCAATTTCTGTATTTAGACAGCTTTACAATGCTACCTTCTCAATACCTTTTAGGGATTTGAAGTGAAAATTTGTTAATCATGAAGTCAAGATACTCCCTCCATCCTAAATAATATCTCATTTTCCATTTCTGATGTTGTAAAATTAGAGTTCTAACATTTTCCAGAAAACTTTTGAAGTTGGGGGCAGGGGTATGGGCTGTGAACTGTGATGCATTAGTTTTAATTCTCTTAAGAGGTAGCATGAGGCGGACAAAAGCATCACTATTTTGTCCTGAGGTATCACTTTTCTGCTCGCAGATGTAGTATTAGTTTTTATGCGCCCTCATGCATGAGGCCTCCTTCATATAAGTTTTCTTGTTTCAGAAAAGAGGGCAAAAGTATCACTATTCCTCATGTAATAGGAACTTTTGGTTGAGCCTTTTGCTGTTCTAAATTTCTAATGTCCTAGGTAATACATGTACTGCATGGGTAGGATCATGTGCCAATATGTAGACCTTGATGAGAGCAGTTGAGCATTTTGTTCCATGATAGTAATACCCTTTCGATCTTATCATATGATCATATAAACATGATATGCATACACTGTAGTCAGTGGTCAATCTAATCAGGTTATCGTGACAACCTGGGGATCACTGTACTGTGTTGTGGCATAGTTAATTGCTTGCAAAGTGGCTATTGATGTAACACACTGAGGAAAAACTTATATTGTCGAAACTTTTCACTTCTGCATCTACCATACTACAGTTTCAGCTACTTGATACAATGACTTCATCTGGTAGGGTTTTAGGAAAGATAGTTATGTTAAACGCTGTTGTTTCTGATGTGAATCTTTTTTTTTGTTATGTTTCCGAAGGTCTCTTTGCCAATGTTGATACTACATGGAGAGGCTGATGTTGTAACTGATCCGTCTATCAGCAAGGCGTTGTATGAGAAGGCGAGCAGCAAGGACAAAAAGCTTATTCTTTACAAGGATGCTTTTCACTCACTTCTTGAAGGAGAGCCGGATGATGTTATCTTTCGTGTTTTTGGTGATATCATCTCCTGGTTGGATGACCACAGTACAAGAGACACTGCAACTCAGAGTTGATATTCCAGTTTCTCTTAGGAAAAAAGAAGAAAGAGCATAGAAGAAAGATTATTATTTGTCTTGTACAAAGGCTAATTTGTGTACATTGAAGAATAAGTAGGAACCGTTGAAAAACAGTATCCTTTTATCTATCACAGTTATCACTTTGATGTGGTCTGTTTTTCCAGATATTCAATGAATCAATTTCTCAATATGTTTTAGGGTCTACATATGCCGGAAACTATTTGGAAGCGTAACTACAACTATAAGAGCCTGATGAACGCTGCATTTTCTTCTGCCATCCTTATTGATTAATGTTAATATAAGTCATTGTTGATGACATTCTTTTGCATGGAAGCCAATAAGCCATGGTCTTATAAGCTTGATGATATCTTGTACAAAGGACAAGATAGGAGTTGCCTCGAGAAGAGGTGCTCCTAGCTTCTGATTATTCTTCGTACCAAAATTTCCAAATGTTTGTGCCTAACATCTTCTAGCTAGAAGTCTCACCTTAACATTTATCTAAGGTCGCCTTCTAAAATTCATAGTAGTTTAATATTACAAGCATTTGTAAATTTGAGAAGCAGTATCAAATTGGATCTTTAATTACCTAATAACTGAATCTAATCACTACGTCAATGCCTCAATTTTCCTCTCCTTTTTATTAAGAAATATTAGATCCACTCTCTCCCCCATATGTATACTATATGGTAGTGAGTTTTCTTTTTTTAGTTGTTTTTTTGTACAAGTAATTGACTTAACCTTAAAAATCATATTTAAAAACTAAAGTACATGATCCTAAAAAAGAAAATGTGTATAAATAGTGGTGACAATTATGTAATCCCATTGATAAGTTGTTTGGACTTTGGAGCACTAAAAACTGAAAAGTGGGCAAAGCAAGTACAAAGTGGGAAGAAGACACCAAACAAAAACCACATGGGGGGCAGTGGGAAATGGGATGTGAAGTCATTACTCCTTAGCAGATCAGATTGCGTTTCTATTTCCATTTTGGAAATGGAAAATGGCCAGACAGGCAAGACACATTTGCGCAATACCAGAAAGGAAATATATCTCATTACCTTTTCAATTTTTCCTCTTTTTCTCTTTTCCTTCAATGGGGGCAAGAGAACCTACTTCAGTACTTCCACTTTCTCTCTCTTCCATTTTATTCACTTCTATGATGAACTAGTGAAGTGGGCAAATATATATATATATATATTTTGTGCTGCCCTTGAAATTAGAGTTTCTGGGGGTTTTTTTGTATTCTTTTGCTTGCTAAACTGATAATGGCCTTATCTTCTTGCTTTGCCTGTCCCCTGATCTCGCCCAAGGTATCAACTTTCCCAATTTTCCCTGCATTTCAACTGTTCAATTTCATGCTTTCAGTTCTTACTTCTTTGAGGATAGAATTTTGCTTTCTTCATCTCTGCTGGTTAGAATTTTGCAATATTTCATTTTGGTGTTGTTCATACTATTCAATTTTATAATCTGCTGTTCATTTCTGTAACTGGGATTATTCTATGTTTGTTCTCTGATTGAACTTTGTATCAGTGTTGCTATTTAGCTAAATTTGGGCTTTGCTTATCAGTATTATTTTTGTTTATGTCATATTTTGCAATTTGTTTGATGTTTGTGTTTTCATGAAGGATAGCTACCTTTTACTGATGTACTCACTATATCCCATGTACAAAGTTCTTAGGTGCTAACGTATTGTCTTTCTAGAAAGGGTCCTTTACCAAAAATATAAAATAATAATAGTAGAGTGAAAATGAAATGGTGCAATTTTGATTTTGTCATTTGTTCTTTTTTAGTCAGATGATGTTTGAGGACACATTTCCAGGTGATGCCTATTAAGCAAACAACACAACTTTGTTGTGTTTGGCAAGTTCTGCTGTCCAATCTATGTTCTAGGCCCTGATGGGGATTACAGATTTGAGTTTGAGTAAATGTATCTTCGGTCTGTTAGCAACCTGCCTCTGATCTGAGAAATAATACCAGCTTTTAGTGAACCTAGAGATGGTAAAATGCTTTTGGTTGTCCTTCGATCTGTCTCCTCCTTAAAATCATCGTGAACAACATTACATTATTAGCCTTCTTTTCTCTATGATACCTCGCAACTTTGCTCGTGCTCTTTCCCGTTGTCAAATTTGCTTATGGTTTATGGGTTTCGTGTAGATTGACACCCGCAGCTTAGTGCATAGACATCATCATAAGGCAGGATTAGATCCAAGACCAACTCTCTCACTTCAAGGTTTGGCCTCTGAACTTTTTGGCCAGCATGTGCCTAAACTGGGAGCAGAGCTAAATCATGCTTGGAGTTTCTCGGGAGGTCGTAGAATTATGATCAGACCAAGAGGGGACAAATTCATCTTTTCCAGGAAGAATTCTGGAGTACGTTGTTCATGTAAGGCTGTCTCTCCATCCTATACACTGCACATATAAAGATCATGTTCACATCCTGCTGTTTTTTTCAATATTCTCTCAGTGTTCTGTTTCCCTTTAGCACACAAAATCAAAACTGTTCAATCTTAGAGGAATTATATTCTTGACCAGATCAGATCAGATAAATAAAATGTATAAATTCATAAATATAAGTAAACGACAAGGTGGTCATGACTATTCTATGTTGTTCATCTATTACCAACCATCTTCTCCAATATTTCTTTTGGTCATCTCCATCGACTCCATGTTGTGTTTCCATAGCTTGCGTTTCCACTTTGCTGTGATTTTCAGATACAATGATTAGTACCATTATTGTCAAAGACCAATTTATCTTTATATATTACTAAGGTACTATTTTGCTGTTTACTGTTGTATTTCTACACTGTGAGCTCAATGAAAATTGTATCCCTGACTTGCATTTGCTATATGTAATTATGGACAGAGATTGAATTTTTTTTTAAAATTTAAGTCTGACATTTAATTTCTAACCAAATGCAATATACTCTATGTTATTGCAGGGTTAGCAAATTCTCAAATTGCTAGCAATGTTTTTACTTTAGGAACAGCAGCTGTCCTCCCATTTTACACTCTCATGGTGGTTGCTCCTGGAGCTGAACTTGTAACTTCTCTGAACTTGGTGAACTGTAGGCAATACTTGTAAATTATTGTACCACTATCTTGAGCATTTAGTTTCATGAGAAAATTCTTACAATTAAACCATCCTTCCTAGTTTTTACTTTTCTAGTTCTCTTCTATGTAAGAGTATTGCCCTAGGACATTTTGGCTTTGTACACTTTCATTGATTTATACTTGTGGATGATTCCATTCACTCATGATGCAGACTAAGAGGACTATGAAAAGTACCATACCGTATGTTGTACTTGGGCTTTTATACGCATATCTATTAGGCCTTTCGTGGTCACCTGACACCATACGTTTGATGTTCGCCAGTAAATACTGGTTGCCAGAGGTCAGTAGCATTTGCTTGTATATATACTTGCACGTTCCAGTATGAGGTTTAAGCTGGTGATTTATGGTGTTACTAATTCTATTCTTCACTGAATACCACTTTTTTTCTTCACTAATGTGAATTTTATGGACAATGCGCAGCTTACAGGTATAGCAAAAATGTTCTCTAATGAGATGACCTTAGCATCGGCATGGATTCATTTGTTGGCGGTGGACCTCTTTGCTGCTAGGTGTTTCTCTATTTTAGCCCTGCAAACTGTTTTTCTCTTAGAATTTTCAAAGATCTGAAATTCAGAACTTACAACTTCATAATATTTTGTCACCAGGCAAGTTTATCATGATGGTCTGGAGAATGAGGTTGAGACCCGACATTCAGTTTCAATGTGCTTGCTGTTTTGTCCCATAGGAATTCTGAGCCATGTGATAACAAAGAAACTGAACAGCAGAGGTGCTGCTGAAAAAACAGAACTTAGCAGATAGCATTTTCTTATTCTCTGAACTGGTGTAATGGTTGGATGAGCAAAGAAGTGTGTTATGAAGTTGTATGGTTTCTCTGAGTAACTGATCATGTCCTCGACGATTGCTTCCTCCACCCTCTGCTTTTTCCTTTTTCTAGTTAAAAAGCGATTATCCAACAATATTCAGTTCTCTATGCTGTTCTTTAGCTGCCTAATGCTCTACATAGCATCCTAAATGAACAAGGTAAATTATTGAAGTGATCAGTCCCAAGAGCCAAGATGGATCAACTTCAACCTGACAATATAACATTAACTGTTTATAATTGTGACACAATCGGTACATAGTTCAGATATGTGTCGGATTATGATAACACTCCAACGATAACAGAGGGGGCCATGATGCCTATTTACAAGAGCCCTTTAGCTGTTGAGAAGTTAGCTGGAATACCATTAACATTTGAGCCAGATCTTGCCTGAAATATCATTGCCACAAACTGATAACCAAATAAACTATATATTAGCAGAACAGAAAAAGTGAAAAGATTTGTGTATAAATTCAATGGTAATTTGTAAAGTTTCTCGTCTAATACCTAAATAAACACAACTAGGATACAAGAATGGGGGAGAAGATGCCCACAAAATTTAACTTTTTCCTTTTCTACAAGTGTGATGATCCAACATTTTGACTTGTGCTATATGTGCTGATCTGTAGCTGATTACAAGCTCTTCATATGTTGCCGCTTCTTTTCTGCCAAAAAGCAGTTTTGAATGATCATGGTTATGCAGGACAATTTCCCTTGTTTGATCTCACAGTAGCACGTTTGAGCTTCTGAGCTTATGATGAATTCCAGTTTAAAAGGTAATGAGCTTGTAAAACCAACGAAGGCGACATCTCCAACAGAACTCCAATTAGAAACTGCCAATATAATATCAAGCTCCAACGTAGGTGAATACCCCCTTGGATAGGTAGAAAAGAAGCTCAGCTTCACAAGCAGGGTAGACTTGTTAGCAAAGGAGCTGAAAGCAGAGACCAAAACCATGCAAAGCAGGTGTTCATGCAAATAGCATATGCTCAGGCAGTTAAAACTTGACAAACATCTTAATACATTAGCTGTTTGATATATTGTTCACAGCTGCCAGAAATAGCATGCAAGAGTTCATTCAATATCTTGCTTCAAGTTTTAGCAAGTGAAGACAATGGATGGCCAACTAGATTTTCGTTTTGACTTGATTTTAGTCAGTAAGCAAATGGAGGCAAATACTCGTGATCCTCTGTTTCTTTACCGTAACGAATACTTGTGCATGCAAGTAATACTCATCTCTATTCCCAATTTTCATTTTTGACAAGGCTTAACATCTTCTATCAGTGAAATTGTGGGTAAATTTGAATGAAGTGCACTCAACAAACTAACGAAAGAGCCATCGGCTTTCAATATATAAATTGTGCAGACATTTATTGGCCAGAAAAAAAATATATATAATTCATAAACCACACTAAACATACTTTAAGTTGGCAGCGATGACATCTGGATCTGATCTTCTAAGGGCCCCTCCGAAAGATCTAGAGTTTGATGGGGATCTCGTCTAGCTCGTTCCAAAGAAGTTGTTTCATATATCCCTGCAAACATTAGTATGTAGTTTAAATAAACAGAGACAAGGGAAGAAAAATAAACATTAAAGAGAGCAAGAGGACCTCTTGATTTCCTTAGTACAACTGTAAACAAATATGATAAATTCGATAAACTCAAACACACAAAAAGAAACCTGAAATACTTCCATGTGTAGCGGCAGAAGAAAGAGGGGTTTTTTTTTTTTTTCTTTTTTTCTTTTTTTCTTTTTCTTGTTGATCTCCAGTACAAGAAGATACTAAACAGAAATAATAAATAAGCTCGATTTTTTTGCTGCAGAGCATTGCTCCTGTTTCATCTGCAAGCGAAAATTCCCCAAACAAAGAAAGAATTATAGTACAAGCTACCCCATCCTCTCCGGGCTTGTGTGTAAATTCCTGGGGTAGAAATTCACATCAGCAAGGGACACCACACATAAGTTTCAGATCTGCCAGGTCCAATACAACTAAGTATATTTTATGTCACTCTTCACAAAAAAATGTGACGAGGTTTTTCAATATTCTCACCCCTAAAAAAAGTTTTTTTTTTTCCCACCTTGAATCTAAACTACGCCTTGTCCTCTCTGTTCATTCTCCAAACAAATCGGTCAAGCATATCTACTCACACAGGATCTCATTCCACAAAAATTAGAATTGAAGCAAGATCTTATGCTTAACATAAATCGAATTCGACAATATTTAACAAACCAACTGCAATTTAGAACATAAAAATCTTCTGATGGAGGGGTTTCACTTTTGACACTTCAGCCACTGTTATAAATTCGCAACAACTCATTATGGAAAAAGTATAGTCTATACTCCATACATACCGAAGCCCAAAACTGCACAGCAAATAACAAATCCCACGAGAGCAAAGTCCATTTTGTACAGTATCTCCATCACAATGATACATCCACCAGCTACCATAAGATGTTTAGGAGATGAGAACACCATGTGCAATCTATAAGACAAGTGAGCTCCATCAGTCATTTTATAGCTCACAATTTTTTAGAAAAGTGTCAAGAAAAAATGAATGATGCACAGCTAGGAAGAATCAGATTTTACAGGAGAAATCAATAAATCAAGTGATGCAATACCATCAGCACAAAAGATTTGGTAAATCAATGAAACGCAGGTGAAACTACTAGGAAACTTCAGCATGCAATTTTTTACCGCCTATCACAATCTGGTACGTTCATTACAAATTCAACGCTCTACAGATGCTTACTTTCTAATACGGCTCTATTTTCAACAGATCATTAGATTAAATACAAGTTCCTCTCGAGTAAAGGTTGAGCAATGATTCAGAAACGCAAGGGAAAAAGAAATGCAAAGGGTGTTCCCATTTTGAGATGTGGCATTTGCGATATAGGCTAGACTTTCCAAGGAAGTGGTTTTCATGATAAAATAGCTCCTACAGGCTTTAGCTTCAAGCCAATTGTGTAGCTAATACATGATTCATCATTAGCAATAGGAAAAACTAATGGTTTGTTAATGCTGCATTCCCCTCATTGTGTAGTTAATACTAAATATGACTGCAAAACTATGATGATGAGTGCCAAGCAAAAGAACTGGAATGGCAAGCTACACAATTTGCAAAACAGCAACTTTTCGGAGGAGTTACAATCCACATCATCTCAATGAAAAACAGGGGGGAGCCGAAACAGCTCCACCCCCCCCCCCCCCGGTTTCCCACCAAAAAAAAACCAAAAAAAAAGTAAAAATTAAGATATCAGTTTATGTACCTCTCTTCTGCAATATTCTCAACATAGAATATCAAAATAATTCCAAAAAGGATGGTGCTGAGGTAAGGCCAAGTGGAAAACGGCAATTCTTTGCTGCTATCAGGAGTGGTACCCTAAAGTACAATTGTACAAGTACAAATCATAAAAGTAATGTCAATCACATAAATAAGTAACATATATCCAGTAACAGTATTTGAATATTTCGATTTCCAGTCCAATCTAGCAACAGAAAATAAGCAAAAGAAAGGACCCAAGCATTTCATTACCAATATGATGTCCCACATTGCAACTGGAAACATAAAGCACGTAGCAGAAGCAATGGTAATGGCATGAAGGCGCCTTTTAAGTTGATTCTGAGAATAATAAATAAAAGGTCAAACAGAAATAAGCCAAGGTTAGTATAGGCTGTTTGACTAATAACTGGAGAAGTAGATTTAACACCTTAAGCGAAACACGCCGTGTAATCACTCTTCTGAAAGCTGATAATATTCCTGCAAACATAGGTATTGCCATTTCTTTCATTCCCAACACCTTTTCCATATGTGCATCTGAATCCAAGTTCTCTCTGAATGGTAGCTCATTGTTAAGTTCATCACTCAATTTTTGCAACCCTACTGCGGGGTCTGGGGGAGGTCCAGATGTACGCAGCCTTACCCCTACCAGTCACCTAGTAGAGAGACTGTTTTGCGAAAGACCCACAAAAACTTTAAAAGTTTTTTTTTAGCAAGAGTGCATGCAATGGAAAAATGCAAAACGACAATCTATCGAGGATCCTCTACACGAATCCTACTACTCCAGGTTTAAGGATATAAAAAGGAGAATATGTAGCCATTGCCCATCCTTGAGATAAGAAGTAGAGCGAAGCCAGCATTGCAACAAATCCACCAACCTGAAATCACACAAAATGTCACCTTTCACCCAACAGAGTACAAATTCTTATTATTATATTCCAATACATGATAATTGAGTAGCTTGCAATTAGTTCATACTCTTTGAATACAATAGCTACATCCTAGCAGACAAATGTAATCTTGGTCTCCCCAATGTATTAAAAGGCTCGACGCGCCGAGGCGCAATGAGGCGATAGAGGTCCATAGAGCCTAGGCGCAAGGCGCAAGGCGAAGGCACGAGCCTCAGTGATGTGAGGCGCACTAGTGTATGACTGAAGATATGCTATAAAATAAGTGTTTTTTTCATCAAAATGTATCTCAGGTGCGCCTCAAAGTGCGCCTTAGGAGCGCCTCAAGTGTGCCTCGGTGGGCCTCAGGTGCGCCTCGAGCGCCTCAACTGCGCCTCACTGATGTCGCTGCGCCTAGAAGCTAAAAAGCGATTAGCTTGTGTGCCTCACGCCTTGTGCGCCTAGGCGCGCCTTTTAATACACTGGGTCTCCCATTCAACAACTTAAGCACAACAAGCAACCATTTTCTCAACAATATCAAGTATTATCCACAGTTTAAAGGATGGAAATAAACAAAGTATGTGGCAGAGTGGAAAAAACGGAGAATCAAACAGACTAGAACATATGGGCTACCTTCTTCCAAATATGACCTCTACGTCCATATAAAACAGCAGACAGTACTCCAAGCACAGCACCAGAATACTCTGCAAGAATTGCTCTGGGTTCAACAATAATAATAGTTATTACCTTCAATCTTAATATGAGATGACAAACAATAGAATTACAACAATAGCTGCAGAGGTAACATTTAGTTAAGGATACAAGAAATCACTTATTATTCCTTCTCTCAAACAAAAGAATATTGAAAACTGACTATAGACAAAAGATGCTACTTAAATCATTAGTCAAGATAAGACAACATACCGAAGAGGGCCACATGATTTGACCCCTTTCACCCACAGGATAAAGTACAAAGCTGTTATGGCTCCATTAATCATAGAGGGTACAACCTGGAAGCAATTGGGGGGAAACCACATCTTTCATTTATGATAAACAAAAGTAAAGTTTCTTATTCTCTCAATTCTTGTTTCCTAACCTGGGTATTGGTAAGTGGTCTTCCTCTCCAAGGCTTTTGTAAAGCTAAAAAAACGATGGATGCTGGAACCAGGCAACTGAAGATAAACAATACATCTGAAGATCCTGACTGAGACAAATAGTGGTACATGGAGTAGATTGACCATATTCGCATAAAGTTGCCCATGGTATGTATGATTCGAAGAGGAGTATGCCTATGATGGAGAAAGAAACTAGTTAGATAACGGTTCTACCAATGAAAAGTGTCAGAAACAGATCCATAGTAAATAACTCAGACGCTTAATTTGAAGCTACTATATGCTCATTGGAACTACTATAATTCTTTCTAAACGACAGACTTCCGAACTAATGCCCCTTATACCTATTCAAGAGTCTCTAACAAATCCTGAAGGCATCAAATGGCACCTACATCTACATATCTTATGTGAATGCTTCCACAGCATCCGAGAAATGAATATCTTAACTTACATTTCAAGGGCATGATCAGGAAAGAAAAAGTGCTTCTCAAACCCCGACTTCATATCCACACCTCATGCCCCCAACAATAACCACCACCAAGAAGCCTTGACCCACTTGGTCGATCGGCTTTACAGTCTTTGCATTGAGCTTCGCGGAAGCTCAAATCAGCAATATCCTCCCTAGCTTCTCCTTAAAATCAGTCTTATGGGTTATCACGTCGATCCAAATCTTTCTGTGTCCAATCCTTCCAAAAAAAAATTTCTTTTTTGATAAGATATCCCTACATTTCTGGTACTGTTTGTCTGCATTATTCCACACTTCCTTTTTAATGAAATAACTTGATTATGTTCAAAGACCTAAACCTAAGCTAACCACAATGAATGATATAATATGCCAACTAAGAGAGCCAAGTACCTGAAGACCCACAAAATTACACCCCACCGTCCTCAGTTCTACCCTCACCTCTTCAAGAAAAGCAATAGGGAGGGGTGATGCAGAATCACCATCTACATGTCTTTAAGTTTCCATTGAACTCCTATCTCCACTAGGCCTCTTTACATTGTCGTTGGTTTTTATTTGACCTATGATATAAGTGATCTCATGGCAATCCTTTATCTTTCTCCTATTTGAAGTTGTTTTTGACAAAATCAATTTAGTAACCCAACCATATATCAGAGAAAGCTATTGGACATACTCCATGACTTTTAGAGGTTCCGACGATGAAAATGGTCCCCGAAAGGAAACCCCAGGAAGTCTTTAGGACCCAACTAAGCATTTCAAGCTCCAAACAGATAAGGCAGTGAGTAGGAGACAAGGTCAAGCTCATATGAGGAGCACTGTGTCTGTTTAGACCACTAGAAGCATTGAGGAAAATCCAGTGATCAAAAAAGGTGGTGCACACAAGCACATTTGAGCTTCAGCTCATGACAACATTTCCCAGCAAGAAACCTCAGTCCCAATTGACCATTGCTGTTTCAGAAAACTAATACAAAATTCACCAGTCTGAACTAATTTAGGTTAACAAAATAAGTCCAATATTGTCACATTGTATTTTATACCTTTTCAATGCCCATCCCACTTTTGGGTTCTGAAGTTCATCTAACTAAAATCATCCACAAAACACAGAACAACCCATTTCGGTATGGAATACGCTTAATTTTAACATCAACTGGGGTTCTAAAGTCAATTCAGGGAAATGATACTAGGGGGAAAAAAAACATTACCTGGAATAAACCGAGTAACGATCCTCGGATATTGGCTTAGGAGACATCATCGTGGCAAATCTCTTGATGCAAAATCCTAAATTTTTGTCTGAATAACCAGTATTGAACAATTTTTATGAGAAAATCCCTATTCCATCTCCTACTTGTTTTGCTTGCTTCTCTCTCTATGTTCTTGTTTTCTGGGAACCGGGTGCTGAGATTTGCCCAGATTGAATAGTATACCCGATCAGCTTGGACCAAGCCCGATTTGATGGAGCTTTCAAATTGATTTTAATTGGGATTTTGGGCCTCAGCTTTAGGCTATATGTTTGGCAAAATTAGCTGTAGTTGTAGCTGTCAAATATAAACAAAGGAAAGAAATGGGTAGAAAACTGCTAAAAATTGCTACAAATGCTATTAAACTAACTGTAGTTGTAGCTGCAGGTAAAAGCTTGCAGGGATGGCTTTCACAAAATTAGTTGTAGGGAGCTGTAGCTGTAGCTGCATATTGAAAATCATATGGCAAACTGTTTGGTAACAGAGAGTAAACATACTAGTTGCAAGCTTCAAGCTGTAGCTTTTATTGAAAAGCAAGCTTTTCGTGCCCACATCCCAATTAAGGTTTGGCAAAATTAGTTGTAGTGGTAGCTTTCAAATGTAAATTAAGAAAACAAATTAGTAGAAAACTGCTAAAAGTTGCTACAAAATACTAATAAACTAGTTGTAGCGGTAGCCGCAAGTGAAAGCTTGCATGATATAGCTTTTACTACAAAATACCACCACCTATCTAACTAAATACCACCAATAATTATTATGAGTTGCCACAATTACCGTTGTTTTTAATTTTCTCTCTTCCTTTCCATATTCTCATTTTTTCTGTTTTCATTTGGTTTCCTTCCTTACTCCATGAATAATTGAATATTAATAATTGTCATGAGTCGCCACAATTACCATTGTTTTTAGTTTTCTCTCTTACTTTCCATATTCTCATTTTTTCTCTCTTCATTTGGTTTCCTTCCTTTACCCTATGGATATTAACAACACATAAAGATATTGGACGTTGCATCCGACACCTCTTTTTCTTTTAAATTCGATAGAAATGGCTTCATCTCCTCTCATCTCTTCTCCTCTCAACAAAATCTCATCTCATCAAAATCTCATCTCATCAAAGTCTCATCTCATCAAGATTTTATTTCATCAAAATCTCATCTCATCAAAATCTCATATCATTTCATCAAAATCTCATCTCATCGATCAAAATCTCATCTCATCTCATTAAAATTTCATCTCATCAAAATCTCGTCTCATCACATCAAAATATCATCTAGTCAAAATCTCATCTCATCTCATCTCATCTCATTAAAATCTCATCTCATCAAAATTTCATCTCATCAAAATCTCATCTCATCTCATCTCATATCGTTAAGATCTCATCTCATCTCATCTCATCAAAAAATCTCATCTTATCAAAATCTTACCTCATCTTATCAGATCAAAATCTCATCTTATCAGATTAAAATCTCACCTCATCAAAATAACATCTCATCTCATCTAAAATCATCTCATCAAATTCTCATCTCATCATAATCTCATCTCATCTCATCTCATCTCAACTCAACTCATCTCATCACGTTTTTTTTTAGTGGAACTCATTTCATCTCATCTCATCTCATCAAAATGATATTATTGTATGGAATTCATCCTTTGCATGTGTTCTAAATGGTGCTTTTACTATTTTCAAAGCAAGTTCATGTCAGAATAAAATTAACAAAAAAAATGAATAAAAAACAACCAGATTTTAATGAGATAAGATTTGATGAGATGAGATGAGATTTTGCTAAACGCCATTAGAAAAATTACTAAGTGTCACCAAATTGGTCCAATTTGGACAAATATACCCTTTTTAATTTTTCTTTAATTGCTCGATCTCTCTCTTTCCTAACCTACCATAACCTACTTCGTCTCTCACGGTCAAAAACCTTAAAAAACAAAGCAATTAAAAAACGAACATTGAACACCGACCAAACCTCCATCTCCCTCTCTACCCCCCAACGTCAATGAATTTAAATCCAATGCTTCCAAATTTTAAAGCTTCATGAAGGGGTAATGAAACTTTCTAGTTTCGTGAACACTTCATGAAACTCATTTCTTCCAGCTTCAATTTCTCATAATAACTAGGTGGATGCCCGTGAGTATGCCCGTGCGTTGCACGGACTGTGATTATATAATAAAATTAATATAACGTGATTATTAATCTCATCGAAAAATCAAAGTGCAAGTGTCACTTATGAAAAATTATTAGTAATATATAGATAAATACTTATATAATCCATTTAATGTCATGAATGCCATATAATAAGATTACTATGACTTTATAGGCAGGACATCTTTGTGATACCCCAATATTTTCTATAATTATAATATCGATTTATAATTCATTTATAAATAGTTTCGGAGATTTAAATCGTATACTTATTTAACGATTCCATTTACTCAATTAAGCCATAATAATATTAATTATTATTATGGAAATTTCGGGATTTATAATTATCAAATTGAGGGATTTAGTTAAAATGGTTTTGTATATGAATAAGGCTTATTCATATTGTTTTAATTGATTTTAATTAGCATTTAATTAGTTTTAATTGTTTTTAATTGACAATTAAATCAGAAAATTAATCCTAATTCTAGTAGGGTTTGACTTTCTTTGACCAAACACCTATATAAGCTAAGAGATGGGCCAGTTGATCAGTTGCAAAAACTGAGCCAAAAACCTCACACACTCTCTCTCCTCTCTCACGGCTCTCCCTCTCTCTTCTCTCTCTCACTCCACCGCACACTCACTCTCTCTCCCTCTCCCTGCTGTCGCCGGCCACCAGGCCAGCACCGGCCTCCTCTTCCCGACGGTAAACCCCCCTTCCTTCTCTCTCTTTCTCTCTCGTTCTTTCTCTCTCTTTCGTGCTCTGTTTTCCCCATCCCCTGTTTTTGTCGAGTCGCGGCTGTCGCGCCGTCGCCGCGCCACCAGGTCGCGCCTGGGTGGTCGCCGGCGAGTGGCCGACGCGACTGGGCCCTGCCCGTCGCTCCTCCCTCTCTCTCTCTCTCTCTCTCTCTCTCTCTCTCTCTCTCTCTCTCTCTCTCTCTCTCTCTCTCTCTCTCTCTCTCTCTCTCTCTCTCGCGCGCGCGCGCGCAATTCCTCTCTCTCTCGCGCGATCTCTCACGCTCTCTCTCTCCTTCGTCGCCGGTGCTCCGGCGAGCTACCGCCGACCATGGTGGTCGGTGGGTGGTGGTCTTGGTGATGTGCTAGGTCGTGGATCCCCATGCATGGTGTATCACAGCCTAGACTCAAAAAACTGATTAGGGTTTTGTTTAATAATTTCGTTTTAATTAATTTCGTATTTTCGGTATTTTTCAATAATTATTTTTATTTTTATGTACTCGTTCAGAGTCCGAATCCGGATTTTCTAAAGCCTAGATTGGTTGGAATAAATCAAGGAATGGGATATTGAGTATGATAAGTTTATAAAGTTTCGTTAATTAATTAGTTCATATGCTAATTAATGTTTAATTATGGCGATGTTGAATTTCTAATATTATTATGATATAATAATATGTGCTATTTGGAATGGGATATTATTGAATGCTAATGAGAACCTATTATATTTGTTGGATGTTAATTGTGAAAGTGTAATTTTTGGATATCATGATTTAGTGCCGAAGTGTAGCCGAAATTTCGTTAGACATATATGAAGCATGACTATTGTTAATATGCCCTTATGTCGTTATCGTCGTTATTATTATTTATTATCATGAGCATGAAATGAAGTAGTATGTCTTGGTCTCGTTGTACCACTAGGTCAATCAATGCAAGTATGTGAATTGAATTAAATGAGAATAAAACTCCTAATGGATCCCTAGGAGTAGCTGAGCTATCGAGACTTATCTAATTGATATAGTCTAGGGATGCGTGATTCCAAAGTTACTTTTATGAACACCTCGTAGTGTGTTCGGGACGGATCATTCCCCATTGTTTAATTCTCTACATATCGATTATTATGTTAGAGGTAGTGTGAGTATACACTAGCATAAGTCCATGGCATGTCTATATCTATCTATGAACAGTATGGGTCATCGCTATTCTATTCTCTCTCTTATCTCTCTAATCAAGATGATTTATCTATTTGTGTTCGAATGATCACTAAAGCAAGAATTGCATGTAATTGAATATCGAGTATGCGTGTGCTTGATTGTATGACTACTTGTGCATGCAAATGAATTTCAATGATTCTTCTAAAACCCAAGTAAGGTTTACGAAAGTGTTTTTACTGGGTATGGACGACGTTTATTCAGTTTATCTGATTTTTGTTTTCTTTTGTTTCTTCTCTTTTCTTATGTACCTTGTTTCTGTCACGGAAACCAAAGTGCAGGTGTAGCTGAGTGAGGACGGTTTGTTAGAAGGTTGAACGTGGGTTGTTTGTTTAGAACTATGGAATTATTGGTTACCTTTAAGTATTTGGGATTTTGGGTTGTGCCCTTGAAGGCAAAGTTGTAATAAAACTATAATGGACTTAAGACCGCTGGATAGACAACTCTGATATTTATGTTTAAATTGTTTAGATGCTTCCTTTGATACCTAGTTTCCCTTTCTGCTTAGCATTTACTCCTTAGCGATAAATGTTGTAGTAGCATTCCCCTTGGGTCCGTGACGGTTCGACGGTGTCGAGTCGTGTACAGTGACGTTGATAGTTCCCTGGAAATCGTTGCGAATTCGGGGGTGTTACAAATGGTATCAGAGCCCTAGGTTTAAAAGGTTGCATAAGTTTAATAAATGAATTAATAAAGATTAGTTTCATTATGGAAAAATAAAATATAATTAAAGCCGTTGAGCGTAGTAGTCCTAGAAGCTAGGAATTACTTGAAATCACCTTAATTGTGATTTAAATGTTCTTATTGTTTGATTGCCCTTTTGTAGATGGAAATTACTCGATTGACCGCGATGAAGTCGACTAGAGGTAGAAAACCGTGAGCGATGATTGTTGCACTCGAGAACGAGGTGGAGTATGTAGACATCTTCGATAGTGAGCCTACACACGGCGAGTGTGACGAAGCCGCGGCTGCCCTTGTGGCGCAAGGCAATGGCGCGCACGAGGTGGACCAACCCGCGCCTGATGCTCGTGACGATGACATTCCAATAGAGCCTAATCACGACTTGGATGCTAACGAGGATCTTGGTTCTGAAGAGGAACCTATCGAGTCCGAACCTGAGGCTGACGATGCTCCTGCTGACGAGCCAAGCGTTGAGCCTAACTCTGTAGAGATGCGATTTGAGTATGGGGCCGAAGTCCCTGATTCACCTAGCATGCCAGACTTAGAGGATATTGGTGATGCAAGCGGCAACAACTCTGTACCTCCTTCGCCTACTGCTGATGTGTCTCCTCCTGTGGAGCCTTTCTTTGCCATTGATGCCGAGCTAGATGACATTCGTGCCTACATTGATCACGCATTCACTACGATCGAGCGTTACGAATATGAGAACCGTACGAGGATACACCAAGGTTTCTGGGTAGAACTCTTACTAGCTGGCTTACCCAACCTACATCCATGGAGAGGTCTCCAGGAGAAGTATGATGATGTGTTACTGAGGAGTGGCTACATCAACGATGGGAAGTATGGCAAAGGCAATCGTGGGGCACTGACTTTTCAAGGTGTTGGCAATGAGCTATGTTTGTCTGAGTTCGAGTGGAAGGTAAATCACGTTCTAGTGCCTGCTCCAAAGGACATCGTGAAAGCTGCTGGTCTAAGAAGCGCAAACTCGTGGATAACTTCAGAAGGCGCTTCATGCCTCAGAAGTTTAGAGGTGACGAGCATCCTTACACTCCATGTAGGGAAGTGAAGCCAATGAGGGATGATGATGATGATACGCCTCCCGGATCGAAGCAAACCCAGTTGCTGTTTAGTTATTTTGTTGGCTAGAGTTAGTCGCTTTTATTAGAAACATTATTCCACTTTTGTGATGGCCCTGCGTGGTCAAGTTTGATGATGGTGTGTGGTTGCCTAAGCAACAAATATTTTTGACTCATATTTCATTTGCAATCTATCTTATTGCAAAACTATTTCGTTTGATTATATGAAAGTCGTTGTGAATTGTTTATATCACTGTCGTTGTCACACATTTGCATGGTTGACCAAAAGCATGGATGCTATCTCTTATCGTCGTGACATGATGGGAAATCCATGTCGAATTTATGGCAAAATCGTTGTTGAGCATTATCATCTCTCTTGTGAGCCAAGTGCTAAAGCATATCAATATGATTAAGTGTGATTATCTATTGCCCTACTAAAATAGTATGGAGCCTCATTAAGTCCATTATCAACATCGTTGTCTATTCTTGTGAGACCAATGTGTCTAAGGTCTTTTATATGCCTATCGAACTATTATGCATGAGAACTGAGAACAATAATGCAAGTATGTTGCTTAGACCTACAATGTAAGGTCGAACTTCGAAACTTATATGCTATATGCTAAATGTCAAGAGAAAGGTTTCAATTACAACATATTTCTCTCAATTAGACCTAAAAGGGTCGAGATGTGCAAATTGTGTGAATGGTGTTCATACCATTACTTTTATATTCTCAGATTCGCGAAAATGTCAACCAACGCCGATAGAATCGCTAGACTCGAGGATGGTCTGACCGATGTGGTCGAGATCATGGCATGACAAATGGCACGCCAAGAAGAGATGGAAACCGAACAAGCCTCTGCAACGCGTAGTTTTTGAGATTTTGACTCTCTTAAACCTCCTACGTTCGAAGGTGGTGCTGGTCCAACAAAGCTGGAGACTTGGATCATCGAGTTCGAGAAGTTGTTTCTGGCTACAAATCGGCCTAACAACATGAAAGTTAGCTCTGCGACGTACTATCTAAAGGACGAAGCTAACAAGTGGTGGAACGATGTGCGAACTGATTTGCTTGACACGCTGAACTTTAATTGGGATCGTTTTAAGGTAGCCATTCGTGCTAGATTTTATCCTAGTGCTCTACGACGCCTGAAGCAGCGTGAGTTTGAAGGGTTAAGCCAAGACAAGCTGTCTGTGGCCGAGTATGCTGCCAAGTTCAATGAGCTTGCTATTTTTGCTCCTAATCTGCTGACAACTGAAGCTGAGCAAATCGAAAGGTTCAAGGACGGACTGAAATGGGATATTCAACGTTTTGTCGCTGGACAATCCATCAATTTTCAGGAATCCTATGACAAGGCCCTGAACCAGGAGAGGATTGTTGGATGTCGTGACACGGATTTGGGAAACAACAAGCGCGACGAAAGCAATCCATCGCAATCGAATAACGGCGACAAGAGGCCAAGACCGAATGGCAACAACAACTACCAAGGTGGTCAGAACCACAATGCGAATAGAAATCGTGACTCGAATAGTCATCAAGCTACGATAATGGCCAGAAGGAATACGCCTTGCACCCGCTGTAACAAGACGCATGCTGGTAAGAACTGCCGAGGTGACGTGTTGCAATGCTATGAGTGCAACAAACCGGGTCACAAAGCTTCTGAATGTTGGAGCCGAGGTAGGAATGGTAATGGGCAGAACCGCAATAACAACTACAATCGTGGTGGGAATAACAATGGCTGTCATGGTAATGGTGGTAACTACCGTGGAAACGCGGGTTACAACAACAACAACAACAACAACAACAACAACAACCACAACAATGCTGCTCCTGCTGTGAACAATCAAGTTCAAGCTCCTGCTACTGCTAATCCCGCGCCGAACAACAACAACAACAATAGAGGAGTTAATGGTAGAATCTTTGTGATGAATCGCAATGAAGCAGAAGCAAACCCGAACGTGATCGCTGGTACTTTTCTTGTTCATTCTTTTCCCGCTTTTGTTTTGTTTGATAGTGGTGCGACGCATTCTGTTCTTTCTAAGTGCTTTGCATCTAAGATAGGATTAGAACCTAGTTCTGTGTATAGTGCAAATATGAGGATGCCAGATGGATCGATCGCTAAGTGTAAAGCGTTGTATGAAAAGTGTCCGATTAGGATAGCTGGTTCCGATTTACCCGCGGATTTGATTCAGATGGATTTGAAGGACTTTGATGTGATATTGGGAATGGATTGGTTAGCCAAGTATAGGGCTAAGTTAGAGTGCTTTAAACAACGCGTTTCTTTGCGAGGACTAAAGGTAAGAGGATCACTTACCGAAGAGTTGTGGTCAAGCCTAAGCTGAAGGTGATGGCTACTATGAAGGTTAAAGAGTGCGTGACTAAGGGTGAAGCGATTTACCTTTGTCATGTGGTGGATACGAGTCACGAGACGGAAGCTCCGCAACCTATTCCTGTAGTTTCCGAGTACGCTGACGTTTTTTCCGAAGAGATTCCCGGAATGCCTCCGCAATGCATTATCGACTTTACGATCGAGCTTGCTCCAGGTTCTGCACCAATTTCAAAAGCACCGTATCGTATGGCACCTGCTGAGATGAAGGAACTGAAAACACAACTTGAGAATTTGTTACAAAAGGGATACATACGTCCGAGTGTATCGCCTTGGGGTGCTCCTGTTTTGTTTGTACGGAAGAAGGATGGTTGTATGAGACTGTGCATTGACTACCGCGAGTTAAACAAGATTACGATCAAGAATAGATACCCACTTCCCCGAAGAAACGTCTTACAAGTGCACCTATTTTGACATTGTCGTCCGGAACGGAAGGATATGAGGTCTACAGTGACGCGTCTAAGCATTGCTTAGGGTGTGTTTTGATGCAACACGGAAAGGTCGTGGCTTACGCCTCACGACAACTGAAGAAGCATGAGGATAACTATCCTACGCACGATCTAGAACTTGCTGCTGTCGTATTTGCATTGAAGATTTTGCGACACTATCTGTATGGTTCCGCAGTCAAGATGTTTACTGATCACAAGAGTCTCAAGTATATCTTTACGCAGAAAGAGTTGAATATGCGCCAAAGGAGATGGCTAGAACTTCTGACGGAGTACGACATCGATATCCAGTACCATGAGGGTAAAGCGAACGTAGTCGCTGATGCTTTGAGTGGGAAGACTCGACATTCATTAAACACTGCTTTAGTACTTCCTAAAGAGATCATTCGTGACTTGCAAAGTCTCGAGGTGGAAATTGTGTTTGAAGGTGACGTTCGATGTACCTTAGCACATATGACTGTTCGACCAACACTGCTTGAAGAAATCATAGATAAACAAAGTGGTGATGAGGATCTTTAGCGGATTCTAAACCACAAAGACGAGGGTAGGTCCGAGGACTTCACTTTGGGCCAAGATGGAATTATGAGATTTCGAGAACGTGTTTGCGTACCCAATAACCTAGATATCAAAAGTCAGATCCTGGGTGAAGCTCATAATACACCGTATTCTGTACATCCTGGTGGAGATAAGCTTTACAAAGATCTTCGCCAAGTGTTCTGGTGGAAAGGCATGAAACAAGATGTCGTTGAGTTTGTAGCTAAGTGTTTGACATGCCAGAAAGTCAAGATCGAGCACAAGTGACGGGTGGAATGGTACAATCACTGGAAGTTCCTACTTGGAAATGGAATTCGATTTCTATGGATACTGTCATGGGTTTACCCTTGACACAAAAGAAGAACAACGCCATTTGGGTGGTTGTAGATCGTTTGACGAAGGTCACAAGATTCATTCCTATGCACGACACGTGGAAAATGGAGAAGTTGGCTGACGCGTACGTCAAGGAAGTCATGAGACTTCATGGTGTACCTGAAGATATTGTTTCTGATAGAGACTCGAGATTTCTCTCTAACTTTTGGCAGAAGTTGCAAGAAGCTTTCGGAAGCAAATTGAAGTTTAGTACCGCTTTTCATCCTGCAACAGATGGCCAGACGGAAAGGACAATCCAGACTCTAGAGGATATGCTTCGAGCGTGTGCCCTCGAATACCAAGGTTCGTGGGATAAACACATTCCGTTGATCAAATTTTCTTACAACAATAGCTATCATTCAAGCATTGATCGAGCGCCATATGAAGCCTTGTATGGTAGGAAGTGTAGATCGCCTGTATGTTGGAACGACATTAGCGAGACTGCAGTTTTGGATCCTGATATGATCCAGCAGACTATCGACATTGTGAAGATGATTCAGACGAAGATGCGAAGTGCACAAGATCGCCAGAAATCATATGCAGATAGAGGTCGTAGACATGAAGAATTTGAGGTGGGAAGCAAGGTACTTTTGCGAGTATCTCCTACCAAGAGTGTTATGCGTTTTGGTCGTAAGGGGAAGTTAAGTCCTCGTTACATTGGACCTTACGAGATCCTAGAGAGGATTGGTGAAGTTGCTTATCGTCTAGCTTTACCTGTGGAACTTGAGAAAGTCCACAATGTCTTTCACGTCTCTCAATTGAAGCGATACGTACATGATCCAACTCATGTCGTTCAACCTGAAACGATCGAACTTGACGAGAGTTTGACATATGAAGAACGTCCGATCGAGATCACCAACCGCAAAGAGCGCTCGACTCGCACAAAGACTATTCCTATTGTGAAAGTTATTTGGTCCCGTCATGGTCAAGAAGAGGCAACATGGGAAGCTGAATCCATGATGCGCGAGAAGTACCCAGAACTCTTTCTTGAAGGTACTAATTCCATTCGAGTTTCGGGACGAAACCCTTTTTAAGGAGGGTAGAATGTCACACCTAGTAATTTCGTTTTTTGTTTACCGCTTTGCACGAGTTGCATGTTCTATCATTGCATGCTGCACTGCTAATTGACCTAGATCACAACCGTAGTACACGCATTGCATTGTCATTGTCCTAAAATCGATTTATACCTTCGTATGGGTAAACTCGTTTCGTCGTTGAGAAGTGATTACTTCATGTTTCAAGTTTCGGGACGAAACTTCTTTTAAGGAGGGTAGAATGTGATACCCAATATTTTCTATAATTATAATATCGATTTATAATTCATTTATAAATAGTTTCGGAGATTTAAATCGTATACTTATTTAACGATTCGATTTACTCAAATTAAGCCATAATAATATTAATTATTATTATGGAAATTTCGGGATTTATAATTATCAAATTGAGGGATTCAGTTAAAATGGTTTTTGTATATGAATAAGGCTTATTCATATTGTTTTAATTGGTTTTAATTAGCATTTAATTAGTTTTAATTGTTTTTAATTGACACTTAAATCAGAAAATTAATCCTAATTCTAATAGGGTTTTACTTTCTTTGACCAAACACATATATAAGCTAAGAGATGGGCCAGTTAATCAGTTGCAAAAACTGAGCCAAAAACCTCACACACTCTCTCCTCTCTCACGGCTCTCCCTCTCTCTTCTCTCTCTCACTCCACCATACACTCACTCTCTCTCCCTCTCCTTGCTGTCGCCGGCCACCAGGCCAGCACCGGCCTCCTCTTCCCGCCGGTAAACCCCCTTCCTTCTCTTTCTTTCTCTCTCTTTCGTGCTCTATTTTCCCCCTCCCCTGTTTTTGTCGAGTCGCAGCTGTCGCGCAGTCGTCGCGCCTGGGTGGTCGCCGGTGAGTGGCCGACGCGACTGGGCCCTGCCCGTCGCTCCTCCCTCTCTCAATCGCTCTCTCTCTCTCTCTCTCTCTCTCTCTCTCTCTCTCTCTCTCTCGCAATTCCTCTCTCTCTCTCTCTCTCTCTCTCTCTCTCTCTCTCTCTCTCTCTCTCTCTCTCGCTCTCTCGCGATCTCTCGCGCTCTCTCTCTCCTCCGTCGCCGGTGCTCCGGCGAGCCACCGCCGACCATGGTGGTCAGTGGGTGGTGGTATTGGTGATGTGCTAGGTTGTGGGTCCCCATGCTTGGTGTATCACGGCCTAGACTCGAAAAACCGATTAGGGTTTTGTTTAATAATTTCGTATTTTCAGTATTTTTCAATAATTATTTTTATTTTTCTGTACTCGTTCCGAGTCTGAATCCGGATTTTCAAAAGCCTAGATTGGTTGGAATAAATCAATAAATTTAATAAAAATATTATTTTATAGTTTCATTATCATGAGCATGAAATGAAGTAGTATGTCGTGGTCTCGTTGTACCACTAGGTCAATCAGTGCAAGTATGTGAATTGAATTAAATGAGAATAAGACTCCTAATGGATCCCTAGGAGTAGCCGAGCTATCGAGACTTATCTAATTGATATAGTCTAGGGATGCGTGATTTCCAAGTTACTTTTATGAACACCTCGTAGTGTGTTCGGGACAGATCATTCCCCATTGTTTAATTCTCTACATATCGATTATTATGTTAGAGGTAGTGTGAGTATACACTAGCGTAAGTCCATGGCATGTCTATATCTATCTATGAACAGTATGGGTAATCGTTGTTCTATTCGCTCTCTTATCTCTCTAATCAATATGGTTTATCTATTTGTGTTCAAATGATCATTAAAGCAATAATTGCATGTAATTGAATATCGAGTATGCGTGTGCTTGATTGTATGACTACTTGTGCATGCAAATGAATTTCAATGATTCTTCTAAAACTCAGGTAAGGTTTGCGAAAGTGTTTTTACTGGGTATGGACGACGTTTATTCAGTTTATCTGATTTTTGTTTTCTTTTGTTTCTTCTCTTTTCTTCTGTACCTTGTTTCCGTCACGGAAATCAAAGTGCAGGTGTAGCTGAGTGAGGACGGTTTGCTAGAAGGTTGAATGTGGGCTGTTTGTTTAGAACTATGGAATTATTGGTTACCTTGAATTATTTGGGATTTTGGTTTGTGCCCTTGAAGGCAAAGTTGTAATAAAACTATAATGGACTTAAGACCGCTGGATAGACAACTCTGATATTTATGTTTAATTTGTTTAGATGCTTCCTTTGATACCTAGTTTTCTTTTCTGCTTAGCATTTACTCCTTAGCGATAAATGTTGCAGTAGCATTCCCCTGAGTCCGTGACGGTTCGGCGGTGTCGAGTCGTGTACAACGACGTCGATAGTTCCCTGGAAATCGTTGCGAATTCGGGGGTGTTACAATCTTATCTAGTTTAAACTCTTATCATCAATTTCAATTAACTATTAATTAACTCATCCCATATGTTACATGATCCAAGAGGTAATAGTTTCAAAGTCTTTCTATGCTTGATGTTGGTACGCCAATACTCTTATGTTGATATAAGTGTACAATTAACATTCCAAAGATATGATCCTCTTTTATGGTAAAATCAGTTTAAACGTATAATGTATACATAACTAATTTTCAAAAAATGAAGAAGTTTTAGACGTAAACCTTAGAATAGTAAAACATATTTTAATGCTTGCTTGTTTTTTCAAAGTTATATGCGGTTAAAGTACTACATTGAAGAACGCAAAAAGTCCAATGTAATTTTATTTGTGGTCCGCAGAGAGTACATTAATAATTATAAAGTTGAAGGGAACATAAATTGGAGCCCTAAACTAACATGGGGATCAGTATATTACGTACAGTTATAAAATTATACGTGATAATGGTAAAGTTTTCTATTAAAGATTGGCCCTACAATCATTTTAGATTCATCGTTTATTTCTTTATTCTACACATACTCTTTTTATTATATTTTACCTTGATATTACTTTTTAAAATACTGTAACTATTATACGTATCTTTTCTCTTATTTTTACATTGCAACTCTTTAGTTGTGTCAGCTTGTCAAGCTAATAATTACTAATTACCTTTTGAGGTGGACGCATCTTATGTTGTAAATCAATAGAATTTACTACAAATGAGTATCATTTTAATGGTTATTTCGTACTCGTTCCAGTGGTGTAAGAAATTTAATTTTTTAACCGGTGAAACTAAAGTTATATGCTTTTTAAAATCTAATAGTCTACTTTTTAATGATTTAGGAAAGTACAACTTAAGTATTTGTTTTATACCAAAACCTCTAATTAATAATGTACTCTTTAAGGATTTAGGAAATTACAACTTTAGTTTAAGAAAATTCCTATATTCAATACCAAAACATATATTTCTATTTTATATTTATTTTAAAATTTTATTACAATGGCTCGCTTAGGTGGACGCTTCCAATACTGTCAGAAAATGCCTCTAATATATAGATATTATGATTATGATTAGACATTAGTAGAGGCTAGGGGTGAGCGCAACCGGGTACCCACCAAGTATTGCACTACCCGGAATTGGAATTGGATCCACCGGTTCCGAATTTGTAGGAATTGGAATTGGTTGCACCGGTTCCTAAATCTTAGGAATTGGAATTGGATCCTCCAGGTACCCACCGGTTCCTGGGTACCCAAGTCCGCATTAAATCCAATTTTTTTATTTTTTAAATCAAATAAATATATATTTTAATAATAAAAACACAAATAAGAATATTACACTAATAAATATTAGTTTCCAAAAATACCACAAACATAAAATCAGATACCACAATCAAAATACTTAACATTGTAAATCAAAATTTAAATAACATATATACAATCATCAATTATTAAAAACATTAAAATTACAAATTGGAAAATTTTAAACTACTAACCTTACTAGAAAATCGCCATTCTTTATTTCTAACAAAGGAAAAAAATCATTTAATTTTTTTACACTGGGTACCCAACCGGTTCCGGTTCCCAAAAGTCAGGAATTGAAATTGGAATTGGTTGCTACCGGTTTCTATTTCTGGGAATTGGAATTTTCTAATTGGTTAGACCAGTTCCGGTTCCGAAACCACCGGTTCCTAACCAATTTCAATTCCGGTACTGGGTACCCGCAGTTTCTGCTCACCCTTAGTAGAGGCTAACGATTAATCAATGAGCTTTGTGAGACATTCATGAAACTCGCAAATACGCTTCATAAGCGTCGCACAAAGCTCCTAGAATCCGGGCGAAAAAAGCACGACATTGATTGTATAATATTAAACTCGACGGTGGCTTCAATTTTAATACCTCGAATTCACACCAAACATGTCGTTACTATCATCCATCTATCATTAAATCGTATTCAATATGAGAAATCCAATAAAAAATATTGGTTCTTTTTAATGATTTTTGAGGCTATTGAGAAGTTTCAATTAGAGAAGAAAATGGAGAGAGTAAAAATGAGTCTTATCTTTCACCATATATGGTAGGGTAGTTTTGGGAAACGTAGAGTAAAAGGCAAATACCCAGTTCTCAAGGGACGAATTGCAAAATTATAATTTCACTACAATGACCCAAAACGACCCAAGATAATTATACCGAAAGCTCCCCTCCCATTCTCAGTTCTCAGAACTACAGACTTCTGCAAAATGGCTACTACAGTATGCTTCCCTTCATTTTCTCCCTCCATAACAAGCCCTTCAACCACTCGAATGAAAGTGAAACCCATGGCTATTATATCTTCAAGTGGGTATAAAATGCGAGTGCCATACGAATTGAAGCAAGGCCAAAATCGTCAGTTTCATGAACTTCCATCTGGTCTGAAAATGGAGGTGATTGCCCAGAAGGGGAAAAGCCCAATTGAGGAGAGAGAAACAGAAGAAAGACCACCGCTTGTGTTTGTCCATGGCAGCTTTCATGCTGCTTGGTGTTGGGCTGAACATTGGCTCCCTTTCTTCTCTAATTATGGCTTCGATTGTTATGCTCTCAGCTTGCTAGCCCAGGTATCCAGTATCCTCTCTCTCCCCTCAATTTGTGCAATTTATATTGTGAATCGCAGTGGGACAAAATTTAATTCTCATATAGCTTGCTTGTTATCATAGAAAAAGTTCAATTACATATAGCCTTTGTCATTTGGTCTCAAATACTATGATTCTGGGTCCTGTTAGTTGGCATTTTTTTTTTCTTGTTGAATTTTAAAATCATGTTATAAGTAATTGGTTTGTTGTGCACATGTGCTTGTGAATTGATACGTTGGTCTCAGCACTATAAAAGTATAGAGTGTGTATTTCTTGCTCATATATTGTTTATGAACTGAGGGGAATTTTTCTGACAAAATTTCAGTTTTAATTTTTCTAGTGATGATTTTAACTGTCATTGTTGGTACTTTTGAGTTTTAATATTCTTATATTACCTGAAGTGGTTTTATGTGTGTAGGGCATGCTAAATATGTAGTTCTTGCATCTGCTGTAATTGCTATTTAGAATTTGGATGGCTCCTCACCATTTGATAGACTGCGTTACCAAGAATGCAGTGCGATTGAAAAACGAGAAAGAGTAAAATTTGATGGATGTCATATTGGGGACTGAATTCCACTACATTGCATTTGGTGTACTAAACAAAGGGTATAATGTGGATTGTTGGACTAGGGTGTAATGATTGTGTGTATAATTGAAAGATATGGGGCATCTTCTATTTCATTTTCTCATGTTACTAGTTACTATCGCTGATGTGAATCTTTCTTCTGCATTTGTTCAGGGTGAAAGTGATGATCCCACTGATAAGGTTGCGGGTACTCTCCAGGTAATGCATCTCCGTCACAATTCGCTTCCCAAGCATCTTAGCTTTCCACTACTATGTTGAAATGCTCAAGCTGGATACCCTGCTTCTGATATATATCGCTTGTGAAGTCATCTTAATTTCGCTTGTTGTCCCTACCTGTGCAGTAGACACACGCTGCTGACATTGCACACTTTATCAAGACAGAACTTACATCTCCTGCTGTTTTGCTTGGCCATTCATTTGGAGGTCTTGTCGTTCAATATTATATTGCCAGCATAAGAAACAGGGAGATTCTAGGTAATTAATGCTATTTTCTCTGGTACTGTACCATGTTATAGTAATATCACTCTTGCTGTCTCAGAAGTTCTGTTTATTCAAATTTGAAAGGTAAAAAGCTAATATGAGACTGAGTGGACGCAGTCTCTTTACCGAGATGCTTTTATGGTCTTCACTCGATTATGTAAATATAATTGGTATCATTTGAGGACATATCTTAGTCGCTTCTGAAAGAGAGGTGGTATTCTTAGGAAGAAAACAACCATGAGCTTGTCCACCTAAGGTTTTTATAAACTTCTCAGCTCAAATGAATCTTTTCTTTGAATGCAACATGTTTGTTTACCGCTTATTTTTATGACTGACCTTGTTATTAGATAAGGGGATTTCACATCCAGAGCTAGCAGGAACTGTACTTGCCTGCTCCGTGCCTCCATCGGGTAATAGGTGATTCACTATTTTTTGATATCTTGAAATCATTTGTAGGAGTGAATCAGCCTTTTCTTTGTTTTGATCACGAATCAGCCTTTTCTAATAGACTAACATACTGCTGATTCTTCTTCTTTAGTGGCTTAGTCTGGAGATATCTCTTTTCAAAGCCTGTTGCTGCTTTCAAGGTATTGCCCTCTGGCCTCTGGGTGCTTCACAATTTTACATTTCAATTATTGATGATGACATATACCATTATATATGAAATGAAACAGAAATTGTGCTGATGAATTATGATGAGCTACAGTTTCCCATTAAAGAAGCTGATATTGATTTGTAAAGCTCTATTAGAAAGTTAAGGACTTCCCTCCTAAATTCGTCCTGGTAAACGTAGTATAAAACGTATCTAAATTATGTTGATAGTTTGATTTTAGGGTGTTTCAGACTTCAGAGTTTACATCTGAAATAATGATGACATATGACAATATATGAAGTTAAACTGCAAGATTGTCCTCAATACTCATCATCATGTATGAGCTCTAGTTTATCAATCAAGGAAGCAAATGATTTTCTTTTATGCTGTGTTAGAAAATTTGAAACTTTTCTTATATTCATCTGTGTACACTTGCATAGTGTTGTGCCACCCACTCACCCTCCATTGGAATGGTATCTTCAGTACAGATTCACAGAATCACCAAAAACATTGTGTCTGGAAGTTGTACTTTGTTGACTGTTTATGTATTGCATGTTGAAAACTCTGTCAGTTGCTCGTATCATCCAAGGTTTATGAGTCATTGTTAAATTTCTTCCAGGACATTATTTGCGCAGATCTGGTTCTGTACCTGCATAAAGCTTGCGAACATCCTCTTAATATGAAGCTATACTGTAGGAAGACTGTATGTTTACATGTATTCTGACTTAACTAATCAAAAACGTGCATCTGTACCTTTAGTTTTATTCCTTACCAGACATAGACAATTCTAAACTCAAAGATATAATTCAATTGGCTCAAGAGTCGAGAAACTACTCAGAGCTGAGGCCTGCCCGATTAAGAGATTTTTGCATAAGTGACGCTAGCATAACAACTAAGTCTGAAGACAACCAATGAGCAAGATTTTATGCTAAGCAGATTGCAGCTGCAAATCCTGGTTTTACACAGTTTCTGATGGTGTGTAGTCACTAGTGCATCATTGGTGATATACGCTGGTGGAGTTTCATTGTATGTTGCCTCTTAGGATAACTCTTTCTCCCTTTCTTTTTTATTTTAAAGGGTAAATAGAGCCTTATATTGCATATTTATCTATAAGAACATATGGAGAAATCTCCCCGGGCGTATAACCATACCACACTTGCTCTATCCCACAAATATCAACTCTAGTTAGATGGTGGGCGACTGAGTCTCTTCCCCTCAGGGAGGCTAGTATGATCCCATTCTACCGACTGAACCAATGACTCCTTTTGACAATGCTAAACGAGAAATCAATGCTAAATTTTGCTTGCTTCTGATGGACTACGCATGTTTTGACTTTGGCAACCATATTTCCAATCCCCCCCCCCCCCTCACACACAAAAAGGAAAAAAACCATGTTTCACATTATATGAAAAGTATTAGTATTTAATCACATATCGTAGACGGATAGTATAATATTTCAATTTGTTGGCAAACATCCTGTTGACGTTTCTAATCTTCATGCTATATTACTGTGCTCTTGCATGGCTACTAATATGATAATTCATGTCCATCTGTTGGGCAGGTGACTCGTAGCTTAGCAGCAAAAGCTTTTCAGACCGATTTGCCTCTCTGTAAAGAAACATTTTTCTCTGCCCAGATGGAGGATCGCCTGGTCCTACGGTTCGTTACATACCTCTACATTGTTATTTTCACATGCTTGACATACAAGAGTGGTGGATAGTTTCTGCTTTTGGGCCATTTTTTGGTGTGATGGTGGGGACCGGGGGTGGGGGGAATTCAGCTGTAAATTGAGCAAGGGCATTGACAATCCTTCAAGCCCTTTTTCTTGGCATAAAAAGTGTTTGATTCTTTTTTGAAAATTTGCAATCTTGTCAATATAAGAATATCATATATGTATTGACCATTCAGTTATGTAGTATACCAAAATATGATGCTCGTCAAGTCGTCATATTGAACATTTCGCCAACTTTGTTTTTCTTTGTTGTGGTCATAATGAGACCTTGCACTTTCTTTGTGACACTAGGTATCAAGAGTTGATGAAGGAAAGTTCGAGGTTGCCATTGTTTGATTTGAGGAAGCTAAACGCTTCACTTCCTGTTCCTTCAGTGCCAAAATCTTCTATTGAAGTTCTCGTTGTGGGTGCAAGAGATGACTTCATCGTGGTATAATCCCTTCCCAAGATTTGTGTTGGTTGTTAGTTCAAAAAAAAAAAAGAAAAAAGAATAAATATAAATAAACCAACTCTGATTCGGGTGGTTGTTCCACTTCGGACTACAAAAAAGCATATACTTTTCACTTCACCTCATTGATACTGGTGTTTCTGATTCTGTGTGTGTGTGTCCTAATGCTAGCTTAACATAATGTAAAAACTAATGATTGCAGGATGCTGAGGGTCTCAATGAGACGGGGAGGTTCTACGACGTCTCTCCTATCTGTGTGGAAGGGGTTGCCCATGACATGATGCTGGATTGTTCATGGGAAAAAGGTGCAAATGTTATTCTTTCGTATTTGAGGACTCTTGATAGAAGGCATTTGTAACTATGGTTATTAGCTATATGATTGGAGGACATATTCTGCTCCACTGTATTGTAGTTCTCAGGTTTCTCAAGGCTTCTGATTTAGGTTTCTTCCCTCTTTTAGGTCAGTGATTCGTTGCGTCGTTTGTAATTAGTCGCAAAGTTTCAGAAGTCATATTCAAAAATAGTTTTATGCAGAGGGGTGTAATGTAGTGAAATTCCACCAAAGATATAATCGACTTGCTATTTCGAGTGAAAATTTCTTCATAATCTTCCCCAGTGTGACGCCATTTTATGGTTGTAAGTGCAAATTGCCTTGCTCCAAAAAGGTGGCCTAGTTTTTTTTTTTTTGCTTGTCCAAAAAGGTAGCCTAGTTAGTAAGACCTTGAGTTGATTCATACCTGCCTACCTCATCCAAGTTCATCCCCTACTAGGTATCTGGGGGAATGGTTTTTCTATCCAAGTGTATGTAACATACAATTCGATGACTCTGCATAATGCACTGATGGCTGTTGACGCATTATCTACACCGACTAAAGGGCACCAAACATCCCTAGATTATTTGCCCATTTGCTTCTTTACCATCTATTATTAACCGTGGGGCTTGATGTTTTCATCAAAATGTCTCTTATGAAGCCACCTCGACATGAGGTCACCTCTATAATCAAGCGTGACGTTAGCATTATATCATGTTTGTATGAGGCGCCTCACGTTGAGACGCCTGAGGTTTTTGTGTATCTTCATTGTTCTTTTGTTTGAAAAATCTCTATTTGTTCCTAATAATAGTGGTACCTAAGTAATTTGTTATTTTCTTGGTTACAAGTGAATCATACAAACTCATCCAGACAAAAGTTTGAATCTCATCGGGCTCTTGTACACAACTCCCATCGTATTATAAAAGTCACTTCTATATATCTTAATGAAACTATGAAACTCATAACTAAATTCAGAAAGAAAAAATCGCGCCAAAATAAATTTAGAAAGAAAAAAAATCACTTTCAAATTTTAGAACTTTTTAGTGTTGATAGTCTTGATAGTTGATACCATAAAAAATCACTCTCTAAATCAACCACAAATTCTAAAGTGACCTAAAAAAGTTGAAATAATTTCCTTCATTTTCCTTGTAATAGGCCACCCTTCAATTTTATACTAGCATAGCTAAAATTAAGGTCATTATATATATTTTTAATCTATAACTTTATCAATTTCTCTTTTAAATTAAAAAAAAGTAATTATTTTCTAAGGTGGTCATTTTTTCACAAAATGGGAAAAACAAAGCTCAAAGCAAAAAAATTTTAAAAAAAATAATAAATAAAAAACCACACCCATTGACTAGAAACGCAAACACGAAATAAGTACAGAGAACTATCATATGGGGCTCCGAAAAGAAAAGAACAACTAATGGGCCGCAAACCTTGGGCCCAAATACGCAAGCGGGTCGTTAAAATTGTGCAATACTTGAGTCACTCTAGGGCTTATTGGTTTGGTGAGTTATAAAACCCTACATTTCGCCGTTTGCAACCTCTCTGTTATCTCACTTTGTTTTGAGAGCTCTAGGGTTTTATCTCTCTCCTCCCCTTCCCTTCTACAACCCCATACTTCCTGGTAAGTTATTCTCTCAATCTCTCTCATCATCTTTATCTTTCACTTTGCTATTGGTAACCTTCTGTCATGAAATGTTACAGTTACATACTTGATCAAAGTTTGCATTTTTGGTTGCTTCTTTTTTTATGGATTTGAAATCATAGTTTTCTGTCACAGAGTTCCTTCAGATTTGTTGGATTATTTTTCTTCACATCATTCTATTTAGCTGCATTTGAATGATGTTTTGATTTCTTATGGGAATGCTAGAGAATTTTAGTAAACTATTATATGATATAGTATATAAGACCCCTTTTGTTACTTGGTATAATTTGATATAGAATGAATTGTTTGCATTTGTATCATTGATTTGGTTTATTAAGGTAGAAAATGTATGCTTTGGATGTATAAACTTTACCCCATTAACTATGTCGTGCGTTATTGCTAATTTGAATTGTTTCTGAAAAGATTTTAATTTGCTTGATTTTTGGGTCCAACGTTTAAAACTAGTCTCTCGGTGCTGTAAAGTAGCAGTGCTTCTTGCTAGTTTTAGGTTGAATTGGGCTTACAAGTGTTGTCATATTGTTTAATTTCTCTCTAGCAAACACATATGGGTCTTTGGTTTTATAAGTTAGGAGTCCTTAGAGATCCAAAGTGTGCGTTGAGCTGATTTCTTCATTTATTATAATTATTAGGGCTGCCAAGATGTTTACTGCATTCAGGAAGATCCAAAAAGAAAAGGGGGCAGACGCCTCTGAGTTTGAGGAGTCTGTTGCTCAGGTAAGCTTTGCATTGCAAACTTGTTATGTTCCTTTATACAATAAGTGATTCTTTGAGAGTTGATGAGCAGAATAAACTGAAAATAAAATGGTGTCCTTTGCAGGCACTCTTTGACCTGGAGAACAACAACAACGACCTCAAGAGTGATTTGAAGGATCTGTTCATCAACTCAGCCACGTAAGGGTTTCTTATTTATATGTATCTGCTTATGTTTTTTGTGTTTACTGTAGGATTGATCATGATTTGCTTTGTACAGCCAAATTGATATCTCCAACAACCGCAAGGCTGTTGTGGTCCATGTCCCCCACAGATTGAGGAAAGCTTTCCGCAAAATCCACGTGCGATTGACAAGAGAGCTTGAGAAGAAGTTCAGTGGCAAGGTAAGCCAATTCTGATTTACTAAGATGCTCTGGATTTCATTTGAATAAGAAACCTAGAAGATATGGCAAATTCTGTATGATTTGAAGATTTCAATTGGGTTTTTTTTTGGGGTAGTGATGTGGTCTGAGAAAGATGGAAGTTATTGCTGTGAATCAACTTGCTCTTGATGTGTATTTAATGTGATTTTATCAATGATAGTATATAGGCTTTAATGTCATTCAAATCATTTATCAGCCCATCTGATGTTCATTAACAAGATAGTTTTGAGGTTTGCGAGCGAAAAAGCTATAGATACTGCCTGCAGGAGCACACATTGCTTCTTGATATGTATTCATGATAGTATAGAGGGTTGAACCATAACAGTGGATCATGTAGTTTTCATTTTTGCCTGTGCATTAAGGTAAGGTGGTTTAATCTTTTTCCGTTTTTGTGAAGCCATTTGAGGTTTCTTTAATGGTTCTGTATTGGGTTGTGGCCTTGTGGGGGGCATAATTCTTTTTGAATGTTAGATTGCTAGCCTTCTGGTTTTGGTGCCTGTTCGTTAACTTTGGTAGGTTATTAGTTGCTCATCACTTACTAACTATATTTTCTCCAGGATGTCGTCGTCATTGCCACCAGAAGGATCGTGAGGCCTCCAAAGAAGGGTTCCGCAGCCAAGCGTCCAAGAAACCGTACCCTCACTGCAGTGCATGAGAATATCCTTGAGGATCTTGTGCAGCCCGCAGAAATTGTAGGAAAGCGTTGCAGATACCGTCTTGATGGTTCTAAGATTCTGAAGGTAAGCTCAAATCTTAAATAGGTTTAATGGATCTGCTCTCGAGTGTTGTGAGTTGTGTTTGCTGACATTTGTTTCTTATTCTGGACAGATTTACTTGGACCCAAAGCAACGTAACGACACAGAGTACAAGCTCGAGACCTTTTCTGCAGTTTACAGGAAGCTTTGTGGAAAGGATGTAGTTTTTGAATACCCAATTAGCGAGGCCTAAAGTACTCAGCAGGATGTCATGGGGTTTTGTGTCGTCATTCCCAGACCTTGTTATTACTACCTTAAGATAGTCCTATTTAAGTTTTGGCCATGATCATAAATTGCATTTTTAAGTAGGGGAAAATACAATTCTGAGATTTTCTTTGTTTGTCAGAGAAACAAGTGCTTCCTTTCAAGTAAAGTCTGCTATGTTTACATGATAATTTGCTTAGTTGATTTTCTTGATAGCTTTTGCATAACCATTTGAGATAAGCAGCCTGAAACGTACACCTCAATGGAACTGGTTGTTTATTGTAACCTCTAAACAGATGATTAGAACGACAAGAAGTCAGGTCCCTATCTCATGTATGATATTGATAGGTGTAACAAACTTAAAGGCGCCAATAGAAAGGATAGTGATATTTTTATTGAATTCTATGCATTCAAAATTACCAGGAAAGTTGCCACCATAGAGGTTAGTATTGGAGGCCTTGAATTCGGGTTCATTGAGTTAAAACTAGGTTTCAAATCAAAAAAATGTTTTTCTTGTCTTTGATACGTTGGGTTCATTGGGTGAGACATAAACATGACAATCAAGTAAATCAACTTTTTCACTATTAAGCTTATAACAAAGTACAATTGGAAAATGCTAGGCTTACAGCCTTATACCATGTGTAGTATACACAAACTTGTCTTGTGTCTATCTCTCTCCACTCCCAAATACCCATACTACACCCATGAAATCCAAAGGGGCCCAAGGGAGAGGAGAGAGATAGACACTAAACAAGTTTGTGTATATTACACTAAGTGTAATCTAATTATGGTCCAGTACAAATTGAAGAGATTTTTAACTTACAAATAAGAGTCAACGGATACATAGAAGGAAATTTTATTTGACGGCCTGAAGGTGTGTCGAGTAGTTTTAGTATACAAGACAAATAAAAAGTATGTGAAACAGTGAAAAATGGAAAAACTGTTTTACCCCAACCAAACAATGTCTAAGTGATGAAAGTGTGTCGTTTTAGTTTTAGTTTACATAAAAATGAAACAAGTGTGAAACATCGCACATGATGTCAAGTGAGGTCCTAATTTGTGTAAAGAGGGCCTCATAGCGGTTTTTTTTGGTGAGATTGATGGCCGAAGTTTGTTACATAATAACCATTGTACTAATGTACACTTCCTTTACATCTTTAGTAAGTTAGGTGGGGCATCATGAACATGGAGAACCAAAGGAGCTGAATTCCAAAATTTGCGAACCAATTCGCCACACGATAGGTGTAAGTGAGCTGCAAGTCCTAGTTCATGTACACCACATAAACTAATCAAATAGGTAAGTTAGATAATCACAATTGAATAATTGATACATGAAATGATATTAGTCAACTTTCATTCATAATTGACTTTTAATTGATGTTGAGCTGATTGCAACTGATGATGCTTGAGGACTTGTATTGCCATTAATTGGCCAAGAGACGAATTACATAATTCACTTGAACTAGCTCAAAGCAAGCAACTGGCTTAATACCAAGAAAACAAAATGCTAAAAGGTTATGGTCCATATGAGAGGTTATCCATATGACAAACTGCAATCACTCCACTTTTGCTCCATCATCTTCACCTCTTAGTAAAATTTCAAACACTTTGTTCTCACCTTGTAGGTTATGGCAATAAAACACAGCATAAGGGTACGTCAACGTATGGTATCCCACCATATTGGGAGCTGCACGAGCTCTGGGTTCTTCTACTATGGTATAGTTTTGCAAATAAAGGTACTTTGGTTATAGGTACTGTACTTGCCGCTGGCTCCATCATTGATGTCACTTGACGAAACCCAAATAAGTCGAGAAGGTACGAGAGTTGGGAAGATGAAAAAGGGACCAACTCCGCGTTTTCCTTAGGAAGAAAATGTGGAGTTGATCCTGAAGGGAATAAGCTGCATCTTTTTCCCTTCTTTAATGAATATAACATAAAATCGTTGTTACTGCTATAGTGGTGATTTAATGCTACTGGTGTAATTCCTTCACCGTTACTCCCATGAGCACCCTGCCAAAACCATGATTAAGTTCAACATTATTGTACTATTGAGTATGAAATAGTAATGTAATTAAGGGGATGGGAATAAAGCTCGATTAGAATGAATAAAAGCTTGATTTCGTGCATCTCAAAAATATGGTGCTAGGATTAATTGATACAACGCTGCTGGTAATTAGAGAACTTGAGTTTATGGAGTGATTGGAGAAGAAGTGGGTGGTTCTTGTTCCGTTATCTATCTCAAGGCAGCGTGAAGAGCTCAACAATTGAACGGATAATAAATGGATAAAGAGACTAACGAATAACTTTACTCAAATTATGTTATTTTTAAATCACTCATCTTTCATGTTCAACCTTCTTCTTTATTTCCTGTTTAAATATTTTAGAACGAATAAAAAATCATCATCAATGGAATTGTCATATGACATATACAATGTAGAACAAGGTTTTTGCTCAAACCCAAAGATTAAAAAAAAAAAGGTAATAAAAAATATTAACGATATAAATAATTGCTCTCGCTAATTTCTATATTCTTTTGTGGTGGTAGCATGTGTACAACATTAAAGCTTCAGCTGGATCAACAAATACATAAATACATCTAACGGGAGGAGATACTGTATGAACGCCAAAAAGAGAGCTGGGCAACATAACGAAACCCTGAAAATGCAGCTTTTATGCTTCAGAAGGTTCACAAGAATTTGCTGTTGAGCCCAGCTCTGTAGACTTGCAATCGAGTTTCCGATTCTATGCTTAACTTGGTGTTGGCGGGTGCAAATAAAACATCACCTACACGGATCTTTTCTACAGAGAAGCCTGTTCTCATTGTTCCAATCCCTTCTGTAACCAAATACAGGGAAGGACCAGATACTGCAGGAAATCTAGTTGACATCCCACTAGGGAGATCACAGTGATCCACCTCAAATTCTTCAAAGGGAGGACGGTACCTCTTAGTGAATCCATTTACACCATCAACAATGAACCCTCGAAGGATATCAGGACAACCCTGAAATTCAGCATGGTTTAGTAAGATAATGAGCAATTTAACAAAAGTCAATAGAGATTTCATCAGACATAAATTTGACTGGTTAGCTTTTAATTCTCCAGCTACAAGAAACTTGATAGTTACATTATTCCATTTACTTCAATAGATTAAATAGGACCCAATCTTGTCAATTGTCTTTCACTACAAGATTCTAGTAACAAAATCATGCATAACTGTTGGCAGATGGTTTACCTGTTTGTATGTGAGCATCTCACATAAGGTCTCAACATCCCTCTGCTTGGGTGTCAGACCGGCCCGAACAACATTATCTGAAGTTGCCATGCACTCAACACATTCACCAGATACATATGCATGGAGTTCATTCGCCCCTAAGCACAATGCCTCACCAGGATTAAGCTTCACATAGTTCATAAGGAAGGCTGCTAAAACACCAACATCATTTGGATACTGCTCTTCAAGCTGTAACACTAGTTTCTCCTTCGATGTTAACTGCCAAAGATAAAAGAGAAAGGTTACAGGACTGATAACTTCAACTTCGGTATTCTACAAATTGGAACAAGCAATCAGGCCATGAGCACAATAGAAAAGGACCCTGATGTTGGTCTGAACACATCGTTTACAATGTATTCAAAAAATATGACATGACAGTCACAATAAAATCAGCATTTACTACTGAGCATAAATATATTTTATAATCAATTCCACTTCATAGTTATTGTATGCCAAAGGAAATTACAATTACTGAAATCTTTAGCAGTAGGACCTTCCTATTGTCTGAAGTGACGAAGAGTGTATACACTTTCAAAGGAAAGAGAGGCGTAAGGGTGGGGAAGCAGAACTAATTTTGCAGAACAATCAACATATCCCTTCTGAAGAGAAAATAGAGCAGGAAATTATCAACTGAAGGGGGATGAAAAGACATGCTGAAGGAAGGGACAAAAGCCACACAGACCGACAAGGGTTAAAGTTCAATTGCATCAAACTTATAGCAGATGTAGAACAGGATAAAAACACAAGATAAAGCAATGATATAAAAAATAAAATAAAAAAGATACAAATGTAATTACAAATAATCTTGTGAAATTACACCCACTTTCTGATGCTGTACTAAGAGTCTAAGACTTCCAAAAGCATTCAAAGTTACAGTACAACAGAACAAATGACAACCTTTAAACAGTGTAACATGAAGGAAAAGGGGTAAAAAAGAAGATACTAAGGTAACCACAGACTATCCTTCTATAAATCAACAAATTTGGAGCTTTTTAATCCCCAGTTGCTAACGGAAACAATGGATGAAATACAATTGATTTTTCCATTTAAATGGTCTTGGCTAATTCTTGCAACAATTCTTAACTCTTTCTCAACTAGTTCCTAAAGGGCTGTAGTATTATATTCAACTTAGTTAAATAAATTTAAACTGAAGTGAAACTGAACAAATATGTACAGAATTGAATTCAAGTGAACTGTGAAATGAATTAAAAGGGAATTGAATTGAATTAAAAGTAAATTAAATGGAAACTTGAACGTTAAGTTGAAAAGAACATCACAGTACAAGTACAAGATCTGAAAACAAAGAAACTAACTGTGCACATCATGGTAGGACAAGTCAATTCAGCAATTTGTTTAGCAAATTCATTGATCTAACTTGAAGGGAGTAAGATAGTAGGAGTTTTTAACAAAGACACATGATGTACAGCCAGCACATGATCTTGTACCGGAAACAAATGCCAAACACTAAAGGTGTGCATTACACATCCAAAGAAACACAATTAACATCAAGACCCAAAAGACTACATTAGTCTTACAGGCTTCCTCTTGTAACCAGCAATAGCAAAATTAGGCCATTCAGTAAGAATTGAACATTGAGTATAAACTCTTAATAAATCAAGTTCTTTATCAATATTTTATTTTAATATGATAGTAGAAAGACAAAAGACAGAGGAATCCCAGAATTTTATCCACAGGTAAAAAAGCTTACTTTGTCTTTCATCCTCAACCGACTAGTTAACTGCGACAGCATGTCAGTGACATCATGCTCACTTGCAGACATGAGTTGGGTAAATAGTCGTTTTAAAGCAGCTTTGACCACCTCCTCCTTATCCAGGGCAGTGATGTTTGAGATTTGATCCATAACCGCGGTACCAACCAATTTTGAAATTTCCGGAACAGTACCAAGAATCAACTTAAGATCCTAGGTAGAAAGAAGGAGACAGGATTAGCATTAATTTTTCAGGGCAAGAATTGAGGACAGCAAAAATTTGTAAGGGCTTGAACTACCGACCTACCATAAGACACAGATTCATGTTTATGCATGCAGCAAAACCAAGCAACATCATAAATTTAAGTAACTAACACATCCACAAAGGACAACTGGTAGCACTCGCAAGAACAAGCTAGGTAGACAGAAACATTAGCATAATGAAGCATGACTACCATTTGCTAATGTTTTAACGAAAATAAATGAAAGCAGTCTTCATAGTTCTATATGCGAAATCAATCAGTTCTGCCCATATTATGCCACGTAAAAGTTTTGGTTCACTTCTGTTGCTATCAAACAGACAATTGACACAAAAAAGGCACTATACAATTACGATGCTGCACAAGGATCAAACATGGGCTAGTGTTCTACCTCCATACTGACAAATCCACAAAGCGCCTCGAATTCTGTTACAGCCAAAGCCATTTCTGGCTTATGGTTCCCATCTTTGTAGACCTTTGGGTGACGTATATGCATTTTCATTGCTAACTCTTTACATGGGTGAGCTTGTATTGATAAGGGCTTTGCAACTGAGAGTACCTACACATGTTCAAACAATCCTACACAGTTAGATTACTCTAAAAACAACAACAACACAAACAAGGCAGAAACATCAATTAAAACCAACACAATGTGACATCTTCATTGAACCCTTGATTGAAACATCAACGAAATGAAACATCTATATCAGTCAATTACAATCCCAAACAACCATTCCATCATTACACCAAAAAGTCATAATGGCTAAAAATCTCAAGTTAAAGGGCATTCTAATGTGGTGGCTACCAAACATGATAATTCAGCAAAATCAACCCTTTTGGAGCAATATGGAAAGAAGTCAAATCCAAACATCAATAATTCATAGGAAGTCATAGAAATCAAATTTACCTTAAACAAAAAGGGCAGATCACATCCCCACTTTTCTCGAACCTTATCACCAAGAACATGAGGGTTCCTTTCAATCCATGACTTGAGAGTCACAGAACCTGAATCGCCAAATCTCCCATTGCCCAGAACTTTACCTTTTCTGATCAAATGAGAAGACCCAGATTCATGGGTTCCCATCCAAAATTCAGCATAGGGTTTGGTGGGATCAATTTTAGCCCTAGAATTGGCAGAATACAATCTATAAACTTCTGAATCAAAACCAGTTCGACCCCAATCATAATTCTTAACCGAACATCTAAGTCTTTGAACTTTCTCATCGGTGGTCCACAAACCAACACCATTAACCGCCATTGCCCCTCCTTTGGTAATCTTATTAACTACCCTCCTCTTTTTATAAGAAAATAGACAATACCCAAGAACAATTAGGAAAATGGGTAGCAGAATTATATGTAAATCAACATAATCTTCACTCATGGAAGTTGAATTTTAGTGGAGGAGAGAGAAATAAAACCCCCCTCCTTAAGCAATTCACAGGGAAAAAATCATACAGACAAAAATAAACAAAATCAAAGTTGGGGAATTCTGATTTGACTGCCGCTGAATGTAGACATACCCAGTGAAGAAAGAGAGAGAAAGAGAGGGTCTTTCTTATTTAGAAAGGAAAAAGAGAGGAAAGGGGGTAGTATATTTGAAAGATTATAATGTATATTGCCACATTATAATTATGGTAATGAAAAAACAGAGAAAGGGCTGAGCTTTATACTAAAAAAGAAAGGGAGAATTGAAGAAAAAGGAGAGAGAGAGTAATGGAGAAGAAATGGGAAAGGAGGAGACTTTGATGGGGTTGCTGGAAAAAGAATTGAACTGTGGGAAAATGGAATAATCACTTTGATTGAAGAAGAAATAAGAATGGAAATGATGATTTGATGATCTCTCTTTTTTCTCTTTCCTGAGGAGAAAAGCGAGGGAGGATGAGGAAGAAGATGATTTTTAAGAATTATTATGACGCCGTAAATGGTGGGAGGGAGTCGGTGGAATTGGAATTGGGAATTGGGAATGAAATCGTGAGAATAGGGGGAAAGGGGGATTGGATTTATATTGAGGTGGGTATTAAATATATTTATTAATTATACTATTTCTTTTTGTATTTGTATTTGTATTTTTTTTTTGCTAAGCATATTTGTATTTGTGTTTGTATTGGCAGTGGTAAAAGGGGGGGAGTGTGATAGTGACACCTAACCTTGTAACCCAAGCAGGAAGTTACTCTGATTTTTGTGTGTGAGGGGATGAAAGAGAGGAAAGATCGAAAGGATATGGCAAGAAGTAAGAACTAAGAATGTGACTTTTGACTTTTGACTTTTGTTTTTTCAACCCTTTTTACATTTACTTTGGATTTGGAAACCCAAATTTAGTTAAAAATCTTTTTTAAAAAGGGGAAAAAATCTCTTTGATCTTTTCTCTTTTTGTTGTGTGTAATTTATACACACATAATGCCAACAGGTTTTAAATTCAGATTTTAATTATAGATTATATATAGTTGTTCACTTGTTCATGGGAGTGATAACCTAGACATGACATGTTTGGCCCTAGCAAAATGTATGGACACAAACATAATCACAAAAACTAATATAAAGCGGACTTATGGGATAAAACCTCTCACATTACCCATACCCTGATCTCTTTCTCTCTGCTCTTTCTCACCAAGTCTCACAAGATAGGTTCGTCCCACAGAAGACGTATTGAGCTCAGTCTTGAACATCTTTACTAATTACCACCTAAGGCATGAAAATTCTTTGACTTGTCACTTTGAACATCTTTACTAATTACCATCTACTTTAAACTTTTTCTATAAGGGCCTGTTCTCTTCGCCTTATTTTTACTGAATTTATCTGCACAATACTGAACTGAACTGTAATTTACTGAACTGACCTGGATTTTTCTGAACTGAACTTATTTTTACTGAATTTACAATTAAAAAGAGTAAATTTATGCTTTGGTTTACCGAAGTGTACTGAATTTTTCTGAACTGAACTTATTTTTACTGAACTGAACTGAATTTTACTGAACTGAAATGAATTTTACTGAATACTTTAGTGAGAAGTTGAAGAGAATAGAACCTAATAGCGAGAATAGGGCCTAATAGCTGAAATCTGAACAATTAAAAATTAATTTTGAAATAAGATTTGGATATGAAATTAGTCATTATATATTTCTGAAAAATGTATCTTAATTGTTTGTCCAAATTAATATTTTTTTTACCATCGTATTCTATTCTTAAGGTTTTAATTTCAGAGACTCATACACATTTTATTTTAATAGAATTAAAATAGCATCCTGCCAACAAAAAAGAAAAAGAAAAAAGTGCATGGTAAAGGAATAGTGGATATGCCTTAGATTTGGTAGTTCTCTAACTTCTCTTCTAAGTCGGGGTTGTGTTTGTGTCATTTGTCAATGTCGAAACTCAATTGGTCACGTGAAGCCAGTGGACTACAATTTTTTCTGTATGTGGATAGATCTGTATTTTTGCAGAACTGTAACCATCTCTTTCTCTTAGCGTACGTGGATACTTTTGGTATCGCTCAACAATATGCGACTACAAAAGAAGACAGTTTCTTTTCACTAAATCACATACATATTGCTACTATAATATAATAGCTTCAAAAATGGGGAGACAGAAAACATACACATATTCTGAAAAACAACAAACTTCAAACTTATAAGGATCAGTGATCCATAGGACTTTTCTAATACTGAATACTCGCTATCAAATTGTGATGGTAGTTTCGTACAATAGTTCCTCTAGAGGAGAACATGAAAAAAGTGTTCTATGGGGGAATATTTTAAGTAGTAACGGTTTCATTTATTTCGGTTCAACTTTTTAGTTTAATGACATGATTATTATTTTATCACATATTAGTATTCATTACAGTTTAAAAACATGCCCGTATTAAGTTTAATAGTTTTTATCATAAGTTTTCTCTAATTAATAACAACCGCGTATTTATGACTGGTAAGTTGTAGGTTATTGTGTAATTGTGTTTCACTAACTTGCTGATGACGTAAATCAAATGTCGAGATTTTCGGCCGGTTAAAATTTAGAAGGAAAAAAAGTGAAATACATTTTGATTAAATGACATCAAAATGAGGAGTCTTGACTCTTGACAACTCAATGAAATGTTTGAGGTACCCAAATTTTACAAATTTCGAATATGTGTAAAAGAAAAGAAGACAGAGTTTCATTTTTGTAGTCTTGAATTAATGCGTCAGATGAGTTTGCACGGGAGCGATTTGGAATGCTTGCTTGATTGGTTTGGTCAAATTTGTTCTTTTAGAAGACTTTGAACAATGTCAAAGTCACCTTGAATATTGGTATATATACAATATTAGTATTACAGCTATAAGCTAATGCATGTTTAACAAACACGGTTGAAAACAAAATAAATAATTATTGGAGCTGCTGGCCAAGATGCACAAAAGGAGGTTATGTAGAATGGATCGTACATTATTGCTGCAAAATTAAAAATAAAATATGGTTGACCTTATACTCGTATAAAGTTTGGTAATGTATCAGTTTCCCAAAGCTTTTTGTTTATATATGAAGAAAGCAAGTCATGTACTCATGTGTTATAGGACAAAGTTAATTTCTACCAAAAAGCCTCTTACCACCGCTGTTGCATCAATCCATATTTTTGGTGCAATTAATCCATATCCAAAGCGACCAAAAGCACTTCAATTCATAGCACGTAATATGAGATGACTTAATTTCTTGATTTATGGAGATCCAAACTTAATATTAGGTATATCGTGATAAACCAACTTAATTAATAATTGGCCCTCAAAAAAATAACTTAATTAATAGTTTAAACTGATAAAATATTACATGTATTAGGGAATAGGAGCGTTCAATATTCAAACACAGTACCTCTTGATCATCTGCAGTTCTAATACTATATGAATAAACTCATTCAACCAAAAGTTAAGTTGAAATATATAGTAGATTGTATCGCTTATACCAAAAAAAACATGATGAAGTGCGGAGTATTAAACATGCGTAAACAAAAATCGGGATATAACTCACTAACAAATGTTCCCTAGCTTCAAAATAAATAAACAAATAGTAACACACTCTCACTAACAAATAGCTCTTTAAGGTTTTTTTAATATTTTTGTGGATGGGTGCTTGATACATTTTAGTACTACACGATTATAATGTGGTCAACAAATATTAAATCTTCTTCTATCAAAAAAAAAAAATTAAATTAAATGGATCTACTGCTTGCAGGCCCGCACATGAAAGAAAGTAAATTGCATATAAACCTAATTGGATTTCATCCTAAAATCAATTGATGTTAGGTGGTCGGAGTAACCCACTAACTTATATACAATCCAACTCTCTCCAATTCTTAACGAACATTTTGTCTTATTTTCTTTGTTTTTCTCACTTAACTAATTTCTTTTAGTTTCTCTTTTTTTCATTTAAATTTCATGTGGATTTTATTAGAATTTTGATTTATATGATTTTCATGTGTGTTTTTGACCATGAAGTTTTTATTTTATTTTTATTATCTGTCTTGGTGGATATGAAAAGTACACGCTATCAAAGAACAGCTAACCTTTCATGTGGTCCATTCTCTCATAAGTAATGCCAAATTGATACTGGAATAACTGGAAGTATATATACATTTACTAAGTAATATGTTTTTTTTTATATTATTATTAATTAATGTCACTGGTTGTGGTCTTGTGGACTTGTGGGCTTTGCGTTATGGCTCATTTGCTCTTGTAACTTACAGGAAGCGTCAAAAAGATCAAGTGGCTTTGAATGGCCGCCATTTCAGGAGGGCAGAGAACCGCAAGAAGTAACGAGAAAAGACAAAAAGTGAAAGAAAAAAACAGAAGAAGAAATGAATAAAGAAAATGAAAAATAATACCAAATTTACGTGTTTGATCTTCTACAAAAAACAGAAGAAGAAATGAATAAAGAAAATGAAAAATAATACCAAATTGAAGTGTTTGATCTTCTACAAAAAAACAGAAGAAGAAATGAATAAAGAAAATGAAAAATAATACCAAATTTACGTGTTTGGATCTTCTATCGTTAGTATAGAGAACTACTCTTTTTTTTTTCTCTCTCTCTCTATTTCTCTCCTCAAGTTATTTAATTATCCAAAATCACTCTCAATTATCAAGTAAAACAAGGTATTGTTCTCTACCGTAACAGTAATTTACTTATTTGCCAAGGGTTAGCAAGACTAGCCAACCCAACTCGAATACCATAACAGTACATGTGAGTCGTGAGATAGTGAGTTTTGCATGTCTTGGTTGTTTTCATTGATAAATAAAAGAAAAAAAGGGTCCATTATTATTAAAATTCTGACGGCAAACAATGAAAGCAACCCTTACTACTCATGAGACTTGAGAGTCATCGATCACTTTCTTTAAAACTGACTCTTGGGAATGAAGGGTTGTCCCCTGCCCAACCATGAGTATGTCCCAGTTCTGTTAATCATATGTTGGGAGTATTGCCGTACTACATGGCTGATGAAAGCAACCTTTTTTAGTTAGTTCATTAAACATAATTAAGTTTATAATTAATCGAAATATTCAATTTACCTAAAAAATAATGACAAATGTCAATAAGCATTAAAAAGTAATTTAAGAAGTTCTTGAGATATTTACTAACATTTGGATTGGATACCAAGATACATACCTATCAACAGTTTTAATTAGCATTCCACCCATAGTATTAGAGGTAGTTAGAGCCGCTTTATTAATAACTAACTAGTGTGTGACCCGTGCGATGCACGGATTAATTTTCCTTTGGTTTAGCGTTTTGTAACATTAACGGTCACAATATTGTATTTTTCTTTTGGTATGTTCAAATGCTAGTGTGTGCCCAAGAGTTAAAATTATTTTTCAATAGCGTTTTTATGTACTTAATACTCATATGATCTACATTTAAGTTTTTGATTATAGAACTGTCTGCTAGCGCCTTCTTGAATTAGACATAGCGCAAGGTTTTATTTTGTACAATTCATCAACCAAACCTGTCACAGTATATAAAAATCTTTACAAAACCTGCAAATTAGTATTGATGTCCAGTATAAATTGCTCCATGGCTGCTTTATCCTTGTATTCCCTTGTGTATTGTTTATGTAGGGCATAATGAGAGAGATCATCGATCATATGAATGAGAGAGATCATCGATCATATGCATCACTCTAGGATAACCATCCAATCCAATTTTAAAATTATCTTGAAAAAGAACTGCAAACCTCTCATTATCTTGCTGTTAATAAGACTCAGTTGCCAGGAGGAGGATAGGTTCAACGCATGTCTTCTATTGTTTCACCTACATGACAACATTCTTATGTCTCCATGTTATGTGAAGCAATGTTGGCCGCACAACAGAATGCAACATACACCAACTTCCATAGATTCACATGTCTTTGTAAATGTGCAGTAACTAATAACAAAAGGGATTTGGCCGAGTAACCGAACCGGAAAATTAATTGACCAAATAAGTCCAAAAAATTGGTTTCCAGGTGTTTTTTTTTTTTGTAAGGTTCCGGTTCCACCTTTTGCCAGACCGAAATTTACGATTGCTATACACTTGTACTGAAACCCAGATTCTGTACTGTTAACCGTCCATAAACACTCCTAGATCTCGAGGAATTATTGTGTAGTCCAGGAGCACTGCTCCCTTCTCTCACAAAATAGAAAATTATCAATTTGAATTTAGAGTGGACTCCACTAATTTTGTGAGAAGAGGGAGCAGTGCTCCTACACTATGTAAAAATTTCTCCTAGATCTCCTACTATTTGAGTATCTTAAAGTTCCGCAAATAAGCAACTCTGAAAAGGAAAAGGATATTAAAGATACAATAACCAAATAAAACTTTTTTCAAGAATTATATTTGTTTTTCCGATCACAAAAGGAGAGAGAGAGGATAAGTGATATTGATTAACATATACTGATATACACACACAGATGTGAATAGACGATGTAGTAGCTAATATATTTACAATGCACTGCTAAGTGCTAGCATTCAGTCAAAGCTCTTTGCTTTTAGTTTAATTTTGCTTCCCTTGTCTATTTGGTACATTAAAGGAAGAGTTAAGCACCACCTATAGGGAACAAAGGCTATCTAGTATCTTGTTCAGCATCTACCAAAAACCTGTTTTAAATTGTCCCAGGGTTTTTTCATCACATACACTTTTTAGGAAAATATCCTGTTTAGTGGACTCTCCAAACTGTCTAGTTTGCACTTGCTCCATCTTTTCCAAACAGCTCCCTGTATTGTATATGGTGCCTGAACATATGATCAATTTCTTGGCCTTTACCCTCTCATATGTTCTGTAGTGAGGGCTTCTGCAAACAGAATGCCAGTACTTCACAGCTACTCTCACAGACCACAACAGCTGGTTTCCAAAATGCCGGGAGCTCATACGTAATGATTTGTCTTACGTCTTAACACATTGATTTAACCATCAGTGTTCTAACTTAATTTGTATTTCCTTCGAGGCAGTGGCGTATCCAGGATTCAGAAAATGGGGTGACAAAATCAAGTAAAAATCATCGATACATATTAGATCAAAAAAAGTTCAATATCAAACCGTCATACAATTCCACATTACAACTAATGCGGGTAGACGAAAAAAAAAACAAAATAACCAAATAAAAAGTTCAATAATAGATTAAATCACCATTATTTTGAGCCTTTTTGGGTGCAATACAACAAAGCAAAAGTATAAAAGCGGAAGAAAACAATCACGAAACAACTAAATAAAAAACCTGATTTTAACAAAGTAACGGACATTGGAGGAAGAATCGGCCTAAATGATGAGAATTAGAAGCATATTTTGGAAATGATTGAGCAATAATCAATTCACAATATTACTCAAATCAATCAAATAAATTATGTTTCAAACCCTAATTTCAATTTATTTGATTCAAATAACCCCAATTACTCAAATTCATTCAATTTCTAAGTTCTAACTCAAAACCCACAAGTTATAATCTATACTAGCTATGGAGAGAGGGATTGAGAGAAAGAACTAAGGAGGTGTACATCAACAAACAAAAGAATTGATTCGCAATTTTGCAGAATTGCAATAGCCTTGGCGTCGCCGTCACCGTCAAGCTTCGCCGTCAACTCGTCAAGCCAAAACTCCGGCGCCGGTAGGCGGTAGCCCAGTAGTCCGGTACTCCGGTACTATCGACTCACTCGACTGTCGATGGGCCAGGCGAGACTGCGAGAGTTGAGAACTTGAGATGGTGAGGGGATGAGAGAGAAAGAGTTATGTCATAGGTAATGGGTTTGCTTTAGTCTACTGATTTGTTTGAGGACCTAAGTCAGTAAGTCTCACTTACAAAATATTATTTTTTTTTTTAAAAAAAAAAAAAAAAGTCACAGATTTTTATTTTCGAAAAAGGGGTGACGACCGTCCCCTCCCGTTCCCCCTTGCATCCGCCTATGCTTCGAGGGTTTGTAGCCTCAAAGAACGGAAGTAGCCTTGGAAAAACTGGATATAGAATAAAGTGGTCGGGGTTGCAACCCATCTTTCATCACATCCCAATAACCTAAAGTAAACATTAGTGTTAAACCCATGGAAAAATAGGTAAAGAAATGAAAAGTAAACGATGGGAGACCAGATATACAACCAGTAAACTCAATCCAGTAGTTAAAATTAGGTTCTAGGAAAATAATCAAAGGCCTTGAAATAAATATTATAGTTTGATTGCATGTTTGATCAACTCTGATAGTGCTACTAATACTTCTTTTGCACGCAAAATACATGGGGGAGGGGGGGAATAGACTAAAGTTTCGATGATCATTAAAAGTACTAAGCTAAGTTGCACAATACAAACATTTCTTCTCATGCATTGTTATTGTAAATTATAGGAATTGGGTCAAAAATGCAAGACGTAGCTTCTGCTTTAAATTAAGTATTTGTAGCCAGTGTAAAAGAAAGTAATATAGATGGTAGAATCTGACTTCGATAACTATACTCATCCAAAATGTAAGTATTGCATCCCAATAATTGTTACGTGTACGGGTTTGCAAATTAAAGTCGATAATAGTTATCCACTAATGACTAATACAAACAGAATGCAACAAATTTCTAAATTAAATAGAGAAGTGGGATTGTTATCTTATGGCTACAGTGTAACTGTGGCCAAATTGAGAAAATAAGTTTTATAGGGTGTGCATCTTCATGTCCAGCAGACTTCAATCGGAAGAACAATTAAAATTGGGAAAAAGAAAGATTAACTTTTGTTTTTTGAAAAATAATCGTTATATCTAAGGGGCCTCAAATCCTTCTATAAATTTTAATCAAAATTCAGGTTAGCTTGCACCTTGTTTGACAGGGGTTAGTTTATTTAAATCTTTACATCATGTGGACTTCACAGTTCACACTATGTCATAACTGGCCAAAAAACAGGGCGACAATGACAGGAATCGAAACAGAGATTAGGAACACATTAAAAACCTTAACATACACTACATTTGAGTACCATAAGTTGCAATGTGGCATATTGAAAGCCCAAAAATTGAGTTAATTATATAGATTGTTTATCTTTCCCTACTTTCTTAAGATCAAGAAATATGCAAGTGAAAAAAACATCAACACAATCTGCCACCAATCTCTATTAATTCATGAAATTTGGAGGGGTAAAGTGCCACTAATAATGTAACCAAATGTGCTTCTGTGAATGCAAATTCACATATCTTAAGAAGTCCCACACACATTATGTTCAAAAGGCACAAATTCATTGAAGCTCTACTAATCTCTGAATTCTAAAACAATCTCCCTTCAAACCTACTTTCAGGAAAATCAAACTCCACAACTTTTTAGAAGGATTGACAAATAAAATACCACTACATAACAGATATGAATCACCTTAAGTCATTGTGTGATTTCAGGACCAACAATTTTCCACAATATAGTTTTTGTTCTTTCTGAAGAACGAAATGATAGTTATGAAGAAACCAATACAAATTTAAAAGACAAAGAAAAATTTAGACCCACAATCTTCAACAGATAAACACAATGAAGCACAAACCACTTAATCTTAAGAAGAGATCATATTACTTCTCACTTTCCACATATTATAACATTCATCCACTTATATAACTCTACATGTCAAGCAGAGTCAATGCACTTAAGAAGATGCAAATACAATCCAAGGATCAAATCAAATCATAAGGAGCATAAATGGGTACTATTCTAATGATCAGCAACTTTCTCCCTAATATAATATTAAAAAGGGAAATATTAAAAACAGATGATGAATCAACAAAACGATGAGCTTACCTATTAGATATTATCAATGAAGATACATACCAATGAAGGTTCCTATACTGGTTATAGGGATGGGTTTTGGAGATAGTGCAACTCCATTTTCATTAGCCACAACTTGAAGCCCAATAAAGTAATGCGAATAACAGGAACACACCAATTTCACGTGTGCCAACTACTACATTCACAGAAACATAAAGGAAAGGAAAAGTGTAAGACATCTTGACTATAAGAACTCAAGAACCAACTTTGTATTTTTTTTTTTCCCCTTTTCTTGACTAAGAACAGCAAGCACATCAAGTAAATATAGATTTCTTCAAATTTAGGTAAACACTTCAATTACAGTTGGTACTGGGAACAGTGAAAGCAAAAGGGAGAAGAAAACACCTGACAGATTGTAGCAGAGTGGAATTCATAAAAGGGTCTCAGCCTTGAGAATGCAGTAGCATCACCCGTACCTTGAAAAAAGAAAATAGTGTATGCCTTTAGAACAGTTATTTAATGGGAGTGAGTGACATATGATGTTTTTATAGGTTGTGAATAATTAAAAGGAAAACATTGCAGCATGAGCAAATATGCATAGTTTTTTTTTGGGTAATCTTTTTGGACATTTCAAATTTATTAGAGGGATGAGAGGGATCATATATATAATGAAACTGTCTTATAGCCTCCAGTGTTTATACTGCAAAAAAACCTTACTCATAGCCTGGGCCATGTCGATCCATCGGCGATAACATCTGGTCCTTGATTCTGAACAACGATGTCATTGCCCAAGAAATTCTGATGCTCATTTCCACTCCCCAACTGAGAAACAGTAAATTAAAAATTAAACTTGATATGATAGTGGTATAGAATTATGAAACTTTTATACTCCTGAAAAAGGAATTTGGGTTTGGGTAAGCATTAAAGGGTAGAACATATTTCAAATTGCTCAATTGGGATCATAACAGTGTCATCTCTGTAAATAGAACATTCAATTAGGAATATCATGAGAATATAAAGTTAATCAAAACTTATCCGAAATAATTCAATAAAAATACAACATCAATTCGAGACATGATATAAAACTTGCAATTGCATCAAAAATTGAGGCTAAGTGGTCGTTTGGTTCAATAGAGAGGGGGAATGGGTAATGGTAATGGTTACTTCTATGTATTGTTTGGTTCAACCATAGAATGGAATCACTTGTTCTTTATTCTATTCCATTACATGTTTTTGGTTTAAATGCTGCAATTGGTATGGAAAAGATGTACAACCTTTGCTACAAAATTTCACATATATGCTACTACTGTATAGAGGAAAAAAAACTGACAATGTCCCTAAATCAAAAATCATAAATAAAAATCATAAAAGAACTCCACGATTCTCTATAATCTTCCAACGATAGTTTCTTCATGATGGGCAGATAATGCCTCACATCAGGAACAAAATATGAGCAAAACAAAACCTAAACTTTGAATTTAGGAATTAAAAAATAATGACACAAAAACCCTAATTTGTCAAAGCAAGAAACAAAGATGATGATAGAAACCTTGAAAATTTCAAAAATAAGAACAAAACTCAAACCAGTTCTAACCATTATTTTCCACAGAAATTATGAGCAAAAACCTAAAATTCTCAGATCAGAACGAAAATAATAAACTACAGATTTTGGGTTTTCACCCTCACCATGTTAAAGGAGAGAGAAAATCTTCGAGCACTTTGGCACATTACTGCTTGAAATCAAAATTAATTAATTGAAATCAAAATAGATTGAGATTATTCTTACAAACCTTAATTGGTCAGTTGCGCGGATCCATTTTTGGTTCGGAGGGCAGGATGTTGAACTTGTCGGAGCCGTTCGTTCGATCTGCATAGAGAAAGAAATACAGAGGGAAGAGTTTGTTGAATGTTGAATCTGCTGATATGAGGGAACTGGGAGAGGAGAGAGAGATACTGGCGTTGATTTTTTTTGAAGAGTGACGGAGAGGGGATTGCAATTTGCAATCAAGTTTGTAACCAATTGAATTGAAAAGAGGCGTCGTTTGGGGGAAGTGAGTGCGAGTACGTTGGTCATTGGTGTGTCATTCTTATTTACGTTTTATTTTTTTTCTTGTCTAGTTGTCGCGTTTATAGGCTCTTTTACGGCCAACTCAGCATATGACATGGCAGCTGAGTTGTCATTCTCTGGTTTAATATTTGTGTTTTAAACTAATTATATAGATTAAACTACTGAGTAGTAATGTAAGAAAGATCTTTAGCAGTGACACCATATATATCATTCAACAATGACAGTAATAAGTGACAAATACTCATATAAAAAAAAAGTTACAAATACACAAGAACACAACATAAGACCACCTTTATAGTTAAGCAAGACGTCAATATCATGTCATATTTATTTGAGGTGATGAATGACCATATCGCCTCATATATATGAATTTTTGTGATAGACGGTTGTAGATCTCTGTATTCAATTTGGAAAAAGCCTTCATTATCCTTCTTCCCGCCATATCAAACTAGAAGAAAGGGGGAAAAGAACTCTATTAGTTTGTACGAATAATAAGTACGGTATTTATATGTATAACCGACAACTTTGGTATGAATACTGAAATTAGATGTAGGTAAGGTACTAATAGTAGCTGTTAGAAACACTAAAAACATTATATTCCCTGGTGAGATTCATTCGTCACTGAGACTAGTAGAAATAAAATGAGGGGAAACCGACAGTTTGGGCCAATCTCCCCTCTCCCAGCTCTCAAGGCAATGAATAAATGATTGATTGCAACTTTACAACTAACCCATAAAAATAGACACCAACCACCACCAAAGACTAGATCTTGCTTTTTTCTTTTTTCCTATAATTGAAACAAAAATCCATCATCATCATCATCATCATTGTACAATTTAATACTTCTACTAGCTAGCTTATTAGTTTTGCTTTAGAATATAATCTTTGACCTTTCTTTTTAATAGTTGCATTAATTAATTTATTTGTGCCAATCCACGTGAAATGTAGTTTACATACTACATTTTTGCATTAAGAAACGAAGAGCAGAAAGACAAAGCCACCAATGCAAGTACTCGATCGGGTCTTTTCTTTCTTCTCCTACAAATTTGGCTTATATCATGCGAATCATGACATCTCAGCTTCTTGCCCGCATAATTCATTGACATCACATGAATAAAGTTGAAATCTTAATACTACAATCATTTAGGTTTTAATACTTCTATATCAGTCAATGTGATTAAATACAATCAACGTTGAGTATTCTTGTTAATATTATTGAACCACACGGTAACATATAGTAGTACTCCAGGTGAGTATGCTATGCGGGTGAATAGCAACTTGCTCGAATTTAATTTTGTACATTTTTTTTAAACTAAATAAGTGGAGGATTACATAGGCTTGGTATTGTGAGTAGGGCTTGAAGAAGTAAAATAACACATTTTACATGTTATCAGAACCCCTTGATGAAAGGAGCTAAAAAAGAGAAGGATTTCGTACTAATCAATTTTAAGTTATCGTGTCATATACGTTGGAGTTTAAACACTAAACTAAATATACTTCTCATAGAGTAGATGTAAATTTAGTTAGCTATATACCATTTCGAAAAGAACTCATTGATATTCTCTTAAGTCCAAAAAAGACCCACAAAATAATTTTGATCTGTCAATTGCTATTTCTCTATGTGTCAAAAATTATGATCAAATAATGAAATAACATAACAATCTCTTAAATTGGATGTGTTCTTTTTCATTCAATTAAACTAGAGTGAACTCCGAATAATAAGTGTAGAAAGTTGAATTACTTCAACTTAGAATTGGGAGAAACAAGATTCGAACCCCTAACCAACTAGCTTCTAACTTGAGGGAACCAACCGGATTTTTAAAAAGTAATGGGCACCACTTAGACAAGTTATAAGTTGAGGAATGAGGGGCACAGGTACCAATAGGATTTTCCCTTTTTTTGTTTTTTTGTTTTTTTTGGCATTAGAGAGAGTAACGAGTATCGAGTAACGACTTCAACCAAAACCAAAAACAGAAAACAAGCTCTAAATCAAAAACCTCAAATTGAAAGCTAGGGTTTTGGAGCAGTAACAATGGCGGATTCAATTTGCAGAGTTCTCCGAGATGGAGCTCTTGTAGGGGAACACGCCCCAGCTCTAACCATAAAGGACTCAATTCTCTCTCCTCTCGGCCTTCATGTCTTCGATTACATTCTCTCTCAGCTATGTTCTCTCATTTTGTCGGGAAAATCTCAGTCCAGGTGAACTTCCCTATTCTCTCTAAAACAACACCATACTATCCAACATGCCATTTTTATCAGTTAATTCATCTTCCTTTTCCTGAATTACATTTGCAGAGGTTTGGTTCTCGTGGCATTTTCTCGGAGCCCGTCGTATTATATCAGTTTATTGAAGAACAAGGGAATCGATGATATCGCTTTCGATAAATGGCACGTCTTTTTGGTTCTTTTTGAAGCTGGTTTGAAGTCAATTGTGGTTTATCCTGTGTTAATTTTGTGAAAATTTGTGTTTTTGTTTTTGTAGGGTTCGGATAGTGGACTGTTTTTCGGATCCTCTTGGGTGGAAATACAAGCTTAAGGAAATCGGAGCGATCAAGGATTGCTCGGATTCGTCTTTGAGAGTGACTGTGTGCCGTGATGTGAGGAATTTGGATAAATTGCTTTCTGAGATACTTGAAGCTGGCAATGGTATATATCAACCCCCCCCCCCCCAAGTACCCAAAATTGGCTAAATGTGTATGACTTCTTTTCATAAGTTGCGAAGAACAAGTCGGTTGAAAGACAATTTTGACTTATTGGCTTGATTTCACCTCAATAGTAATGAGTTATAATCTTCTATCTGATGGTATCTTTTGCTATTTGATTTTGTTTGCTGGAACTTGGAACTAACTCTGAGCTTACTTGTTTGTGCCACAGGGCTGGTTGGACCAGGAAAAGATCGATTCTGCGTAGCAATAGACTCGGTATTACTCACTTCCCCTCCTTCCACAGTTCACCCAACAACAAGAACAAAAGAAAAATAAAAAAGACAGTAGTTTTAGGCATCTTAGTCAGCTTCTTTTTCTGTTTACTCTGTGTCGCACCAGGGCTGTAGGGCATTACCCGTTACTAGTGGAGCAAGCATATAGCATTGAGAAGCAACAATTAGTTGCTTGCCGTCATCATTTTGTTTGTGGTGATGAACAAATGCATAGTAGATTAGTAGGTGGACTGGTGTAGGATTCTGATGTTGTGCAACTTATTGAGCCCATGATATGGCGTCTTTTGTATCCCTGTGGCTTCCCTAATAGTCTGCTGGTTTGTTCGCATTCTTCATTGAAACTTCAAATGTAGTTTCTGCCATAATTTTCTGAATTGATGTCAAGTAGAAAGTTTCTGCTGATTCTGTTAGGGGTAGTGTTCTTTGTAGAGTGAGTGTTGGTTTAAACCATCCATATTACTGTCAAAAGATAAATTGGTGAAGCCGATGCCTGAATAGTTGCCAGTTAGCTCATATTAACACATACCAAAAATGGTCTTTCAGAGGCTCAGTTTTCCTATCACGATATTATGGCACTACCAGAAAATTGCATTTCTTATTGTGATTTGTGCAGCACGGACGTGGAGAATTAAATGAAGATCAGATTATATGATAGCCTTACATTTCAAACCCTGGTGAAGTTTTTTTTTGTTTGGTATTTTGATTTCCACTTTTGGCATTGCTTCATGTTGAAGGAAGCTTGATGCAACAGGCTCTTATTTTCTTCTCTAGGATGGATATGCTGGCTTGTTCATTGTTATTTGCTACCACTTTTTATGTTTTTAACTGGTGAGTTGGTGACAGCTGTGTTAGAAATGAGCTTTAAAGGTGTGATAGACTCAAGGATGACAGATGCACGTGATAAAAACTGGGTTTCCACAGTACATCAAATAAGTAATAGGCAGAAATCAAATGAAAAACTGGCTAAGTAAAAATCAAACATCATGGGGAACTCCACAGTGATTCAATAAAACTAGTAAGCAGCTAAATTTCTTACGTTTTTGGGTTTGAAGGGGCGAGAGTTTTGTTTAACTGAATTTTGTAACTCCTCCCTGTGGATAGAAACAGCACTGTGGAGGAAGAAAGCACCATCAGGTACAGATACGGAAATGAATACATCGAATACTGGATCTTATTTTGTAAGGTGGAAGATGTTGCTGAATAAACAATATGCGAGTTCTCTCCATTAGCGTTTAAGTGGAAGTTGATAGCCTTGTCATCATTATTTTTTATGTTCCCGTGATCAATGTCATTGTCTTTCCAGGTAACAGAGATGTTGAGAGATGTCCCTTTGTCACCTGCTGCAGCTCTTTTAAGCAGTATTCGCAGCCATGGTATGTTTATCTTTTAATACATAAGATGTTTAAGCAAAACATGTAAATCAATTTTTTTCTCTCATATAGGTATAGATCAATCACTTGGTAAACTTAGAAGAAAATGCAGGGGTTGCCTTCATAAATCGACTATAACGACCATAATCTATATCCCAGTGTATTTCCTCCCTTGAGAAGGTCTACCTCCCCCCCCCCCCCAAAGTAGCGACTTAACTGATATTTTGAACCGGGTGGTGGTGGTGGCAAGCAAGCCCACAAGAAAACCCCAGATAGGACCAACCCTGTAACACCACATTATAACCCCCCCTATCGGACCCCTAACCGAGTTGTTGGGGCAACTCTAGAATCCTACCTTTGCAAGGTCTATGGAGGTCAAGATAACATGACCTTACCCCTGAATAGTGAAGAGTAACAGAGGCCATTTCAGAGACTCGTATAGAACTTGTTTTGAAAAATTGATGGTGGTATAAGAGCAGAATGATGAGGATTACTTTGTCTGATTTTTCGACCTATTGCTGGATTATTACACAATATAACTTGGTAGTTGGTAGTCATGTGATAAAAAAAAAAAAGGCTTGGTAGTCATGGGATTGAGCTAGGGTCATAGTTCACCTTGCTGTTATACATCTAGGACATAAGGGCAAGCTCTCAGCATTACTCATGAAACATAGCAGTTCTGTGATTTATTTGGTGCTTGACTTTCTCAGGAAAGACGGAAACTGATGATCTACTTTCAATTTCGAAAGTTCAATAGACAATAAATATCATTTCAGCGCTTTCAGACCTTCTGCTCTTTTTTCATGGGTTGGCTTGAAACCTTTTGTCTTGACATGGAATTATGGAGATGTTTTAAAGTTTCCAGCTAATAGTACAAGCACAGATGTGTTTTTCAACTTCCATTTCACCACATCCAGTCATGATTTGTATCTTGTCTGGTTAAACCGAATCTACTAGAAAATTGAATCCCTTGCTTTCCATGTGACTGGAAATTAGTGGATTATTTTGTACAGTCATTGTGCTCTGAATATATTACTTATGAGTTATGGCCATAGTGGTTCTTTTACTCCTCTGGTTGCAATATTAAGTTAGTGTGAGGTGCAGGGGACAACTCCGTACTTTTTTTTATGAAAAGCATGTGGATCCCTTATGATGAGCCTTCTTAATGAGACAAGTTGTTTCGTTCTCATTGTTTTGACTGTAAATAGCATGTTGGAGAAATGACTGTTTGCTATGAGTCTTCAGACATTAAGGCCTTTAAGGGTTTGATGCAACAGCAGACCTTATAGTTGTCAGCAAGTGAAATGTTTTCTGGACTTGCTCTACTTCTCCATTTTTTCGCTGCCTAGCCCATGGTGCCCCTTCTGTGTGCAGGATTTTGCGATATAGTATAAGACAGGATGCTTTGGCATTGAACCTCTGGCTTGTTCTTCTTCTATTTGGCTTAAGTAGAGCAGTGGAGGCGTGGAGCACACCTTAGCACTTGTACTAATTGAAGGAAGCTTTAGAACCCATCTTTCCAAGTTTCCTATATGAGTGTTTTTAGTTGCCTTTTGTTTTGAAATGTTTATAGCTTGTTTGTGATGTCATATACATGGATTATGGCTGCTTGGCAATCATCAGTTTTGCTCATGCAACATGTGGTTATTGGTGGATTATGCTAATTGCTCTTTGTTCTGGGTTAATAATGCAGAACAAGTTTCCTGTACCTTTTGGTTGTTACATTCAGATATTTACAATACTAGTACAAACGCTGCTCTAGAGTACATGTCTTCTGTGGTTGCCAGTGTGGAAGGATCAGATCCATTGAAAAGTGGACAACGATGGAATTCAGATAGCCTCTCTTTGCTGGAGCAGAATGTGAAGAAAGGGAAGTTCCGGGTGCGTTTCAAGCGCAGAAATGGAAGAGTTAGATTGATGGTATTATTCTCTTGAAAATTTGATTCTTCCCTTCCACCAGTATCCAGAGACAGAAGTTATGTTTTACTGATGTATTTGAAACGTTACCCAGTCAGAAGACATTCATGTTGAGAAATCTGGAGTTAAATTTATGCCAGTTTCTTCTGAAGAGGAGTCAATGGCTCAGACACTTGTCCCCAAGGTAATTCATTTGTGCCAATCCTGTAAAACTCTTCATCCACAATTTTCTCAAAGTAGCATGTAGTACGTTCAGTGAAGGTGTGTGTTGTTGTATTCATCTTTTGGTTCCTTGGTGCCTTCTGCAGATGCAGTTCAATCTGCAGTTGTCAGAGAAAGAGCAAATTGAGCGGTCGAAGGTAGTGCTTCCTTTTGAACACCAAGGTATTGATTCAACACCCAAACGCTGATTTGTTTGTTTAATAGCTGATTAGCTTGAGCTGTTATGTAACATCCCTTTTATGTTGCACTTTGGTTCAGAGGAAGATAGGGCCAAACAAATCTATGATGGCCGGCGGTCACTTGAGCCTCAAAATGAGATAGTAATCGGTGCAGAGAAGTTACCAGTTGCTGAAAATTCTGGAAAAGGTGAGATAATATACATTCGTGATTCAGATGATGAGAGGCCAGACTCGGATGAGGATCCAGATGATGATTTGGATATTTAGCCCTTCTTGCTGCTCCACCTCTGGTGCGTGCTACCATAATTCTTTCTTTCCAACCATCCAAGACAGGAAGCAAGTTTTAAAGTTTACCAACGAAAATTTGTTAGGTGAAGTGGGAGGTCACGTACGTTTGTATGCTTGTCACCTGAAGTGTTCTCAATTGAAAGCATTAGCGACCTGGTTTATATACAGAGATCCTTCATGGCATGTAGAGTCGTGCCACATCTGTCATCTGTATCAGCTTTGGTGGCCATAGAAACTACAATCATACCATTGGAAAGTAGTAGTATTGATTAGTGTTATTGTACTAGGGTCACTGTATCTCGTGCAATGCTTTCTCTTGCACAACATAGCAATGGAAACACGCATCATCTGCAGATCCGTTGATTATTGGTTTAATCTTGGGAAATTTCATTGTGATTAACTGATTATGAATTTATGATAAATGTGAGATCATTGAGAAAGTCTACTTTTAGTTGTTACAGTAGTTGTTACTGAACTATACACGGAATCCAGGTAAGGAAGGAAATTGAGCCGGCCCATCATGGATTGGACCAGGCCGACTCACCTGGCGCATACACAATCCTGATTCCTGACAACCTTCCCCAAAGTGGATTGTTTATTTGAAGTGACTATATCTTTTTTTTTTTTTTTTGCTACGCTAAGTGACTATATCTAAAACTTGTTCAGACAGCAGAGTTTTCGAGTTTTCAATATCGGACTCATTCAAAAGTATGCGAAATTAGGTAACGAGAACAACCTCATATTATATTTGTAATTTAACATACTTAGACTTGCATGACTTATTAACAACCCCATACACCAAAAACGGATTCTTTTTAAGCCACACAATGTGTAAAAATAAGTTTTTACACAGGCCAATAACAATTTGCCATATCGTTGCTTTGTGTAATATTCTCTTAGAGAATGAACTTATTCAAGTAAGAGGAATTATAGGACGAAAATATTAATATATTTTGTAGGGGAAAAAAATTAGTTAGACCTTGCGAGAGAATTTAGGAATTAGATTAATCAAAAATTGCGGAAAATCATTGAGCAAAGGTAGTTTTTAGAGATTTGCGTATATCAATGGAACAACACTATACATTTATGGCTACATGTCTAGATCTACATGAGTTTCTTTTTTTTTTCAATATATATTTATATTATTTTGTCAACATATAAATTTTATTTGTAGTATGTTGGCATAGCAATTTTATTTTACAATCTACCATTAGTAGATGCGACATTGGATAACCAAATTATCTAAACTCATCATTGGTCATTTATGGCATGGTCATGTAGTTGCATAAATAATGTATATTACATAATTTAATTATTTATTTTGATGGTACATACATAGTGTTAGCTTGTGTGACATACACATAATGGTAGATTATTACTCAAATTAAATTTCATATGTTGCACCCAGAAAACAAGAAAATTTATACTCATAATTATAGACCCTCCGTAGTTATATCAAGTAAGAATTCTTGTGCATGTTGAACTCCTGAACATATAAATACACTTCTATAAAAAACATATAAATAAGCATATTAAATTAACGTAAAAATAGTATCACCAAAAAAATTAATGTAAACATCGTCATTTTCACAACAAAAGTTTGAAATTTAAATAATTCTAACTAACTTATTTTCACTTTTTATCTTTCAAAACAAAAAATAAATTTATTTAATTATATACGATTTTATTGACTTGTGTAAAAAACAAATTTATACACAATGTGTATCTGTACCTTTTTCCACCAAAAACTGATGACGGGGGTATGATTAAGCATTGCAGAGATGGTCATCGATGTCCTTAACACAGCCGAGCACAAAGTTCAAGTTGTTGATTGGTTCGGGTGCAGCCTCATTCAACTTCTCATATTCAAAGGTCAATTTTACATTGCTACCCTCAGTCTCCGGAGTAACTTGAATCACCCCTTTAAGGGTCTTGTAGTAGCTCTTCATGATGTGCCCATCAATAATGTCGAAGGCCACTGACCTCCTACTTTCATCTATCTTTTCTGTTTTCGTCGTCACAAATTCATGCCTGCCATCTAAATTTTATGATAAGTTTAAATTATTTACTCTACTGAAGAAATTAAAAAGAAAGAGATCAACATATAAATTGAGTTACCTAAAACATAATTTCGAGTGACGATGGAGCCAACAGAATGCCAATCCCCTTGAATAAGCTCAACTTTGGTATATTTATTTGGAGACATTTGACGAGCATGGTTTATTTTATGAGCCCAAAGATCAAAAAACTTATCAGCATCTGACTTGATCTCTATTTGCCCTTCAACCCTTCCAATCAAAGCCATTATTTTTCTCTCTTGAGTTTGAGTAATAAGTGTTAAGACTTAAGCACATTGCTCGCTTAATATATATGTACTCCACTAGCTAGCCTGGTATTGGTTCAAAGTAACATTTCAAATAAAGAAGGAAAATGGGAATATAATCTCTTAGCTTGGACAAGCATCATATTATCACGTACAGTGGCGGATGATAGTGGATCGAGGTGGAATCGAGAACCTAACCCCTTATCTTCCCCACCCCTTTCTTCTAAGACCGTAAATAAGATTGAGGACTATCTTGAAGTAGGCCGCTCCCTATTCGAATCTACTTCTCTACCTCCAACTCCGAGTTGACGGTGGACACGGTCAACAGTGATAGTCGGTTTCTAGTCACTTGATAGAATTCCACACCTATATACACAATTCGACCAATTGTTCGACCTTTTCGGGGAGTTGGTAGTCCTTGTCGATGCGTGGTTCAAATTGGCTATCACGTTGACAATTTTGCTATTCGACAAGGTTTTTTTTGGCGTTGTGTTGGGATCGTGGATACCTTTACTGTAACGAGGAGGGTGCGCGGGGAATTTGAACACTTGTAATTCGGAAAAAAGAACATTCATTCGATTGATGTAAACAAAGTACAAACGGGAGGATTTAATGGAGTATGATACACTAAATTACGTTTAATCTACTCCTAAAACTACACTACACTAGAGACATTACTCTACTCGTAACTAAGGAAACGCATCTTTGCGGTGAGATTCAATATGTCCTCTTCCTTGCTCCGTCGATCCTATTTATAGGAAAATAGGTAGGAGAGTCCATGGTGCTCTAGTAACCACCCATTATTCAATCACGGGTGGGATGTAGTCAACCACTATCACTTCATGGGTTAGTGTTTAATTGGGTAGTTTTTGTAGGAAATAACTACCATGCATGGGTAGTGTTTCAGTGGGTAGTGATAGGAGATAATGGAAGTTATCAAATTCAATCACCATCTTTATTTTATAAGCAATAATATATTTTCGTAATATATTTCTTTTTCCGAGTTATCGGTCTATTCGAATATCCCAGTGATTTATTGTCGAGTGTAACAAATGCCCCCCTAGTACATATGGATCGATTGTAATGAGATTCGTATGTACTATATACCTCGATTGTGAATAAATTAATTTATCGAGTCAATTAACTTTGTGTTTGATTAACCTATAACAATCTTTTCGAGCGGTTGAACTATGTTGCCCCCTAATAGCCAATCACTTCGAAATTGACTAGGGGCGTTCTTCTTAGGCTCCCCTCTGGTTACCTAGAGACTTATAGTCTCTCATGACTGGGATAAACACCATGTACTCAAATGATGGCAATAAAACTGTGAATAGACATAACTTCGTTCCCTTAATTTTATGACTTAATTCGTTTGTTTCATTTGAGTATTTTGCATCTTTTAAATCGTTGTAAGAAGGGCAACATTGCCCCCCAACATTTCTATTATTGAGAGTACCGGTATCATTTTCAAAATTTGATTCCTCCAAAATAATGCTGTTGATCAACATTTTCTTTATCGAAACATTCATCTATAACTTCTAATTCGTTAGAAGCTAAGCCACACTTTCTGGGTATTCAGACTCGATTCCCCCAATTTCAATAAAATATTTTTTCATCCTCATCAAGTATGCTTTTTTCATCATATAAGGAATTTGCAACGCCAGCGACTAAAATAATTTCTTCATCGAGATACAAGAATTTTTCGTCTTTTCCAATAGATGATGCCTTGAATAAATCATTTTCATCCTTATCTAGTATACTCTCTTCGTCATATAAGGAATTTCCGTCGCTATCGACTATTATAATTTCTTCATCGAGATAGAAGGATTTTTCATTTTCTCGAATAGATGATGTCTTGAATAAATCATTTTCTTCCTTATCTAGTATACTCTTTTCGTCATATAAGGAATTTCCGTCGCTATCGACTATTATATTTTCTTCATCGAGATAGAAGGATTTTTCATCTTCTCGAACAGATGATGGCTCTTCTACATACAAAGTATTTCGAATAATAGTTTGACTATCCCTTCGTAAACTATTGAGTTCGTTCTCGAGTTGAATTATTTGTTCGAATAACTCTTGCCATAGATCATTTATAATGTCGAGTTCTTGGAGACCTGAAATATTCCGCTTAAATTGAGTGATTTGAAGATCTTTCTTTTGTCTCCATAGACCATAGAAACGGATCTTAATTCGAGCGATTTGGTCAATTATATGACTCTCATAATGGATTTTGTCAAAGAAATCCATTTAATATTTGACATCAAAATTAACCCTCCTCGTGATATATGTATTCGAAGTAACCAATTTGATCCTCAATAGCATCTAAAGGTTTATTCATGGAGTGTATTTCGACTCCCACTGTAGTCGCCAAATTTGTTGTTGTGCTTGGTACTTACGGGTCACAAGCAATAGTTATGGGCAGTCCTACGACCTTTAAAAGATCCTAAATAAGGTCGATGACTATCTTGGAGTAGGCCGCTCCCTATTCGAACCTACTCCTCCACCCCCAACTCTGAGTTGACGGTGCACGGTCAACAGTGATAGTCGGTTTCTAGTCACTTGATAGAATTCCACACCTATATGCACAATTCGACCAATTGTTCGACCTTTTCGAGGAGTTGGTAGTCTTTGTCGATGCGTGGTTCAAATTGACTATCACGTTGACAACCTTGCTATTCGACAAGGTTTTTTTTGGCGTTGTGTTGGGATCGTGGATACCTTTACTGTAACGAGGAGGGTGTGAGGGGAATTTGAACACTTGTAATTCGGAAAAAAGAACATTCATTCGATTGATGTAAACAAAGTACAAACGGGAGGATTTAATGGAGTATGATACACTAAATTACGTTTAATCTACTCCTAAAACTACACTACATTAGAGACATTACTCTGCTCGTAACTAAGGAAACGCATCTTTGCGGTGAGATTCAATATGTCCTCTTCCTTGCTCCGTCGATCCTATTTATAGGAAAATAGGTAGGAGAGTCATTGGTCCTCTAGTAACCATGCATTATTCAATCATGGGTGGGATGTAGTCAACCACTATCACTTCATGGGTTAGTGTTTAATTGGGTAGTTTTTGTAGGAAATAACTACCATGCATGGGTAGTGTTTTAGTGGATAGTGATAGGAGATAATGGAAGTTATCAAATTCAACCACTATCTTTATTTTATAAGCAATAATATATTTTCGTAATATATTTCTTTTTCCGAGTTATCGATCTATTCGAATATCCCGGTGATTTATTTTCAAGTGTAACAATAATGAAAATACATTATTATTGCTTCTAGCTAGAGCGGTTGGACCGGACTTTTGGACTCGAGCGACCCGATCAACACCGGAACGAACAAGACCAATCGTTCTTTTGGACCAGCCAAACCGGATTATGGTTCGGTCCAAACCGGTCGGGTGAATGACGTGAATGATAGAGGATCGATCCGTTTACTATTTTTTCAAAATCGGTCGTGAGCGGTTCGGTCTGGCAGCGGCAACCCTACTTCTAGCTACTCAGACCTTCTACAAGCCTATTGTCTATGTTTGAAGAAATTACAGTATTTACCCAAAGGCCACAACAACAATAATATAATATAGGGAAAAATTAAGGTGTTGTGTTTACTTGATTGCTAGTAATGGTGATTACACGGTAATGCACCATTTTATAGAATAAAGATGGGATGATCTGGAAATGAATGAGGAAGAGCGTCGGAGAGGAAAAGATGTGTTGAATTTATGATTGTGTACCGTTCAACTTTATTGATGATTAGTATAGCTATTTATAATACAAGAGTTTGACAAAGATGTAGAATCCTAATACATGTTATACTAGAAGACTGAATTGAGTATGAACAATATAGAATCCTAATACATGTTATACTAGGAGACTAAATCGAATATGGAAACGATATATATCTAGACTATGGAAAATACTAGAGTCCTTAATTAACGAATAACTAAAATAATTCCATAGTCTTAATACTCCCCCTCAAGTTGGAGCATAAAAATTTCGAATGCCCAACTTAGATGCAAGATAGGAGAATTGTTGAAAAAGATATATATCTAGACTATGGAAAATACTAGAGTTCTTAATTAAGGACTAACTAAGATAATTCCATAGTCTTAATAAGATGCGAAGATCGATTCGGGTTGAGTTTGTTTTTCGGTCAGCTTTTAACAGCTCTACATATGATCGACCAAGAGACCCATGTTCAAATCCCGACAACCCCTTTGCCCGTATAATAATCTAATCGAAGAGGCCCAAGTGTTTAACCCCCTTAGTTGGATTGGTTCCAACACAAATTCCTAGCAAATTAAAGTTAGTGAAATGAGTTATCTTTCTCCAATTGCAGCATGTCAGCCTTATGGTCACGGGTTTGATTTTATTGCCAGCCTTGTCTGCCTTAAACTTCATCTTTTTCATAATACATTAATAACTAGTTATATTCCCGTGCGATGCACGGTTTGTGTGTTTATAACAACTAAAATACTTTTGTTGTACAAACTTGAAACACTTTTTCCGCCTATGTCACAACATCTTGCTACAAAATTTCTAATATGTGGACCTCTTTCTTTCTATACTCAAATCAACTTTCTTGTTTTCCTGTTTATTTCTAGTTTCATGCCCCGCGTAATACACGATTTTATATAAAATATTTGGTTCCAAATAAAAACATTTCCTAATCGACATATGGTGCTAATAGAATATACATGCACCTATACTAATAGTACTAATTGAAGATACATGCACTTATACTATGACATTAAGATGAGAACTAAATAGTACAAATAGAAGTACATGCACCTATACTATTTGATGACATGTCAATATTTGCTTATGCGACAAAATCTATGTGTCAATCTAGCGCGGGCCCTTACTTCTTCCATTGGAGATACAACAATAATTTACTATTAAATAGACGCGTTAAATAGTAATCTTTGTCCGTCTTCGTTATTCTTGAACTCAAGCTAGCATTCTTTATGAGTTCTTTATGATGAATTATTTAATAATTAGGATTCGATGTATTAGGATCACACATAGGATAATATGTATTGGGATGTTAATTAATGCATGAATTGTAAAAGTATCCTATTTATTTGTTTGATACATTAAGATTCATGTTTGGCTTACATGTCAATATTACATAACAATATGCTTACTTGGCAAGTCCTACGTGTCATTATAACATGTAACAACATTCACTTATATATATATATATATATATATATATATATATATATTGTAGATTACATGTATTTTATTAATTTAGTTTTGTAATTCGTTCTTTACTCAGCACAAATACTTAGGGCTCCTTTGCTTGCTTTGCTTGTTTGCAATCAAATGCAATCATTTTATAAAGTACATGTGGGGTGAAAAAGGAAGCAGTGGGAGCAGAGGGATGGGAAGAGTGGAGTTGATTGCATTATCCAATGTAATCATAATTGCTCAACTTTTCCCATGTAATAATGATTACTTTGGATGGCGTAATCAATCTCACTTTTTCTATGACCTATACTTTATACCACCACCACTTTAGTTATTTACCACCACCATTGTGGTGCATTTTTCCCTTTTACCCCTGTTTTAAAATACCCAATTTCATTCTCTCTCCTCCTTCACTCTTCACTCTCTCTCCATCTCCACCACCGCCACCACTACCACTACCATTGCACCAACACCACCACTTGTCCACCATCACCACAACCTACAACCACTAGCTTAATTCTACATCTCACGCACAATGTTGGGCAAGCTATCAAGACAATTATTTTAAGGTTTATTTGTCGACTCGATTTTTTTTTTCTTTTGAGAAAACATATGTTGACGGCGCAGCGGAGGTTCTACGTTGCGCTCCAGCTCAGCGCAACATATATTTCCATTATTATTATTATTAAAATTATTATTATTATTATTATTATTATTATTATTATCACTACAAGAAAAAATAGCTTGGGCAACGAAATCTAAATCAATTGGGCCACGAAACAAATATTCGTTCGTTGGGCGACGGACGAAAAATGCATCGCCCAAATTACAGTTTGGGCCTACGAATATGATGATTCGTCGCCCGTGGGGTTCTTTGTGCCACACATGTCTACTCTTCGTAACCCAAGTTTGGGCCACGTGTTTATCTCGTCGCCCATTTAATTAAAATATGTGGCCCAATGTTAGAAAAAATAAGCGGGCAAAATTTTAGAACAACTTGAATTTGGCTCCCATATGGAAATTTTAGATTTGGCGTTCTAATTTTGGCCCCCTTTCCCCACTTACCCAATTACCCAGTCCCCACTCCCCAGATCTAAGTTATGTTCTAAACCTCTCTCTCTCTCTCTCTCTCTCTCTCTCTCTCTCTCTCTCTCAATCTTTCGTTTTGCATCTCAGGGAGGCCGTTCACTGGTAAGTATACTCTTATAACCTTAAATTTTCCTTAAATTGCTAATGAAAATCCAAATACACAGCTGATAGTACTTCATCTTGCTCTAAATTTCACAAAATCTAACAAAAATATGGAGAATTTTGCTTTTTCTTACTTCATCTTTTCGTCCATGGGTTATTATTGATGTTCCTTTGTGTTTTCTTCTGCGTTTGTGGTCAAGTGATGCTTGAAATTGTCATCCTCAGCCAAATTTAGGGTTTGTGTTGTTGGTACTTTCTTTCTCACGCTTTCTTTCTTTTTCGCAATTTAGGGTTTGCATTGTTGATCTACTTTTCGGTTGAGCTGTGTTTTTTTGTGGCTGATTACAAATTGAATTGTTGCCTGAGAGAATTTTGTTTTGACTAAAGTACTAAATTTGGTCCCTATAGTTGGTTAATTTTATATTTGGTTGTGTTCAACAAAATATCCTTTCATTGTTTGCTATTAGAGATATAAGGGAGATAATTGTTAGTGGACTATCCACTTTATTTCCAGCAAATGAAAGTTCTAATTTTGATTTTGTATTGTCTGTCTTAGCTTTAATTTCCTTTCAGTTATCTGAATTAATGTTCTATTTACTCTTTCTTTTTTATAATTCTACTTGCTTTTGTTTCTATGATTCTACGCAGTATTATAACTCTTCAAGATTCATGTCAGGAGACATATTTAGATTACTCCATAAAATTATTATTAGTTCCTTCAATTTCAACCTTTTGAGTTTTGAGTTGATTAATGACATGTACTATCTTGTTTCAAGCAAATTTGAAACCTTTGTGTAGTTTAAGTAGTTAAATAATGCTACTATTTCAGGAGTATTAGTTTTTTTCTTTATGTTGTCCTACTATTCAGTTGGAATGAATCTTCAAATCAAGGACACTAAGAAAATAAATAGTCATTTAGCTAGTCAGCTCAAATATGTATTCATTTAGCTAGTCAGGTTACTCGTTTGGTTTCTGTGTTTTTTGAGTTCCATCTGATGACAATCTTTGATTATAGATTTTTTTTGCTTTATTGTGTATTGAAATTGTTGTGTACAGATTGAATTCAGTCATGCTTCAGTAGTGTACTGTTATTGATTTTTCTCCAAATTTTATTTAAAAGAAAACAATCAATTCACTTACTTCTTTCCCATCCAATTAGCCACCAGAATAGTGCAATCCGTATGGAAAAATGTTAATATCTTTTCTGTTCTGTTTGCTTTTTAGATTGATCTTGTATGTTATTGTTCTGAATATTGGGTTTTGGTCAGTGTTGTTGAAAAACGTTTTTTTACTCCATCATTGCTGTGATACTCTTTTCCTTTCATATTAACTGTGCGTACCGATATGGCAATTAGCTCGTCTTCTCGCCAACTTTAGATTCAACAGCATGAAGATACACGTCTTCGTTTATCTTATCGGCAGAAACGGAGGGCTAACCAAGCTCTAAGAAATGGTTGTTTTTTTTTCTCTCCTTATTAGTATGGTTTTATATTAATATTAGTGCTTTTAATGTGCATTCTGTTGCATCATCAATATGCAGGGCCTAAGCGTGGAGCAACAATGGCTAAGATTAAGGTTACTTTCACTGAAGAATTACGACATGTGGTTGGAGAAAATGCTAATGAGTACCTTTGTGATTGCAGCAAATGGGTGAAGGAGTGTTGCCCCTTAGATTCTGAGTATGCTTTCATTTTGCACCCATGGCTAGTTGCTTTCATTTCACACTAACTAGTAGCCTGAGATTTTGAGTATTATGAGTTTGCTTGCATATCATTGTTGTTCATAAAACAGGAATTGGAGTAAGATGGATGCAACTGCTAAAAAGAGGCTATATGACAAAATTAAGGTGAGCGCATCTTTAGTTGAGTTATCTTGTTGACTATTGTCTTCATTCTTTATAGCTACTTATAAATTGGGACAAAATGCAATGTGTTTCTATGGTTGTGGTTTATTAATTACTAAGAGTTACTGGAATCGTGGGAAATGTTATTAGTAAGCTGCTGGCTTTTTTTTTGTTGTAGGGAAAATATAACTTGCCACCATCACTTGGTGGCAAACCTATTGATGCAGCATTGCAATTTCAGTGTTCTAGTATGTATAGAGAGTGGCGCCACATACTTAAGGAAGAATTCTTTGTTCCCAACTCAAGACATCAATCTAGGTGGAATAGACCCTCCAATGTAGAGAGCGAGACATGGAATTGGCTGGTTGAGTTTTGGTTACAAGAGAAAATAATGGTAGTGGTTAATGTTTCTCTTTAAAATATATTGCATATACAACATTATCTCTAATCTGGACTTGTCAACTTTTGAATTGTAGGATATAAGTGCCAAAAATAGTCAAAATCATGGAAAACAAATGTTGAGTTTGCTGCAAAGGTAGCATACACCTCGCCCTTCTCTTTTTATCTTCTACTCTGTCTTCTCCTTAAGTTTTGTGGGAAAGTGTGGTATAGTTGGCTTTGATATCTGAATTATGTTTCTGGTTGTGAATCGAGTTTGTTTGTTTGTTGATTGCTTGTTGTGAATGGTGGTGGGAGCCTGGATTTAGTTGATGGTGCTGTTAACTGTGTTTGGAGGCATTGATTGGGGTTTTGTTGATGTTAAATTTAGTTTGTTTACAGTGGGTATGCAAGAGTAGAATAGAGCATGTTTGATTGGAAGTATATATTTATAATTGCGTCAATTGGACAAATAATATCTCAGCCATCTCTATCAAAGAAATATAGCAAGTTCGTAAATCAAATATTCTACAGAAATATAAATTGAGGGCGGTGAAAAGGAGCTTGGAACACCAAAAGGGCTAGGAAAAGAGTAGCAGCTATATATGAATTGTCATACCTTTTTTTTTGTTGTTTTTGTTTCTTTCAGGTGATTGTGTGTAGATCAAAGAAACCTATACGATTATGAAGGAACATCAAGGATCCAAGATTTGCCAACTTCTCTCTCCTTATCTCAAGGAACATTTTGTTGATTTTGACTATCTTTAACTCCATAGCATGGAGTAGCTTATAGATTATGAACTATCCTTGATACTATTGTGGGATAGTTATTTCGACTTCTAGAATGTATATATTTATTTAGCCTGGCCCCAAAGTGTGAGAAATGAAACAGATTGTTGGCTACTTGAAATCATATTATCAATGAAAGTATTGCCTTTTGCAAATGTAATCTTCTTTTGACAGCTTTACAGGACCTTAGTGGGAAGAACACTAGTATTAGCATACTAACATATGCCAATTTTAATCCCTGACCCAACAAAAAAAAAGAAAAGGAATGGGCCACGAAATGTAAATAACTCGTCGCCCATTTTAAACCCCCAAGATGCTAGACGGATAAAAATTTTGCAGCCCAAATATAGAATTCTCGTCGCCCAATCAGTCAAATTCGTAGCCCAAAGGACCACGCTTGGGCCACAATAAAAAATTCGTGGCACAAAAAGGCATGGTTGCACTAGTACAGAAACACCTATAGGCGTCGGTTAAAAATCCCATTGGCGTCGGTTTTCAACTGACGCGTACATGGTGACGCCATCGTCGGTTATCTAACCGACGCCAAAAGGTTATTGGCGTCGGTTAACTAAAACGATCGACGCCTACAGTCACATTCAGGCGTCGGTTGACCTAGACAATCGACCCCTAGAGTCATATTATTGGCTTCGGTTGACTTAGATAACCGACGCCTATAGTCATATTATTGGCGTCGGTTGATCTAGACAACCGACGCCTATAGTCATATTATTGGGGAACCGACGCCTATTCTCCTTTTTTTTCTTTTTTTTTTTGCGTGCCCAGCAACATAATAAATCTATTTCATAAGCAGCCTAGTTGGGATTCGAACCCACGTCTTTTGTGCAATAACACAATTGCTCTACCAATTGAGCTAATAGGCTTCAAAATATAAAACATATATATACCAAACGTCAATCTGAGAAAAATTCGAGCAACACTAAACAGTAACTATCTGACTTTGAATAGAAAAACAGAATGAAAATTTAGAAAAGAAAAGAGAAACCAAATAAGGAGACAACTCTCAAATTCAGAAATTGAAAATAAAATGAACTACAAAATTTACGAGAGAAAGATAGTAAGGCATCTGACCTTGCGGACAGGCAAAGAAGTTAAAAACTGAAACAATAAAGAAGTAGATTCATCTAACTAATCAAGCATCATACTCTGGAAAAAAAAAGCAAATTTATAACATTCTGGCATATAATGCCTTACCTTGGAGTTATTACAAGCAGCATCTACATCGCAAAAGATTTACATCCTCTTCATCTACAGAACTTGCTGGATGAAATCCTTTTTGACCATTCATTCTGCAGAATTTCTACGATTGTGATTCTCTGCAGAAAAATATCCATTCTTATTAAGCAGAATAAAATATCGTACAAAGCTACAAGGAAACATAACATGTCTGATAGTTTATAATAGATAAAACAGGACTACTATATCATTGAATCAAGGGCATTCTCATCATAGATATAGCGCACAAGAGCAATAATGGCGAGAAGGGCAGCAAATCAATGAATAGACGTGGGTGGTTGCAGAAAATCAGATGGGTACACAAATATGAGAAACCTATCAGTTCAGTTTAGGCAAATAAAATGCATCTAGTTATTATTCTGTTGAATCAGCAACTATATACTTATTTATCACTATTATCTAAGCCTCAAAACAGAGAAATCACAAAGATAAACAGTTATGCATTAAACCAGAATACAGATCATAAGAACAGTGACAAGAAACGCCAGCTTTGTACATGAAATCTTGTTCTAATTCTCCATTAACTCACTTCTTGGTGGCTGGTACCTTGATTTCTCAATATAATGAAGCATTTGAGCAGGCAAAAAACGGAGTACGTCAATCCAAAACTAAGGCCTGAGCGGAGTACAGAATGCAAACTTACCTATTATAATCACACAAATCACCTTACGTTAGTTTGCTGGTCTGGGAGATCCCTCCTTATCTTGGTTCTTGGCATTGACGTTGTCGATGGTCCACGAAGATTGGCATCTGTAGAGTCAGAAACAAGAATCAGGTAACGAAACAGATAATTTGATCCATAAAGATGATATTTATGGCAATGTACTAAAATAAAATAGAAGAACCAGATCGAATCAGGCAACTCTAGCGATGACAGTTCAATTGAACCAATCACTAGAACCTAGAGTATGAGATATTCATCACAATTCAATTGAAACTTAGGTGACACCCTAACATAGAACATATATAAAACAGCAAAAGAACCCTCTAATCAGCAAATTAAATAATTAACCTAAGAGAAGCAAATGGGTCACAAATTTGACAAAACAGTGTCCAATTCTCTGCTTGAACCTGCCAATAAGCCAAAATTGAATATGAAAATTTAGAGATAAATTTAAGACAACTAATTTAAAAGTTAGAACATTTATAAAACAGGAAAATTCAAACAAACATAGTTAGCAAGAACTAGATACAAACTTAAACATTAACAAATTTTGCAAACCCTAAATTCTATATGCTACAATCAAACAAAATCAGTTGCTTGTGATTGGAGAAGTCATCGAAATATTAAAAAGACGAAAAGAAGAGCGGTAGAAAGGTGTTAATAAGCATAAATCTGTAAAATCAGAAACATGTATGAATTAGGATTGGTTAAATTAATTGCAAATCTGTAAAGCAAAATATTTGAACTCAGAAACATGATATGAGAGCTTGACCACAATAATTAAACGAGACCCTAGAATACGATAATTCAAATTAAACAAACACTAGGGTACAAGATATCGATCACAAATCACAATTCAACCAAACCCTGGAATATAGAAGATATCGATAAGAACTGAACAAAACCCCACAGTATGAGACCACATTTTGCATAGAGATCAACTAAAGCTGATTAACAAAAGCAATATAACATATCCCTGGCCACCATTCCTCATATACCAACAATGGACCTTGATCCCTTTTCATATAGCAGCCAACCCAGCACAGGCTCGAATAACATTTCCAAAACTACAAAGATCAGGATCATCCATCTTCCTGAAAAGCTAAACAACAGACTTATAAGGAAAGCATTATAACGAGACGTGGAGAAGAAATCAGTCATCCCTCTTAAAAGGCCGGTAACTCCTTATGAACTGGAGTACGATTAGCAACATTTCTGGTATTTTTTGGTAGAGAGACAGTTGCCTGCTTTATAAAATATAAACACGCATGTCAGAAGCATGATAACAAGAGTCTTGGTGGAGTTGTGTGTTTTTATTTTTTTTTCTTTTAACAAGTTTTAATGAGATTGTGAATGTGAATTGCTTCGCACTTCTGAATTTCTGATATCAAAAAAAAAAAAAAAACAGACGTAATGTCCCCATTTTACAAAGCACACCATGAAACCTGCATGTCTTTTTCTCATTTTGTCAAAGACCCGCTGTGACTCTCCAAGCCGGACACATTTTCCGTACATATCTACCAGACTACTCTCCACTACAACATTTCCACAAAGTCCTGCTGCAATGACACTAGCATGAACTTATTTCCCTTGCTTTAATCTCCCCAAATTACCACAAGCTGTCAAAACTGACCCATATGTGAACTCATCCAGGACTAACTGATATTCCCTTTGCATCAAATAAAAGAATACCAAAAGCTTCCTCAGTTCCTCATACAGGTCATTAATTGTCAAAGCTGACATGACTGAAGAACAACAAACAGAGTTTGGTTCAAGCAATTGATCGAATACAAGGCGTGCATACTTTAACCAGTTATTCTTCCCATACATATCAACTAACGGACTAATTAGCAAATTATAACTATTTTAGAATCAGATGAGGGGAAAAAACACAAGAATTGAACTCAAAATTTAAAACCCAGATATGAAACACAAATTTGAGTAGCAAACCATGAAGTAATCCCAAATCAAACTCAAAACATCAAACCCCTAATACGAATCAGATCAAAAAATCACAAAATCGCCCCAAAAATTCAACAAATCAGCAAAGAACACATAGATTTGTAAAGAAAATGCTCTTACCTGTGGATTAAATCGCGACTTATTGGTTGGATAAAAGAATTTTGCGTTCTCTGTCAAGTTCTTCCCGTTTCTAGGGTTTTGGGGTGCCGCTGGGTTTGTGATGGTGGTAATGGTTGAGAGAGACAATGGAGGGGAAACAAATGGAGAAGAGGGGGACGATGAGATGGGCGATTGGGTGAGATGAGTGATTGAGAGAGAAGGAGGTGAATGTAGAAGAACAGATGATGAAAGGGAAGGGTGAAAGGGGAAATGAGGAGGCGTTGGTTGTTACACATCAACCGACGCCTATTCTTTTTTGCCTTTTTATTTATAAACTTTGGGGTTTTGGCGTCGGTGGTTTAAGTCAACCGACGCCAAGTATTTTATTTTATAAGTCTTGAAACGTGCCCTTCAACTTTATTTTTTATTTTTTTTATTATAGATTAGGTGTCGGTTGTTACACATCAACCGACGCTTATTCTTTTTGGCCTTTTTATTTATAAACTTTGGGGTTTTGGCGTCGGTGGTTTAAGTCAACCGACGCCAAGTATTTTCTACATATTTACAATTATGACCGTGCTGTTATAGTCGTCGGTTGTTTATAATAACCGAGGCATATAATAGTTTTGTATTAGTGTTGGGCGATGAATAAAGCAGGTCGTCACCCAAAACGTTTGGGCTACAAACCGCTATGTTCGTCGCCCAATGGGCGACGAGCTTGCGACGAAAATGTTTTCGTGGCACATACTTTTGGCGACGAAAATTCAGGTTTGGGCGACGAATTCGTTTGTCGCCCAAGGTAGTTATTCTTGTAGTGATTATTATTATTATTATTATTATTATTATTATTATTATTATTAGGAGTAGTTTTTATTATTTTGATTTTAATGATTCGAACAAACAAAACAAAGACCAAGCTGCGCTCGAGGAGCGCAGTGCAACCCTTTATGCTGCTTTGGTTTTTTTACGCCAATGAACACCGCGAAGGGCGCTGCGCTAGGACATGGGAAATGGAGAAAATGACGTTTATGGTGCCCGATAAGCTGTTGGTCGGGAGTTCGTTGGCTATATTGGTCGAGAGTTCTTTGGTTGTTGGTCAAGAGTTATGGTGGTCTGGGTTGTTGCGGTGGCTGGCTGGCTTGATGGACTGTAGTGGGGGTGGATGGGCTGTTGAGGAGTGAGAAGAGGAGGTGAGAGTAGGGTGAGGTGAGAGAAAGGTGAGGTGAGATAGAATGAGGGTATTTTGGTCAATTTCTAATATTTGGTGGTGGTAAATACTAAAAATGGTGGTGGTATTAATGTGAATTGTTTCTATCTCCTTCATCTCGATCCCTCATTCTTTTTTCACATTACATCTACCCTTAAAAATAATTGCATTGCATTTGATTATAAGTAAGTAAACGCCACCTTACAAGCAAGTCGATCCAACGAGTGAGCGCCATGCGGCCATGTGATTCGCACGTAAACACGACTTCAAAGTATATTTTCCCATCGTAGTAGCATCAACTAACATTACGAAAGACAAAAGCTGTGCGTATTGACTACTGCCCACTCCATTTGGCTCGGTTTCTGATTTTTAAAGCCCGCAAAACAGGACATTTGAGCATGAAAAATTGCATTTAACTTGTCCTTTCCCTTTGTAAGTTGAGCGTTGGAACACTATCTGTTTGTTTGTTTCCATTTTCCGACTTTCAAGTGTTAGGTTTTGCTGCGTTTTTGACGAGTGCGTGGTATCTTTTTTAGAAAAATATTTGGTTAATTCTGTGGGTTAGTCATCCCTACAATTTTATTTTTTGAGTAATATTACGAGGGTTTTCACAATTTAAATTTAAATTAAATAGTAGGTGTAAGGTTCCCCTATTAAATACTCAGCCTATCATTCTCCCTTTTTTTTTTTTTTTTAAGGCATCTCATCTCTAGAGTAGAGATTGAAGTAAAATAGCTTCTCTCGAAGCTTGTTATGAAATTAAATTAAATTAAACTATCCTATAGGGCTATATATAAAGTACTGATGAATAACACAACATTTAAACAATATAATCAATATTAAATTCGATGATTGCTTATATATGTGGTTGCCTTGACAAAGTTGGTTCACACTAGTCCTCAACTCATACAAGGCATAAATAAAACTTGTACCTCTAAAATTACCCCATAATAAATACTCTTAAACAAGATGGAAAAGGTTTGCGAGATGATGAGAAATAGTCAGCGGGCAAATGGTGTTGCCTGCATTTTGGGAATCGGCACAGCTGTTCCGAGTAACTTCATCAACCAATCTGATTATCCTGATTATTATTTCAGGGTCACTAATTGCGATCATATGGTTGAGTTGAAACACAAGTTCAAGCGCATATGTAAGACCTACACCTCTGCTTATTATATTACTCTCTCCGTTTTATGAATATATTTACATTTGCTTTTTTACATACGGTCTCTAAATGCACCACTTTGACCGTAGATAATTATAATTATATGCATATATAAATTATAAATAATAATTTTTCAAAAGTAGTGTATTTTTTCACTAATGTAATTCATGGTCAAAGTTTGTGAACTTTGACCTTGAAAAATGAAGTGTAAGCATCTTGGTGAAACGGAAGGAGTAGTACATTACTACCCGTGATCATTTATGCATAATATTTTTTTTTTCCTTTCTAAAATTATGCATCTATAATTTTATATATAGTTTCAATGGAGTAGTTTATAGTATTATATATAAATATGGCCATATTATGGGAGAGTTTAGGTATTTTTATTTTTCAAAGCCGCGGTGGAATAATGTATTACTAGTAAAAAGGTTCCTTTATAGAGATTTATATATGTATGTGAAAAGAATAAATTATAATACTCTATGAAATATGAATTCAACAAAGAGGGATGATACATGTCTTTTTAAATTATGCTCTTAGGAGTATTTTGTACTTTTTTCGTCCCATGAAAATGTTCACACTAATTTTTTCAAGGTCAAACTTTGACCATAATAAATATCTCAAAAATTATAAAGATTTATAATGTAAAATACTTTTATTGGTGGATTCATTTTAAATAGTACTTTCATGGGACGGAGAAAGCAGTAAAAAAATGAGTACTTTGTAGTAAAAAGGGATTTTTTTTAATAATAAAACAATGAAAAAAATGTACGTTTGCAGTAAAACAAATACTAAGTTGTAGTAAAAAAATACACCTAAAACTATCTTTTCAGAAAATGTGTATCATTAGTTTTCAACAAAACTAAAAAGAAGAAGCTATATATATATATATATATATATATATAATATGCAGGTGAGAAGACAAACATTAAGAAGAGACACTTTATACTGACGGAAGATATTCTAAAGGCAAATCCTACCATGGTGACCTACAGTGCTACATCTCTTAATGCTCGGCGCGCTATAACAATGAAGTATGTACCTAAACTTGGGGAAGAAGCAGCATTGAAGGCCATTACGGAGTGGGGTGGACCTAAATCGAGCATAACCCATCTCATTGTCTACACAACACTAGCATTTTCCATGCTTGGTGTGGATAATGAGGTTGCGAAATTACTTGGCCTTGACATGTCGTCTGTTCACCGAACTGGCATGTATTTGGTGGGTTGTTATGCCGGGCCTCACATCCTCCGCCATGCCAAAGATATTGCTGAGAACAATAAAGGTGCACGCATTCTAGCAGTTTACGTAGAGACCACAATTCTCAACTTTCAAGGTCCAACCTCAGATCGTATGGATTCAATGGTTGGACAAGCATTGTTCGGGGATGGTGCTGCAGCTTGTTATAATAGGTGTTGATCCAGACATGTCAATAGAACGACCTTTTTTCCAAATTATACATGGTATTCAAACTACAATACCGGACACAACTGGGCCATTGGTTGACATAACTGAGATGGGTCAAGTTGCCTATCTTCCTAAGGACATTCCGATTTCTCTCTCGAAGAACATACAAGATTGCTTAACTAAGGTGTTTAAACCAATAATTGGTATTGATGACTGGAACTCAATATTTTGGATTACTCATAATGGTGGTCCGGCAATTCTAGACAAACTTGAAGCTACATTGAATCTGGAAGAAGATAAACTTGAAGTAACTAGAGATGTGTCTATGGAGTTCGGAAATATTGCTTCTGTAGGGGTGATGTTCATGTTGGATGCCATGAAGAAAAGATCAATTGAAGAAAAAAAAGCCACAACTGGATTAGGATCGGAACGGGGAGTCATGATTGGAATTGGGCCGGGCATGACAATTGAGACACTTGTTTTACGTAGCATCCCTTTGAAGTAGTAATAATTAACATTAACATGTTTTTGTTTTTGTAACGAAAAGTTTGATACTAGTTTGGCCACGAGATTCAAGATTATCCAAATTAAATGAGAGATATACTCGGATCATGTACTTCAACAAAGGCGTTATTAGAAGAAATAATCAAAAGTAGTAGAGTACTAGCTACTACGTACGTTCATATTATTTGTCAATCATCATTTAATTTCCAATAATTAAGAAGCACATACGAATAATACAAGTCTACAAGATGGTACTCGTTTGGTCGTTCGAACCCTTCATCTGATCTCTTGCCTTCTCTCTCAGCACAAACTTCTGTATCTTTCCTGTGGAACTCTTTGGGAGCTCATCCTCAAATACCACTCTTTTAGGCGCCATATAATGTGGCAACTTACCCCTACAATACTCTATAATCTCTCTCTCCGTCGTCGGCTTCTTGTTCGCCGCCAAATCGTCATCATCACGATCAATAATCCGATGATTCAAGCTGACAAACTCACACGGTGTCTCTCCCCAAAACTCGTGGGGCTGCGCCACCACTGCGGCTTCAACGACAGCCGGAAAAGTATATAACACCGATTCAACCTCGACGCTACTAATATTCTCACCTCCACTTATAATCACATCTTTGGACCGATCTTTTATTTCTAAGTACCCATCTGGGTGTATCACTCCTAGATCCCCCGTACTAAACCACCCGTCTTTCCCCATGCATTTCTACGTCCCTTGGGGGTCTTTGAGGTACCCAAGCATCACACAAGGTCCTCGGATTACGATTTCGCCCACTGTTTTCCCGTCTCTTTTGACGGGCAACCGAGTGTCGGGATCGATAACGTCGATTTTAGTAACTCCGATGTTTCCAACCCCTTGACGAGCTTTCAGCTGAGCCCTAGATTCAACTGGGAGCCTATTCCAATTAGGCTTCCAGGCGCATGAGATAACGGGCCCACCAGTCTCGGTGAGCCCGTATCCATGCGTAACGGTGAACCCGAGCTCCTCAGCCCGGACAAGGATTGGGGCTGGTGGGGGTGAAGCGCTGGTAAGGACATTGACCTTCCAGTCAATAGCAGGCAGGTGAGCTACATTATTGGTGATGATGAGCATGTTGAGCAGCACACATGTGGGTCACGTGATGACGGCGGATAGCAGCGTGGATGGCGCCCCCACCTTCGAAACGCCTAAGGCAGACATTGGTGGCCCCCACGGCTGCCATACCCCAAGGGAAGGTCCACCCATTGGAGTGGTACATGGGTAGGGTCCACAGGTAGATTGGCTGTTGTGGGACCGACCAGTCCATGAGGACTGTGAGAGCCACTATAAAAGACCCTCGATGGCAGTGGACTACCCATTTGGGAGACGCCGTGGTCCCAGAGGTGTAGTTAAGCACAATCGGATCCCACTCGCTCTCGGGTTTGACCCACTCGAAACTCGGGTCCCCTCTGTCTATTAGCCCTTCATAGGTCCAGGGGCAATAATAATTTTGATTATTTTTTTTAATATCTTCATGATAATGATCCTCATCCTCGTCCTGGATAAAGACTAGGAGGGGGCGAGGGTGGTCGGAGGGGAGGAGAGAGAGAGCTTCAAATACTAGAGAGTGGAGCTGTTGGTATACGAAAACGAGTTTGGAGTCACTGTGGTGGAGGATGAGGGAGATAGTAGTGGCATTAAGGCGAATGTTGATGTTGTTAAGGACGGCTCCTGCCATAGGAACAGCGAAATGAAGCTCATAAGCAGCAGGTACATTAGGAGCCACCACTGAGACAACCTGACCCCTACGGATACCGAGTGCCGAAGAAATCGACGAGGCCGCTTGGAGACATCGACGGTTGGTTTCTGACCAACTGTAGGTGGTGGCGTTGTACTTCCTCCGTTTTATGAAGATGTTTACATTTGTTTTTTCACGGTCTCCAATGCACCACTTTGACCGTAAATAATTATAATTGTATGCATATATAAATTATAAAATTATAGTTTTTCAAAAGTATTCTTTAAAATGAATCCAATAAAAGCATTTTTACATTATAAATCTTTGTAACTTTTCACTAATTCATGGTCAAAGTTTGTGAACTTTGACCTTGAAAAATAAAATGTAAACATCTTGAAGAAACGGAGGGAGTATATGATAGAAGGGCAGTCACCGTATACGACGGCTGCTCTCTCTAAGAAGGTCAGAGGAGTTGAGTTTGGTGCTCTGGGCTTCAGATCTTCCATCTTTATTTCCTAAGATGAAAAGTACTCTAATAACTACGACGTATATGCTTGAAATGAACTTGAGCAATTAGCATTCAAATTCATTTTATCTCCTCTTGCCAAAAAAAAAAAAAAACAAGGTAGTCCCTCCTTTTCAAATTAAGCAAAAAAAGAATTAAGCTTCTTATTTGACTTTGCAAAGTTTATGACACAACACTTTGACCATCAATAATTATAATTAGAATTCTTGAACTTATTTAATTTTAGTCATTTGTAAAAAAAGATGTTATATATATTAAACTAATTAATACATAAGAATTATTTTCACTAATGGTGTTGGTAGGACTTTATTCACAAAAACTTAAGAATTATTCTGCATAACTCCGTGGGACGGTCTTATACATATAAGGCTTATTATTGTTGTTATTCGTTCCTTTAATTAGTTTGAGCTACAAAGCTAGTCCAAAAGTAAAAGAATAATGTGGCCTGAAAGTGGAAACAGGCTTGGGATAGGATCGGACAAAGGGAATTGACATCATCACACTAATATGGTGGAGCCATCTTTAATACGCTCGATAATCCTAGTTTAAACTCCCATTTTAGCAAGTGTGGGATGATGTTAATAATCCTACTTAAAGATCTATCGATTGTACCTTTATATATATTGATTGATTGCAAGGGGTTTAAACTCGTAATATTATTGGAGCTTACAACAAACACCCAGAGTTTTGGGTTTGTTTTTGCTTGCTTCTTTGGTTCCAACTCAAAATAACCAAATTTTCAGTTGCCAAATTGCAAAAATGGGTAATGGCGGGGAAATGATTAGAGAGACATTCTACTTAACACATGGGGATCCAATTATGTTTGTTGATAACTCGATATGTTTGAGGCATTTTTTTGAGGATTGGCGACAGAAAGTTTACTTGAATAAGCCGAAGTCCATTCTTGTGATCTCAGCCCACTGGGAGACTGATCAGCCCACTGTCAATGCGATTGATCATCCTGGACCTGATACCATCCATGATTTCGAGGGCTATCCCGCTCCATTATACCAGGTCTCGTTTCACTTGTACAAATTATATTGCTTGCTACAGTTATTTAGCGCCTGTTCACAGTTCAGCCTCGGCCCGATTTTTGGACCGGTCAAATCGGGTTTTGGTCCGATTTGGTCTTGACCGTGTAGACACATAAAGAACGTGTACCATAACAATTAGTAATACTTTCATTTTTAGTATAAAAGCATAGTTTATTTCATTAGGTTCGCATAGCTATCTGAACCCCTAACAAACAAAGATGTTTCTTTTGTGGTTAGCAGATAAAATATGAGGCACCTGGGGCTCCAGTTGTGGCAAGAAGTGTAAAAGAACTTCTGAGTGATGCAGGTTTCAAATGTGTGCTAGACATGAACCGTGGGCTTGACCATGGCGCATGGTTCCCTCTCATGTTCATGTACCCAGAGGCTGATATCCCTGTTTGTGAGCTCTCTGTTCAACCCATTTGGATGGTACACACCACTATAACATGGGAAGAGCTTTAGCCCCCTGATGCTCGAAGGTGTCCTCATCATTGGCTCTGGAGGCGCTGTACACCCTTTGTTGGACACCCCTCCTTATCCTCATGGAGGAGCTGCTCCTTGGGCGTTAGAGTTTGATAACTGGTTAGAAGATGCTCTGATAAGTGGAAGGTAATTTTCCAGACTACTGACTTTTTAGATGAGCATATCTGTAAGAACAAGATGACATACATCCATGTTCCCTTGATCAATCTCTCTCTTTCTTCAGGTATGAAGATGTGAACAACTATGAAGCCAATGCGCCTAATTGGAAGATGGCGCATCCAGGGCCAGAACACTTGTACCCTTTGTATGTTGCTATGGGTGCTGCTGGTGAAAACGCAAAGGCAGAGCTTATTCATCGTAGCTGGGAGGACAATGGTGTCTTTGGTTATGCCTCCTACAAGTTCACTTCTATCTAGTTGATTCTTGTCACAAACCATGGTGTGTGCTGTGCTGATATTTTGTCAAGCGGATCCAGTGGCATTCTGAATAAACCGCATCTTTTTTTCCTTTTCTTTTTTAAATTGCAAGGAAGCCACCCTTGCTCTTTGAAGGGTAATGATGAGGATGCGCCACTATGCTATCTACCACAAACTCAAATAAACAGCATCTTTAAACATGATTGAGTGTAATTTTCACTTTTCAATGGATTGATTAACGTAAAAGCAATTCTGAATATAAACAGCTCATTCATATACTCCATAATTAATACAAATTGATATGTGGGGCAATTGCAATTTGCAACTACATGCCTACAGTTCAGTTTTATGTGGCTATCTAGCTAAAAATGAATGTTTGTACAAATATCACTCAAAGTTTAGAATCGGAAGTAGCCATTCTGACAAGTTCTTTTCGTAGAATCTTCCCAGATGCATTCTTGGGTATGGAAGCTACAAATGCAACACGGTAGATTCTTTTGTATGAAGCTACCTGCAGCACAAACCAGATTGGGAAATTATAGTTTACTGATTCAGAAAGATATACTATCAACTAGACTAGTCTTATTTTGCAGTGTCCGGCCTTAGCTCACCTGTCTTGCCACAAAGTCTATCAGCTCGTTCTCTGATAACGCAGTACCTACTCTTCGCACCACATATGCCATTGGATACTCCCCAACTTGCTTATCGGGGAATCTGTTGTGAAATAACATGATAGGGTTGACATTTTAGGTGATATCAAAGTGAGGATGGAACGTTTCGAAATTTAGATACTTACGGAATGACAGCAGCCTCTGCAATTTCTGGATGAGTAAGAAGTAATGCCTCTAATTCTGCAGGCGGTACCTATCGAAATTCAAACATAGACAAAAATTTAAGATCTTGATCAACTGTCAACCTCTAACCATTCTTCCTCTCCAATTTCCCCTTCATAAGTATGCTCCGTTATTGGTGCTTTCATTATACTCTACTTTAAAACAATGAGGATAATGATCAAAGTATAATACTCTGAGACACCATACACCGGATATAATATAAACTAACTCTAAACACCAAGATAAATACACTCCTAACAATGAATGTTTCCTCTAGAATGTATATTCATAAGTCATAAGCAGGACTCTCTCACACAGGAGAGAATGATCATGTTCTTACACCTGAATACATAGTGGTGTTTCATGCTGAAAAAATCCAGTGTCCATGGTGCTTCTATCACTTGTATGTTACATTCTTCCAAAGGCAACAACCGAAATGGTCCTTAAATAGGTTAGTTCATTCCTGTAATCGAGACTGCAAAATTACCCGAACAAGAGTAGTCCTAGTTCACACCCCTCCCTCGCTCCTTGTGTCTCCCCTAAAGTGTACTCTTACATGTATATTCACACTCGAATGTTATTGCTCTTTAAGAGTAACCAAGCGTGATTATACAGTACCTTTCTGAAAAAGAGGGCAGCAGAAGTAGAGGATTTTTACCAGAAGATGGTACAAAAGGTAAATGTTTCATATCAAGCAAACCATTTATCTTACTCCGAAAAGATGTTGATTTCATTCCTAACTTAACCCCTTGTAAAATTTCATTATTTCTTCTTCTGTTTTGTTTTCTTACTCGTACACCTCATGCATGAATTACAGTGTTATTAACTGTTAATTGATCATATGTACCAGTGGGTTAATGTGATCCAAATGGTCAAATACTTGGACAATAAAATTAGTACAGTATTTGTTAACTTCTGCAAAAAAAGAAATGGAAGTTTAAGCTGACCTGGTATCCCTTGTACTTTATCAACTCCTTGAGTCTATCAACCACAAAGAGGAAGCCATCTTCATCAAAGTAGCATAGATCCCCTGTCTTCAGCCATCCATCGGAACTAATAGTTGAATCAGTCGCATCAGGATTGTTTAAGTAGCCTGTAACAGTGAAGTGATGAATATTAATTGTACCTACTCGGATGCCACTTAATTAGATGGGCAGAAGAGTCGACTACAAACCATTATATTGCATCAAATTGGTGTGACGATGTACTTCATATATACACATAAATCAAAACTACAGATTCTTTTGCGACTCAGGCGGTACTTCCAAGCTAATTAACAAACAACCACCATAAAACATTCTAAAGTGGCTAGTAATAATTGAAGGGACCAAGTTCAACATACATATATATGATCCCTCTATTGGAGAAATACATTGCGCTAGAAGATCCAATAGTCTCAGGTATTAAAAACATTCATCACCCGCTCCTCTCAAGTTTTGATCCTACTGCGCCTTTGTACTCACCTTCCTTAACAGCTAATACATACAGTGAAAAAGGTAACTACTCATGGAAATAAGTTTTTGAACCTAATACATTCCTACGGCTGCTAATGTTTGGATCAATTACATAGCCTGCTTATGCTAGCTAGGCTTATTGATTGTAACATATGTCAGCTAAACTAGCCTCGGATTTGGATTAACAAGTTCTATCATAAATATCTTAATGCCAATGCAGCCTTCATAATTCTCAGTCATCCTTAATTAAAACTTCCATGGTGTTACTAAAAATTCAAGGACAGTGACCACTCACAACAAAATTAATAAAGTTAAAGTAGAAGATGTAACAAACTACTCCAGGTACCTTTCATAACTCCAAGGCCACGGAGCCAAAGCTCACCATATTGATTAATCCCTAAGGGTGCCCCGGTCTCCGGGTCAACAATCTTGGCTTCCATGCTTGGTGACAACAACCCCGTTGTTCCATATCTCTGGCTCTCCTCCAAGGAGTCCGTGTATGCCCCCATGGCCGCGGACTCTGTGAGCCCGTATCCCTGGTTGATGGCAACTTGGGGGAACTTCAATATGAACCCCTCTATCAATTCCTTCCCTAGTGGTGCCCCACCAGACAAAATGTATCGTAATGAACTTATATCATAGGTCTTGTTGATTTGATCTGCGCAATTCATGAGTGCCACCAGAAGTGATGGTACCAGTGGAAAGTGGCTAACTTTGTAGTTTGATATTGCTAGTAGTAAATCATTCATCTCGAACTTTGGCAAGATCACAATGGTAGCGCCAGTTGCTAATAGTCCTACGCGTAGAGGGAAATAGAGAGGAGGGGGAGATGTGAGAGACCGTATCCATAGGTCCGCCCTATACAAAAATTTTATACGTACCTGTAACAAAGAAAACGAAGCCGTAGATGTGGGACATGGGGACAGTAGAAACAAATGTAGGACGGGAGTGATGTTTGTATCGTCTGATTACAGTCTGTACCATCCCGATGAGATTCCGGTGCGACAAGACGACCCCTTTGCTCACTCCTGTAGTCCCAGAAGAGTAGAGCACTGCAGCGCCGTCGTTTTGGCTAACCAAGTGATCATATTCATGAGTACTAGTCGACGTCGTCATCAACAACTGATCATCATCAGTACCCTTAAGCTTGTTGTTTAGTCTGTTGACCAATAACAACTTATGATCATGATCAAAGGTGGCAACAATCCTGACCGCCGTTGAATCGGACGGTGGATAATGGCAGCCGATGAGAACGACGGGGACGTGGGAACCAGCGAGTTCGTGGGTCGAAAAGGCGAGGAAAGGGTGCGAATCGGCGACTTGATTGGCGACGTCCTTTTTGGTGTTGCGAGGGTTTGAGGTAGTGATAAAGGCGCCAAGGGACATAACAGCAAGGCAGATGATGGGGAAGGAGAGAGAGTTAGGAGAAAGAATGAGAATGACGTGACCTTTTTTGACTCCCAATGTTGAGGATAGAGAAAAGGAGAGGGATTTAACGGACTGCCAGAGGTCCGTGTAGGAGAGAGACTGGCCGGTAGCAGAGTCGATGAATGCGGTGGTAGTTGAGTAGGAGTCAGGAGGATATGGGCAGGTAGTAGAGATGAAAGTTGTGATGTCAATGGAGGAAGAAAAGGGGAGGGATAATGGGGGGCGTTTGCTGTAGAAAGTGGAGTTGGATTTGCAGTAACCGCTCTTTGGGTCTGTGCTGCTGTTATTGTGCTCCATTCCCATTGGATTTACCCTTGTTGGAATTGGACTAACTGGGGATTTTCTGATTTTCTCTCAGTGTAGGGCTAAACTGGGATGTGGTCAACTTCAAGTCAAGGGGGTGATGAAAATGTTTGATGATGTTATTGGTGTTAATTGAGCGAGTCGAGTTTGAGTTTAGCTCTGTTGTTCATAATTGTCTCACCTCACGTGGCACGTGGAAGATCTGACTTTAATGGACATCATGTCATGTCTCATGTGTGGGAATTTTTTTACTCCGTAGTCCGTAGTAATGAAATTAAGGAAGGAGGGAGGGATGAGCTCTGCATCTCTGCGATCGTAGTTTCTAAAATTTTCAACTACAAAAATCTGATCTAGATTAGATTAGGTTTGTGTTTGGAAACTACTCCCCCGGTCTCCTTTTTAAAAAGCTAATGATAGCTTCGATCAAAAAGAAAAGGAAAAGGAAAAGCCGGTGACTTTTGTAAGTCGCTCTTTTCGTAACTTTTGTTGAGCAGGGGTTCACCTTTCAATGAAACTAGACCATTGCTTACCATAAGTAACCCCTACATTTCTAAATAATGACCCTATTTTTGTATAGTTTGGTCTCTCAAAAGACTTACTGAATTATTGTACTTAAGTAGCTTTAATTCAGTTTGAGTTTGATCAGAGGAGTTTTGAGTTTTGACACCTTGCAGGCTTGCACAGCGCTCCACTGTACATTTTTCGAAAATGACTACGAGCTTATAAGATTTGAGCCGAAATACCATCTCTGAAAATGTCTTCCTGGGATGCATATATAATTAGGCATAGTATGGTCAGGGTAGTAGTCAGTTGACATTTGTACTCACCTTTAACTCTGAGTTGCATGTTTCTTACTGTTAATACAATTCCATCTGCAGTCCACAGCAACATAATGTGCTTAAATATTGGGATGGAGGCAAGTCAGGCAACATCTGTGAACAGAATTTCTGTTTGGACCTGAGGCCGGAGGGCTTCATATGTTTTCAGTTTTCAGTGAAAAGAAAACAGAGATAATCAGTAGACACCCCATTTGCCAAAAGGTAACAAGCTCAATTCTATAATTTAGAGCTCACAAATATATCTAAACGTTGGTTTCCAAATAATTGATGTACAGGAATGAGTAAATCGAGTAAATCCTGCCTGAATATACAAGCCACCATTTGTACAAAGGTAGCATCAATCATTACGAAAGAATGAAGGGATTCTAATCATCCGATATCCTCAGTCAGAACTAGAACCTAGATACCAGTTCGCAATCAGGCAAATCCTGAAATACAGGGGCCAGGTGATTAGTGCCATAAAAAAGACAAATTTAGTCAGTGTATGCAATAAGGCTATCAATGACATGAGTTGAATGTGTTTAGAGCTCAAAATTCAAGTAATATATAGCTGTGATAGAAATTGATAAGTTTAAGGTTGGAGCAAGATGGAACATGGAAGCAATTCAAATGGAAAATAAAATGAAATGCATGCAAGAATCAAGACAATTGGTTAAGTGGAATATTCAGAGGCTAAGTGAGAAGTAATGTCTCCTGCAAACAAGGTGCACGTGAACTCCCGTTTGCACTGTTTTGAGGAGGATCCATTTGATTGGCACAAATCGGTTCTCCCAAAATGTTCCCGTCTCCATTGTTTGGTATAGCAACAAGATCCAGACATGTTTTCTGAACAGAGGAGTTATGCAGGACACAAACTTCCTCTCCCAAGAGTTGGAAGATTTATTCAGGAACCATGGACCATACATGTCATTCAATCTCAAAGAACATCGCAAACAGGTTAGCCTGCCTGGGTTCATTTTGAAATATGGTAAGTGGACCATTCTACCAGTAAAGCTAAAGTTATCCATTAGTGCAGACAATATTTCTCCTCAGGCCTCTCACCATAGGAAAAGAAATGGTCAAATGATTTCTATGAGAGTACTTCCTATGGAACTCTGTTCAATGGGTACATCTCTCTTACAATCAAACAGACCCTCGAGAAACCTAGGTCACAGTACCTTTGACCTTTGCTTCTAGGGATAGTGTTAGTAACCTAGCCTAAATTAAAACTATAGCAATACATCCGGATTTCTGAAAAAGAGTACTTTATGTAAATCCATGTTAAGGCAATGTAACACACCTGAGGGGATCCTTTCCCAAGAAGTGCTGCTACTCATGCAAGAATGACGAGGCCTAAGTACATGGCTCCGCATAGAAATGTGAAGGAAATTATTCCCCTGCAAGTATATTGAAAATGGAGCGGAAAGATAGCATTAAACCCTCTGTACTCTGACACGAGCTCTCCAATTTAAGACATAAAACAGAGGTGTGTAGCTTTTAAGTGCTCACCAAATGAACCCCCATGCCATCCCATTACAAGGACAAGGACAAACTTCAGCAAACTTCTCAGCATCACTAGAGTGAACTCGCCGGGATATGAGATCATCATAAATATCTGCATCATGATATGAGAATCGTAAAGAATACTTAAAAGTAAATCTATAGTGTATAAAGTTTTATGCAGAAAGACGAACCAAACATACCATAAACTGAAAACAAGCTGTTCATCACCCCTGCAAAAACCAACCAAAATAAGCATATAATGAGATCACTAACACTTCTAATGAAAGTAAAAGGCACCAGCCACATACATTATATGAGAAGGAAGACAGGATGTTAAGCACATACCAATGAAGAGAATGACATACCGAAGAATACGTACTTCAGTTTTTTCTTGCAATATCCAAATTACAGCAAGAAAAATGATAAACCCTGTATTATCATCATTTGGTGTTAAGTGAGGAAGGAAAATAAATATTCAGTAGAAAGACGGGATAACCTTAGAAGTACTCACCAATACAAAGACTACGAAGAGTCCACTGTTCATGTCAAACAAACAATTATGATGTCAGTTCTAAAATTGGCAAAGAAATTTAGTAATTTGAAAATAAAAGCATTTATCCTCGTTACATTTTCCGCAATGAACAACACGATCAACAATGCTACTGCAAGACAGCCAGCAGCGATTCTTGCTGTTAGAAGATTTGTAGAAGCTAGTACCAAAAGCATTCCCCAGAATGAAGATCCAAGATCTGATATGGAAACAATATACAAATATTTAACGCCCAGAACAGCAAAGTTGATAAACTCGGAATAAGCTAACAGACAACTTTTACAAATACAAGGATCCACGCTGCAGGGAAGATACATAAGATCGTTTGAAAATGCAGTTTTCAATCTGATCATTGAACAGGAGTGGCTTGGCAACCAATAACATGAAATTTCAGACTCATTATTGAAACATTGATGCACAAAAAGAAAAGCACAACAGTGAAGATAATTACATCCAGCTGGTAAGATCAACCAATATGCGCCGCCGCGGGTTTTCGTCACACCTCCCTCATTTGCATGAACCTGAATCCCCTCCACCTAAACACCAGCATTAAATAGTACATATTATCCATAAGAATGGCTGGCACATTCTGGTGCATTTACTTCTGATATTTGATAATAGAGAGCATACTTAGATCTTATGAAATTGTTATAGAGCATGAAAGAAGAATACAATACATTTTCAAGCAAGATTTGCATGAAATGTCTAAAACTCAAGTGAAATGAGTAAGCTCTATTGATTACAAGAACAGAATGCCATAATCTAGGTACATCATAACTGGTCGAGCACATGATCCATGAATAACACCTGAACTGAAAGTTTTATGGGAGACGTGCCTTTTAACTATAAGTACACAGGTTTTAAAGCCAACATTAGTGTTCTAGAAAGGTATTAGTATAAACAATTACACCCCATCTAAACTGTGCACTTTCTATTTGCATATGCCGAGTTAACTATCCACTCTACTTATTAGTGACAGATTGTTCTTCACCTCCTCTGGTCAGTGCCAAGGTATTAAAAATGTGTAAAAACTAACAACACCACATGAATAGTACAAGCAGGGAAAAAAATTTACTTCCCTTTTTCCTGTTTGGAGGGTGGGTTGAATCATCTTTACCACGACACTTTTTAAGTATTTTGATTTAAAACAAGTTATTGGTACCCTAAAAGAACTCATGAAAAAGGTACATTATACATGAGTAAACAAGAAGTATCTTACCTGGCCACATGTGAGTTTGCAAGCTAGAGCATGACTGACTTCGTGAAGAAAGACAGTAATGAGCTTAAAAGGTGTCAGCAAAAATGTCCTCCATAGCTGTTTAGTAAGGGAGAAAAAACTTGGTCACTCTACAAACCAGTCAAAGGAATAGGAAGTATGCAACTAAGGAAAAGCTACCAAGTTGAAATGGATCATATATGTCTTGAAAAAAGGATGCGAAAAATATAGCTGTAAAAGTAGGGGGATGAATTTGTCATAATTGGTCAAGGAAGTATACAACTAAGGAAATGTGATCATATATGACTGGAAAATGGGTGTAACAGATATATATCCTAGCAGTTCAATTACCAAAAAAGAAAATCTTCAAGTAATTTATCTAAGCCAACATGTCAGCAGGCAGAACCCTATTTTGAATAAACACCCTTGGCTCCACAAATTTCCCTAATGGTGAAAAACATATAGAAAGCCCGCACTCACAAGTTCAAAGGTTAGGCTTTTTCATCCTGGAAAGAGTTTCTTTTTACCCTAAGGGCATGCTTGGAATGAGGGTAATGATTAAAGGGATAATAGATAGAATTATAGGCTAAAATGGAGGGTGTGGGAGATGGTGGGTGTTAGATTTTGTGAAGAGGAGGATAATCATTCTCCCCATTTGGGGGGTAAAAGTTACTCACCCTCCCCCTCGAGTAATGCATTACCCCCTTTTCTCCCTTCATTTCCTCCATAACCCCCTTAATCATTACCCCATCATCACCTCCACCTTCCTATTTTACCCTTTAATTTGTTCCATTACCCCCTTAATCATTACCCCCAATCCAAGCATGCCCTAAGATGTATTAATGTACGTGTACCATTGTTGGGCATCATCCTGTGCCCTTTTGCTATTGGTTTCAGATGGCATTGCATGAAATTTAATAGAACATGGGCACCAACTTGAATAGTTTAAGCCTTTAAGGCAAATAGAACAGTCTTGTTACAAATTACACTTTAGTGGATAAATCACAAGTTCACAACAAAAGTTCCCATCTAGGTTACTCGATTTACCTAATAAACTCTTCTAATTTGCCTGAAACTTGCAAATAATCGAGTGCCAAATTGGGAAATTGGGGGCAAGTTTGAAAACTCAACCTAACATTGCAACTACCCATAGTATGTTAAATTGTGCTTTGTGCTCCTAAAATGCAGTTTCACGGATGGACCCAGAAGGATCAAAAACCCATCAACTTGCCACATCTAATTTCATGATAGAGCTCTCAGCTCTCAAAATGGAGCAAAGCAACAATATTAGAAGAGGGTATCTGGTTCCCTCACAAAAAAAAATAAAAAATAAAAATAAAAAATAAAAAATAAAAATAAAAAGAGAAAAAAAAAGAGGGTATCTGGTAGAAATGAAATCTTGGCAACTAAGGATCACTGTGACAAACACCCAATTACAGCAACTACAACATTGATAAAACTCCATGTTTCCAAGTTCATGTTTTTCAAAGTTCCACAAAAAAAGTAGGCAATAAAAAGAGATCATAATTCATAAGGGCAAACTTGTTTATGGGGTAGAAAAAGCAAACAAATAATATACCAGAAAAAAGAAACATACCGCAAGAATAACAAGAGTAAAGATGGCAATGGTGATAACAAAAGCTTTCTGGTCACGATTACAGCACCCCTTCAATTCCCAATTCGGATTTACAGTCATATTCATATCTTTCTCTCTCTAAAAAGTTTCAAAAGGATTGGGCTGGAGATAAAGGGAGAGAGAAAGGGAAGAGATTTTTTGGTTCTTTCTCTCACTAATTTTCTCTGTACAACTGTTGGTGGAAAAAGTCAAACGCAGAAATGTAACCAATTGCGTGAGAGTTGAGGATTATTTTTTTGAAAGTTCTGGGCAAAAGAAACAAAGGGAGTGGTGGTTGAATGATATTGGCTCTAGAATGATACTTCCAGCAAAGAGAAACCTGCAGAGTTTTGTCAATAATTTGATAACCCTTTTGGCCTTTACCCATGTCAGTCCCTAAAAAACGTTATTTTTGCGAGGTTAACGTTATTTTGGTTGGTACTGTGAATACGCGTTCGAATTAGTTTGAAGTTTGAACATTGAGCTGGACGTGGTCATTCATTCCCAATTTCCTTCTCAATTCTCATTTGGACCCATTTGAAATTATAAAAATAGGAATTGAAATTGAATTAGGTAGAAATTCTTTCCCTTGAAAGCAAAACTCAACAATAAACTCCTTTCCTTTTGTAGCGCTGTTCATGTTCCGGTCCGGATTGGGTTTTTGGATCGGACCATTCGAGACCGATCCTGTTTTTAGACCGGTCGGGCCGAAAACTCAACAATATACTCCTTAGTAGCGCTGTTCATGTTCCGGTCCGGATCGGGCTTTTGGACCGGACCGGTCGAGACCGATCCTGCTTTTGGACCGGTCGAGACCAATCCTGCTTTTGGACCGGTCAGACCGGGTTTCGGTTCTGTGTAGCCCGGATGGCAAATGATGTCAAAAGTATTAAACCGGTCTTGTGCTCTTTTTTAAAAATATCAGTTCGGTCCGGGTTTGGATCGGTGAACAGCCCTACTCCTTAGTATATTAGTTGTATTATACGGTTTTATATGCCTATGAGGTATTGGAGTAGTGGTTAAGATTGAGGTCGTAGGTACATTAGATTCTAAGTTTAAATCTCTAAATCTACATTATATGTAAATTTAGTGTACTGGTCTCTGTGCCTTCCTTATAGCCAAAAAAACACAAAGGTTTTATATTCTGAAGGTTCACATTTAACTAATTATTTCTATTAGGAATACGATATGTTCTTTTTAACGTCACATTGACGGAAAAAATTAATTCAACTTAGCTTTGGAAAATACTCTTTTTGTCAAATTTTACCATTTAATTTAGTGATTCAATCTCGTTCAATATTTTTTCAATTGAACAGAACACTTTCTTAAACCAAGTTTTTTAATTATATTACTATGTATACAACAATATTCGATTCTTTTTTTTTTCTTATGAGTTCTCCAACATTTATAAATATTAAGAGCATTGTTGTAGGCATGTAAACTATCACGCTTATTTATACTTAGTTACGAAAAAATAATAAAAGTATACAAATGAAATTTAGACGGCGTGGGTTATTGAAGAAACCAAAAAAAATAATTATATGAGCGTGTTCAGAACAATATATAACATCCTCTTTTTTATGAGTCCTCCGTCATTTATGAATGTAAATAACATTTCATATATAGATGTAAATTATCATGTTTACCTAAATTTCATTACCGAAAATAGTAAAAGTATGCTAGGTCAATCTTTGCTAAGCCCATATGACTTGACTCTAAAGTTGTGAAGTTGTGTATGTGAAATGTTAGGCTCTTGATGCCCCCGCAAGTGCATGGGTTTATTGTGGTAATAAAAATATTGTATCCACTAAGACTCTTTGATAAAGTACTAAAAATCCCTAGATTATCGACTATTTAGACCGATTAAAGGAATTGATTGGATTAATTAACCTAAATAAACTAATTAATCAAAACTTAATAAAGGTGTGAAACAATAATAAAGGCAATTCTAGGATAGGAATCACCACTAATCGTGCACATTGATCATTAATTAACCCCAAACAACTCTCAGCCTTAATAACAAACCACTTGACAATTAACAAAGGTATCACAAACACTTTCTTTCGAAAGGGAGCGATTTTTACCCAAACACAAACCAAGAAACCTATTTCTAGGGTCCTAATTAGGCATGGGTTATATTAAACTAAGCTAATTATATGGTCACAAAAGAAGTAATCCACTTTCGTGGTATTAACTCTCAAGTATCAATAATCAAGCAACCACTATCATCAAACACATTTCCATGCTTAACAATAGGTACAAATAAGATAAAATGTGGATCAAGCAATTTATCAAACACTTGGTGAGCACATGCTTAACATTGATAGAAATTTGGAATTAAACTTGGGAAAATGGGCAAACCAACAATCAAGAGCATGGATTAGGGCTACATAATCCTAGAACTAATTAAACTACTCACTAATCATGGGATTAAGAAAAATAAACTTCATAATAACAATACCTATTAACATTCAACAACAAAGATTAAAACTTGTAAAGTATTTATAGAAAGAGAGAGGAGAAAGAAAACTTACAACCAATATTCAAGATTAAAGAGAAGATTTTCACTAATTATCAATGTTTAACACTCACTAATTACTCTAAACTCACTATTTGAGGAACACTAGTGAAAACCCTAGAAAAATTAAGCTAAGGATGAGATAAGATAATGGGATCCCGTACAAAAGGGGGTATTTATGACCCATGAGTCGCGTGCGCGAGGAGGCAGAAAACTAGGCGAAAAACGGCCAAATAAGCCAAAAACGGCCTAAGCTGTTTTTCACCTGTCCAGGTCGTTTTTCCCCAAACAGGGGGTTTTTCCGTGACAGCAAGCTTAGAAAGCTTGCCTAAGGTGAAACGGGGGTTTTTCCAGCCCGTTTTTCACTTTGTAGGCCGTTTTTCCACCCTTTCAATCTCCTTTGTGACTTCAAGCTTTGATCTTCACTCCATCATTGCTTCCTTTCAATCCATGATCCTCCATTCGATCTAAAATGCCTACAAAACATCCAAAACACCAAGAAACCAAAAAAAACATAATCTAGAAACAAAAGGTGAACCTAGACTACTAATATGCACCCAAACTACTAAAAACTACCTAGAATTAGTAAGAAATTGTATTAAAAGTATGCACATAAACATGTGCATCAGCTCTCGAAGCATATAGTACAGTAACAAATGGCGGATTTATAAGAGTAATACTATAATATCGAGGATTGACTACAAAAAGTCCCGAATTTGATTATTAATTGTTGGGTCGTATTTCTCGTGGCTGACCTCCTCTATAAGGATCGAAAGCATTCATAATTTCATTATAACGTCTGCATCAATACGTTGATATTGTGTTTCAACAGGTCGAATCATGGGCCATATAAAGTAGGCTACCTTTTCTGAACAGGTGGACATTCACCATGGGGGGAGTCTATTATCCGAAATGCGAAATGGACCCTTGCACCCATGAGGCATGTTCTGGCCACATTGAACCACAATTATAAAAGCTAACACCCCCAATACCAATAGCATTTGGGGATATAAAGTTAACATAGAGACAGCCCGTTTTTTGCTTTTGGTTTCGGACCTTTATTGCTGTACACTGCTCCATTCTTCCTTTTAATGATTCTGTTCTATCCATAACTATCAATCCATTATGGAAGGCAAGAAAAACATAAACCATCAAATTTGATTTGCCAATTGCCAGTTTGCCACTGCTCAATACAATAAGGCCTGGTTTCCTTCTCTTCGTTCACACAATCAGGTTCTATCAGCATTCAGCAAGCAATCAAAGCGTTTCAGCAATTCTACAGCTAGTCAATAAGCACACAAGCATGTTACAAAATTGCACAAACCCATTTCAGAATCTTTACATACAGTAACTTTTACACAAAATTATAGCAATAAGTCTTGTACTAGAGTCAATACCGTATCTGCATGGTGGGACGGGTGACTTAGGATATGCTTGGAGTATATATAATGATGAAGGGGGTAATGGAGCAAATTAAAAGGTAAAATAGGAATGTGAAACTGATGGTGAGGGTAATAATTAAGGGAGTAATGCAGAAAATAAAGAAGGGGGGAGGGTTTCATTACTCTAGGGGGTCAGGGTAACTCTTACCTCCAAATTGGGGTAATAATTACTAGACCTGGCAAAACTGACCCGTATTCGATGATCCGAACCGAATAAACCGACCCGAGACCCGAAGATTGCAACCGAAGGTTGATCCGAAATCCATAACTAACCGACTAAACCGAAACCAACCGATATTAATATACCCGAATTTGATCCATACCCAATTCTAATCCGATCTGAATCCGAACCGAACCGAAAAATCGAAAGTGACCTGAACCGAATATAGTCCGAAGTTTGACAAACCGAACCCGAACTGAACCGAATCAGAACCGAACCCGAATCGATTTCTAATACTAACCCAATATAACCCGTATTTTGGGAACCGAAAATAACCGACTGGAACCCGAACTGAAAACAATTTCTATTATTATTATTATTATTATTATTATTATTATTATTATTATTATTATTATTATTATTATTATTTTCTTTTTTATTTTTAATTTTAATTTTTTTATTATTATTTGCAACATTTTTAACTGTATTATAATATTAAAATAAGGTAAGAACCTTGCTTTCTTAAAAAAAAAAAAAAAAAGTTATAAATCCAACGAGCATTCGACATTCAAATCGTTATTTTTTTTTACTCCTCCAATATATAATAAGAATCTTGCGTATATTGCAATATATAATAATTATATTACATCACATTATTAACTTTTTAGTTTGTAAGAGTTTTTTTTTTCGTACTGCTTATTCATAAGAGTTATATAAACTTTATAAAATAAAATTATGTTCGTATTTATAACTTACAAGCAACGTGGTTTATAAATAAACTATTACTCCTAACCATTAAGGCGTTAATCATTTTATAGAGGGATAGTGTCATGACTCGATTTTCACTAGATCCAAATTGATCTGATTCAACCCGAACCCGATCCGGAATAAGACAAAACCAAGACCAACCCGAACCCGTTTAAAACCGAAGGCCCGAACATTGACCCGAACCGATGCCACCCGATCCGAACAAAATCGATCCGAGATGCACCCGAACCCGTCTTTGATCAGATCCGTAACCGTAACCGAACCGAATGAACATGAACCGAATAGGAACCGCACCCGAATAAATCCGAATCGAACCGAACCCCAACACATTGTAAAGCTGATCCGATTCAAACCAAACCGAACTGATCCGAATCGTACCCAACTGAATGACCCGTTTGCCAGGTCTAATAATTACCCTTCTCTTCACAAATTTAACACTCACCAGCTCTCACACTTTCCATTTTAGCTTGTAATTCAATCTATTACCCCCTTAATCATTAACCTCATTCCAAGCATGCAATGAATAAGGATGGCGTATTGTCCACAAGTCACCCTTGTTTTGCACAAAAGGCACATCGTTCCTTCATAAGACGGTCTTATACAAGTTTTTGGCCCCGTAAATTCTGAATTGATCACAATAACATAACATTGGTAATACTAATAATTCATTAATCACATTTATTTAAATATCCCTGATTTACTGTAAGGGCATATTTAGATTGGGGTAATGATTAAGGGGGTAATAGAGTAAACTAAAGGGTAAAATAGGAAGGTGGAGGTGATAGTGGTGTAATGATTAAGAGAGTAATGGAGAAAATAAAGGGAAGGGGGGGATTCATTACTCTAGGCCGCAAAGGGGGGTTAGGGTAACTATTACCTGCTAATGAGGGTTATCATTACCCTACTTTTTCCAAAATCGACACTCACCACCTCTTAAAATTTTAGCCTATTGTTCACTCTATCACCCTCTTAATCATTACCCTCATTCCAAGCATGCCCTAAATGTAAGAATTAATTAATGTTGTAGAATTATACTATGGTAGTACATTTGGTTTCAATCGTAATGGTTTCTTATCTTTGTCTAATATATAGTTGTATATATCATACAAAATTTTGTAATAGGATACATGTCCATGATAATGGAGACAATATATAAGATACTTCCTCCGTCTCATGAAAATGTTCACAATAGTTTTTCACGCTATCTAAGACACTACTTTGACCGCTAATAATGACAAATATATGAATAAATAAATTATAAAATTATGATTTCTTGAAAGTACTATTTTAAATGAGTCTAACAAAAGTATTTTTACATTATAAATCTTTATATATTTTGACATATTTATGGTCAAAGTTTGACCTTAAAAAAACTAATGGAAACATTTTCATGGGACGGAGGAAGTACATAATAACGTAAAGAGCAAGGCACCATTCTCATATTTGCATTGATTTGGATCGGAATGACAGTAGTCGACTTAACTTAATTGCTTACTACTAGTACTCATTTGGCCCTTGAAGAATAATAATTTGTGTTTGAGAATGAAATCAAATGAAACAAAACAAAAGCAGTAGAATGTTGTATTATTTGGGTCCATCAACTGTCTATAATAAACGAAAATTGTGGCAAACAATACTATACCAAAATACTACTAGATACAGTGCGAGCACATATCCTTATGGATATTGCAATTAGGGTGCGTTCTTTTTCATTTATTGAATCTTACCCAATCAGTGAAAATCAGTGGCAAGACCTTACTCAATTAATGAGAATCAGTGGCAACACCTTACAGAATTAGTGACAGACAGGACATTATCCAATCAGTGAAAACCAGTGGCAGGACCCACATTCCTACTCACAGAATAAGTGATAGGACCTTACTGAATTAGTGGAAATCAGTGGAAGAACCTTCCAGAATCAGTAAAAATCAGTAGAAAGACTTTACCCAATTAGTGAAAATCAGTGAAAAAACCTTACTCAATCAATGAAAATAAGTGGAGAAAAAAAACGTACCCTTGTCATATCTCAATGTTATTTTCAGTTTCACTATCCAATTGGTATCAATACCAAATGTACAGTATTTTCCAAATTTAGGCTGGTACTATGTCAATTGGGTAGTTAGAAGTACGCTAATTAATTGTCATATGGGTTGCTCTCAATTCTCAAGGATGACCATCTTCTTTTGATGATGTAAACTTTTACTACTTATCTACACTAAAACCTCTATAAATTAATAATGTTGGGACCGTGCAATTTTATTAATTTAGAGAGATATTATTTAATCGGTAAATTAATAATTTATTAATTTAAATCGAGTTTTCTCGATTCAACAAACCTGCATTATTCTTAATACTTAAAACATATAATAAGGTGCTTTATATTGACTATATAAATGATGGTCATGTACAATATGACTAATTAATATATTACATCCCTTGAAAAGCAAATATACAATGTTCATTGTCGTAGTAATACTCAAAACTTAATGCAAGCTTGTGTATGGTACGGAAATCAACCACTACATAAGCAACATCAAACATTCCTAATTAGTCAATACATATCAAAGCCAACCAACCATGGCTTCACATCAAAAAGGTGTCAAAAAAAGCAATAATGACAGATCAAATACGTAAAGCACTATGTTAGTATAAGAGAATACAACATCGGGACTTATTTAAATTTTAATAAAAAAATAAATGACAATAGAGTCATATTTTACTAAGTCGTCCTAGTTATATTTATAATTTTATATAATTAATTAATTATTAATTTATAATTTTGATGGGACCTTAAATTTATATGAGGGTCTTCCGGAAAATTATTATCTTATTATTTTATCGAAATTATTAATTTAGGCCTTAGATCTAAGTCGGAACCGAACAAAATTATTAATTTATCGAGAATTATTTTACATCGAGAATTAATTTATAGAGGTTCTACTGTACATTGCGAAACAGCAAAAGCGCTACCAAAACGATGTGCCCTGGTGCTCCATGAATTATCTAGCCACGTTGTCTTACAAAGGATAAATCGTTCATGCCGTATTGTATTATGGTTGTATTGGTATGTGTAATCATTAACAATGGCATTAACAAAATAATTTTATCAAAAGTTTTGTTTGGATATACAAAATTTTAGTAGGATCTTAAGTTTTTTGGTGACATAAGCTCATTTTCTATGTTTTTGCGATGCAGACTACGTCTTTCGCTAATGAAGTACTATACCCAAAAAAAAAAATAGTTGTTTAAGATTATTTTAGCACATTTATTGAGGTAAAAATTTGACTAAAAGTATATCTCGATAAAATTTGCCTAGATCTCTTATGTTTTCTACCTTGTGCATGCAGAGGGTAAATTTGTCCTATGGAGATTCAAAGTAAAGATCCTTTTTATCCTTATTTTGCTAATATTATGGTATATTCATTTCCATTAAATCAAACATAGTAATGTATGAGAAAGAACATTTAGAGAGTATCTTCGAACTGAACTAATTGAATTACTAATCAAATAAGTAGAAAATATACACCTTATATCAAGAAGCAAATTCACAAGTCAGCAAGTGATAACTCATAAGTCATATAACTAATAGACACAATTTCATCTAATTTTTATTTTATTTTAAAGAGTATATTATTACGACTTGTTATTTTCTTTGTTTTTTCTTGTCAACAAACAAAAGGGACCTTGTTATTGCGAGTGTTAGTTAGTGACTATCACTAGTGAGTGAAGGAAAAGAGCATCTATATTACATGTTACCTCCCTCAAGAATTCCCCCAAACCATTTGCTTAAGTTATAATCAAACAAGGGGCTCACCACCAAACTCAATTATTTGCCAATAATCACCCACCAGGATCTTTTCCCTTCTCTTCTGGTACTACTACTACTTAACTACCGACCTGCTATTTTCTGAATTTCATTTCCCTTATGCTAAAAGTCTAAACCCTTCATCCCCCATCTCTCTCTCTCTCTCTCTCTCTCTCTCTCTCTCTTCGTGCTAGTCATTACTGGAGTACTATAACACTTACAAGTCTTGATTCATTTAATTTACAAAGTCAAGTCTTCCTCGATTTGCTACTTGCATCCCAAGTTCCCAACCAATACACATCTACCCATTTATTTTCAATACCCACCAAACCAATCCCTTGATTTCCTCTTCTCTATTTTGCCCCTATAAAAATCATACTGTATAAACTTATAATTCCCTTGTTTTTTTTTTTTCCAACTCAAAAATGGCTGTTGAGCTCTACACAGATAGTTCAAGCAGAGGAATAAGCCCTAGAATTTCATTCTCCCATGATCTTAACCAATCTGATATTGTACCCATTGAACCCCACATCCCATTAAAATCATCTCTTATAGATTATGATTTTGATTTCTGTGTTAGCCGAAGAAGTTATGGTCAAGAATCATTTTTAGCTGATGAGCTTTTTTCAAATGGAATTATTCTTCCAATACAAATCAAGAGAAAGAATCTCCCCACAAAGTCTAAATCTCCATTTCATTTCCCATCTTCATCATCTTTATCATCTTCATCTTATTTGCCGCCATTAGCGCCACCATCTGAAGCTGTTCGTGCTGAAACAGAGTGCCCAAAAGAAACAGAGGAAAAACAGGGGAGCAATAAGTCATTTTGGAAGTTCAAGAAGAGCAAAAGTTTGAATTGTGGTAGCATTTATGGGAGAGGATTGTGCCCTTTACCTCTTTTGTCAAGGAGTAAATCAACTGGGTCTAATGCTAGTGCTAAAAAATCATTAATTCCAAAGGATGAACTTCATCATCATCATCATCAAAATCATAAGCAGAGTTCTCAAAAGAATTCAAGTTCAAGCAACCACCAAAAACCTCCATTGAAGAAGAATTATGGGTCATCATATAATTCTGGGGTTGTTTTGAATGTCCCTACTGGGAAGCTTTTAGGGCTGGGTGCATTCTTCTCCAATGGCAAGGATAAGGGCAAGAAGAAATAATCCCTTGTTTTTTTTTGGATTTTTATTTGGGGATAAGTTGAAACCAAGTTGGCTGACTTTGTTGATGTTCTCTCTCTTTTTTCTTTTTTTTTTTTTTTTTTTTTTAATAATTCTTTTGGGTGGTGAGATTAAATTTTTAGCATGTGATTTGGTACAATAGATGAGGGTTAGTGATGAAATAAGAACATCTCACATGTCATGGGGCACAAAGGACAGGTAACCTATAGTTTCATGGCTGTATTTTTCAACTTCTTTCTATTTTCTATCTTCTTTTTTTGCCTTTTGGGTCTCTGTCCATACTCTACTAAACATGAGAGTATGGTATATTGGTATATACATACATATGTGGTTATTGGCCTTTTTGATTTATTTATGAGGTTGAGTGTTGCTTTTGTGCTAAGAGAATGAGCAAGTGAGAAGTACAAGCAATTTGTTTACATGTTTTCTTGTCTTTGGCTGTTCCTTGAATTTGATTGTATGATTTAGTTTGGTAAGCTTGGTAGCTGGAAAGATCAAATAATTTAGGGCAAAGGTTGAGCTTGAGCATGTGTGTATATAGTAAAGACACCTGTTTTGGTATGATCTTAAATTTTTGGGGCAGTTTGATGTACTTAACTTTAATCCTACTTTATTAATTTGGAAAACAAGGGAGTAGCTAATATTACCAATGTGCAATACTCCGTACTTAATTTGGATAAATATTCGAAATAAGGAAGCCTAGGTAGGGCAATGATTATGTCATAGTTCTTCACCAGACTTTTATTTACTCGTATTATAGACTATTCTCAGGTATATCCACGAATGTGTCATAGTTTTATCAAGGCAATAACTACACCTTCAAAAAAAATGCTACTTTTACATAAAGGTAAATACCTTAGAAGAATTTATTATGAGGGATGCTATGTGCATCCTCAATCTGAGGCTGTAATTTGCACCCTCCAATTAAAAATGGACAAGTAAGCAATTGCAAGTAAAAATGATTTTCTTTTTCTGATTTTTTCTCTAACAGTTGCTTACTTGTCCATTTCTTATTAGGAGGTGCAAATTGCAGCCTCAGAGTGAGGCTGCACATAGCATCCCTCATTTATTATTATTTTGTCAAACTCACTTGTTAACAATATCTATGACAAAAGATCAAAAAAACAATATCTATGACAAGGCATTAGTGTAGTGGATTAAGAAGTTGGAAAAGATATTAAAATATTAGGACTTTTCATGTTTGGAGTAAGAGATGGAGAATATAGGGGGATAGAGATAAGGATTAAAAGACATATATTCCCACGTTTTTTTGATCCTACATCGGTTTGGTACTAGGTGGTGGGGATAGAATTTGTAAACCAAATTACTTAGATTTTGTTTGTACTATTTTCAATGGCATTTTGATAAACTAATCTTATAATTACTCATCTATTTCCAAATTTAATGTACCTAAATGCAACAAGGCTAACTATATACAGTAAATTCCCTATCCCTACGACAAATTCTAATGAAATTGGGATGCCTTCATCAGAGGGAAAAGAAATTAAAAAGAAAAAGAAAAAAGGGAAAGCATGACTGCTGTAAAGCATCTCATACAAGACAGTGTCAGTGTGTGAAGGGTTTTGTCCAAAGTCAGAATTCTCAAACAAAGCAATGTTCAAAAAGTCAAACGGATCATGAAAGTCCAAGTCCAATGCAGGAAAGCATAAAACAAACGTAAATTACAAAATTGCAGAGAAAGTAAACCGCGTAAAAAGCATTTTTGAAATAACAGAATGAAAGAAGGATGTATTTTTATGTTTTCTTCATAGTCACATATATCGATATAATGATATATGGCATCTTATTATTCTTAAATCTTACCCCAAAACCTTAAACCTGTAAACACGTTGTAAGAACATGCCTTCCACGACAAGAGTGGGGTGGGAGATGGCTACGCAGATGAGTAGTGGGTGTTAATGCCAACCAAGCAGGCCCGTCATTGGACCCAGCTCTTTGTTTTGCATTTTGCAACAAAGATTATGGAAGAGGAGGAAACTAAAACATAGGGTCTTTCGAAGACGACTAGTTAGGATAAGTCATATAAATAACTGGACCTCTTTAGACCCCACCCTATGCGGGATATTTACTAAGTTGTTATTGTTGTTGTTGAGGAAAACAGAGATCCCTAATGCCTTAGCCCCCCCCCCCCCCACTCTTCCGAAATTTGGATATGGTCTAATAGTATAATGGTATATCAATGATCTCTAACAAACTCCACTCAAAGCCAAAAATGATCTCAAGTAAGTTTCTAAATTACTCTTGAGCCTATTTCGAATCCCGAGTAATTCAAACACTATAGCAATGACTAATCATCAAAATATATAGGTGGATTGAGTGTTTACCAATGATACTTCAAAAAGTATACCAAAATATTAAGGGGAGGAATCAGGAAATTTTTATTGGGGGGCCAAGACTTGTATCGAAATTTGCTTTAAAAATACGCCTCTTTTTTTTTTTTTTAATATAAAGGTTATACTATTGAGTCGTTAAAAAAATAAATTGTTGGCGAATGGGTCAAAGAGTTTGACCAATATTAACAAATAGGACACGAGTGTCTCGTATTAGATAAGTTGTTTCACAATAACAATGCAAGACTTCTACCTTTCAAAAAAAATAAATTGGAGGTCATTATTTGTATATGTCATTCACTCCGAATTATCTTCATCTTCTAACTCTTTGACTATATCATATTTATGTGTATGGTAGGATAATCATCAATATTCACAATAATACCTTTGATATGAACTAGATATTTGTTGAGCATAAGTTTTGTATTTTAATAAATTTATTTTTCCGACTAAGAAAAAGAAAGTAAGTTTAAGAAAAGACCAAATACTTTGTTTATACAAATAAAGAAAAGGATAATTGATGATGAAAGGAAACTTAAAAAATTGGGAATTAGGGGTGGTCCCAAGCCAAACTGTTCGTGAATTGTTTGGGCTGGGCTCGACTCGGTAGAAGCTCGACTCGGGCTCGGTTCGATTAGTAAATGAACCAAACTCAAACTTTTAGTTTAGGCTCGTTTGATTAACGAACCAAACCCAAGTTTCATGGTGTTCGGCTCGAAAGCTCGTGAGCCTCAAACAAACACGTCTATTCTACATTTTTTCTACTTTCTTGAAGAATTTTAAATAACTAATGTTTGTTTTCCTAATAAATTATCATAAAATATCTATTTTGTTGGTCATTTATTTTTTTCAAATTTTACATTTGTAAAATTAGTTAGCATTCTCATTGAGTCAACAAACTTTGTTAGACATAGACAATTAGGATAATGAACTATAAATTATTTTCATCTCATTTGGCGATTTCATATCATGGAATATTAGAGATGTTCTACATTTATTGAAAGATTAAAGATGAATTTGCAAGCTCGATAAAAGTTCGAGTTCGAGCTCGAGTTCGGTATTTTTTAATCAAGCCAAGCTTGAGCTCAATTTTATGGCTTGAAAAGTTCGGCTCGAGTTCAAGTTTGGGAATTTTAAAACGAGCCAAAACCAAATTTGACATTGTTCACCTCGGCTCGGCTCGTGGCTAGCCCTATTGGGAATGTAAAAGAAAGTGAGTAAAGAAGAAAATTGATGATGAAAGAAAAAAAAAAGAATAGAAATGAAAAAGAAAAAACAAAAACAAAAACAAAAAGGAAAAAACAAAATGACACGCAAGGGAAGGACAGCAGGAGACGGATTCGAGCCCTGGACATTTTGCAAGTGTCTAGCTTTCCAAGCTTTGTTCAAACCAACTAGCCTACATTTATTTCATGTCAAGCAGATACCTTGTATTTAATTAATTGCAAATCAGAATCATGGGGAGGTCATGGCCTACGCCAGTCCCCCTTGGTTCCGCCCCTGATTCAGGATTGGCATGCTATTGATTTCTCTGTATTTATATTTCTCATCATTAGAAAATTACTAAATACTTGGAATATACCTTTTTTTTGGTTTACATGGAAGGCGTTAAGAACGCCCAATAAAAATAAAAGAAACTAAATAACAATAATCCTAGGCTTCGTGACCCCTATTATAGGTCCTCGAAGAGTACACTCATCATGCTAGGATTGGGGGCTTCAAACTCACAATACATCTCCGGGATAGCTAAACTGTAGTTGACTAGCCAGTCTGCAGCCGCATTTGCCTCTCTATAGACATGTTGAATATTAATATCCCAGCTTGTGTTATGAATTATATCCTTGCGTTGCTCAATAACGTAATAATATGGGCTAAATCTTGGTGTGGGAGCCTTGATCATATCATGCGCTAGCTTAGAATCCGTCTCCACTAGCAACTTTGGTATATTTAACCTCTGTGCAATAATACGCAAGCCATGGGATAGAGCCTTGAATTCTGCCATCAAGGACGTGCCAAAGCCCATTTTAGCAGTAAACGCTCAAATATATGCACCATTATCAGCTCTAAAACCCCCACCACCACCAGCTAGTCCTGGGTTACCTTTGGCCGCTCCATCTGTATTCAACTTGACCCATCCCACAAGAGGGATGCTCCAGCGAATATATTCATGTGTTCTCTGTCTTTTCTGTCCACAAAGTGCAGCTTGTCTCCTTGATTCTGCTTCAAGATACTCGCGTCCCCTTGCCAAAGCAAATAGTGCTCGACCAAGCCACCACATCGTAGTAGCAAACGAGGCAGCCCACTCATCCTTATGCTTTATATTCGCAAACACCCATTCAACCAGGGAACTATTAAAGAAAGATTGTTGCAATGCAGGAGGTACCAATTCCTTCCACACTTCTTTAGTGAGAGGACAATCCCGAAGGATATGGAGCCCCATTTCCTCAAAGTGGCTACAAGCTGAGCAAGATGCATCATCTGCTATATGGCGTCTGACTCTATTGGCATTCGAAAGGAAACTGTCGTGAATTGTCAGCCATAGAAAGTTACGAACACGTTGAGACGCTGCTATGCTCCACACAGTTTTCCATCTGTTATCAGCTTCTGCAGTCCGAATTCGCAATGATTTCCAGGGAACTATCGACGTCGCTATACACGACTCGACACCGCCGAACCGTCACGAACCCAAGGGAATGCTACTGCAACATTTATCACTAAGGAGTAAATGCTAAGCAGAAAGGAAAACTAGGTATCAAAGAAAGCATCTAAACAAATTAAACATAAATATCAGAGTTGTCTATCCAGCGGTCTTAAGTCCATTATAGTTTTATTACAACTTTGCCTTCAAGGGCACAAACCAAAATCCCAAATAATCCAAGGTAACCAATAAATCCATAGTTCTAAACAAACAGCCCACATTCAATCTTCTAGCAAACCGTCCTCACTCAGCTATACATGCACTTTGGTTTCCGTGACGGAAGCAAGGTACAGAAGAAAAAGAGAAGAAACAAAAGAAAACAAAAATCAGATAAACTGAATAAACGTCGTCCATACCCAGTAAAAACACTTTCGCAAACCTTACCTGGGTTTTAGAAGAATCATTGAAATTCATTTACATGCACAAGTAGTCATACAATCAAGCACACTCATACTCGATATTCAATTACATGCAATTCTTGCTTTAGTGATCATTCGAACACAAATAGATAAACCATCTTGATTAGAGAGATAAGAGAGCGAATAGAACAGCGATTACCCATACTGTTCGTAGATAGATATAGACATGCCATGGACTTACGCTAGTGTATACTCACACTACCTCTAACATAATAATCGATATGTAGAGAAATAAACAATGGGGAATGATCCGTCCGAACACACTGCGAGGCGTCCATAAAAGTAACTTGGGAATCACGCATCCCTAGACTACATCAATTAGATAAGTCTCGATAGCTCGGCTACTCCTAGGGATCCATTAGGAGTCTTATTCTCATTTAATTCAATTTACATACTTGCATTGATTGACCTAGTGGTACAACGAGACCACGACATACTACTTCATTTCGTGCTCATGATAATGAATAATAATAACGAAGATTACGACATAAGGGCATATTAACAACAGTCATGCTTCATATATGTCTAACGAAATTTCGGCAGCACTTCGGCAGTAAATCATGATATCCAAAAATTACACTTTCACAAATAAACCATCCAATATAATAGTAGGTGCTTATTAGCACTCAATAATATCCCATTCCAAATAGCACATATTATTATATCATAATAATGTTAGAAATTCAACATCGCCATAATTAAGCATTAATTAGCATATGAACTAATTAATTAACGAAACTTTATAAACTTATCATACTCAATATAAATCATATTTACAGTGAAGAATATATTTCAAATTCTCATAATTAACGACGATATAATTTAATCATGCTTCGCATATTAAATTCACAATAACAATCAATTAGCACATAACACCTCAAAATAGTTTTGATGGGGCTTTGGAAAGAGGTAGGCACAATCGCTTACCTTACAAACACTCACTAAGAAGTAGGTAACTTGGCAAATCACAACCCGATCACGCTTGTCTGTTTGGTCCTAATTAAAAATAATTACCGAGACATAATTAATAAATACGAAAATATAAACAGTACTGAATCTATAAACTAATATTTTTATTAAATTTCTTGATTTATTCCAACCAATATAGGCTTTTGAAAATCCGGATTCGGACTCTGAACGAGTACATAAAAATAAAAACAATTATTGAAAAATACAGAAAATACGAAATTAATTGAAACGAAAATATTAAACGAAACCCTAATCGGTCTTTCGAGTCTAGGCCGTGATACACTAAGCATGGGGACCCACAACCTAGCCCATCACCAAGACCACCACCCACCGACCACCATGGTCGGCGGTGGCTCGCCAGAGCACCGGCGACGGAGGAGAGAGTGAGTGAGAGAGATCGCGAAAGAGAGAGAGAGAGAGTTCACGAGGGAGAGAGGGAGCGACTGAGAGGGGGAGGAGCGACGGGCAAGGTCCCATTGCGTTGGCCACTCGCCGGCGACCACCCAGGCGCCGCCTGGTGGCGCGGCGGTGGCGCGACAGTTGCGCCTTGACGAAAACAGGGGAGGGGGAAAACAGAGTACGGGAAGAGAGAAAGGAAAAGAGAGAGAAAGAAAGAGAGGGGGAAGAGCGGCTCACCAGCGGGAGGAAGAGGAGGCGGTGCTGGCCTGGTGGCCGGCGACAGCAGAGGGAGAGAGAGAGAGAGGTGTGCGGTGGAGAGAGAGAGAAGAGAGAGAGAGAATAGCGTGAGAGAGAGAGAAGAGAATTGGGGCTTTTGGCTCAGTTTTGTAAACTGATCAACTGACCCATCTCTTAGCTTATATAGGTGCTTAGTCAAGGAAAGTCAAACCCTACTAGAATTAGGATTATTTTCTGATTTAATTGCTAATTAAAAACAATTAAAACTAATTAAAACCAATTAAAAAAATATGAATAAACCTTATTCATATACAAAACCATTTTAACTAAATCCCTCAATTTGATAATTATAAATCTCGAAATTCCCATAATAATAATTAATATTATTACGGCTTAATTTGAGTAAATCGAATCGTTAAATAAATATACGATTTAAATCTCCGAAACTATTTATAAATGAATTATAAATCGATATTATAATTATAGAAAATATTGGGGTATCACATTCTACCCTCCTTAAAAGAACTTTAAACTTGAAACATGAAGTAATCACTTCTCAATGACGAAACGAGTTTACCCATACGAAGGTATAAATCGATTTTAGGACAACGACAATGCAATGCGTGTACTACGGTTGTGATCTAGGTCGATTAGCAGTGCAGCATGCAATGCTAGAACATGCAACTCGTGCAAAGCGGTAAACAAAACACGAAATTACTAGGTGTGACATTCTACCCTCCTTAAAAAGGGTTTCGTCCCGAAACTCGGAAGGAATTAGTACCTTCGAGAAAGATTTCTGGGTACTTCTCGCGCATCATGGATTCAGCTTCCCATGTTGCCTCTTCTTGACCATGACGGGACCAAATAACTTTCACAATCGAAATAGTCTTTGTGCAAGTCGAGCGCTCTTTGCAGTCGGTGATCTCAATCGGACGTTCTTCATATGTCAAGTTCGATCGTTTCAGGTTGAACGACATGAGTTGGATCATGTACGTATCGCTTCAGTTGAGAGACGTGAAAGACATTGCGGACTTTCTCAAGTTCCACAGGTAAAGCTAGACGATAAGCAACTTCACCAATCCTCTCTAGGATCTCGTAAGGTCCAATATAACGAGGACTTAACTTCCCCTTACGACCAAAACGCATAACACCCTTGGTAGGAGATACTCGCAAAAGTACCTTGCTTCCCACCTCAAATTCTTCAGGTCTACGACCTCTATCTGCATATGATTTCTGGCGATCTTGTGCACTTCACATCTTCGTCTGAATCACCTTCACAATGGAGACAGTCTGCTGGATCATATCAGGACCCAAAACTGCAGTCTCGCTAATGTTGTTCCAACATACAGACGATCTACACTTCCTACCATACAAGGCTTCATATGGCGCTCGATCAATGCTTGAATGATAGCTATTATTGTAAGAAAATTCGATCAACGGAATGTGTTTATCCCACGAACGAACCTTGGTATTCGAGGGCACACGCTCGAAGCATATCCTCTAGAGTATGGATTGTCCTTCCCGTCTGGCCATCTGTTGCAGGATGAAAAGCAGTACTAAACTTCACTTTGCTTCCGAAAACTTCTTGTAATTTTTGCCAAAAGTTAGAGAGAAATCTCGAGTCTCTATCAGAAACAATATCTTCAGGTACACCATGAAGTCTCATGACCTCCTTGACGTACGCGTTAGCCAGTTTCTCCATTTCCCACGTATCATGCATAGGAATGAATCGTGCGACCTTCGTCAAATGATCTACAACCACCCAAATGGCGTCGTTCTTCTTTTGTGTCAAAGGTAAACCCATGACAAAATCCATAGAAATCGAATTCCATTTCCAAGTCAGAACTTCCAGTGATTGTACCATTCCACCCGGTCTCTTGTGCTCGATCTTGACTTTCTGACATGTGAAACACTTCGCTACGAACTCAGCGACATCTTGTTTCATACCTTTCCTCCAGAACACTTGGCGAAGATCTTTGTAAAGCTTATCTCCACCAGGATGTACAGAATACGGTGTATTATGAGCTTCACCCAGAATCTGACTTTTGATATATGGGTCATTGGGTACGCAAACACGTTCTCGAAATCTCACAATTCCATCTTGGCCCAAAGTGAAGTCCTCAGACCTACCCTTGTCTTTGTGGTTTAGAATCCGCTGAAGATCCTCATCACCACTTTGTTTATCTTTGATCTCTTCAAGCAGTGTTGGTCGAACAGTCATATGTGCTAAGGTACATTGAACGTCACCTTGAAACACAATCTCCACCTCGAGACTTTGCAAGTCACGTATGATCTCCCTAGGAAGCACTAAAGAAGTGTTTAACGAATGTCGAGTCTTCTTACTCAAAGCATCAGCGACTACGTTCGCTTTACCCTTATGGTACTGGATATCGATGTCGTACTCCGTCAGAAGTTCTAGCCATCTCTTTTGGCGCATGTTCAACTCTTTCTGCGTAAAGATATACTTGAGACTCTTGTGATCAGTAAACATCTTGACTGCGGAACCATACAGGTAGTGTCACCAAATCTTCAATGCAAATACGACAGCAGCAAGTTCTAGATCGTGCGTAGGATAGTTATCTTCATGCTTCTTCAGTTGTCGTAAGGCGTAAGCCACGACCTTTCCGTGTGGCATCAAAACACACCCTAAGCCATGCTTAGACGCGTCACTGTAGACCTCATATCCTTCCATTCCGGACGGCAATGTCAAAATAGGTGCACTTGTAAGACGTTTCTTCAACTCTTGGAAAGCAGTCTCACACTTGTCGGACCATACAAACTTTGTCGTTTTCTTCATCAAATTCGTGATTGGCTGCGCAATCTTTGAGAAACCTTCTACAAATCGTCTATAATATCCAGCAAGTCCAAGAAAACTTCGAACTTCGGTCACGGTCGTTGGTCTTGGCCAATCTATAACAACTCGAATCTTCTCTGGATCTACGGCCACTCCATCCTTAGACACCACGTGTCCTAAGAAAGATACAGTGTCTAACCAAAACTGACACTTAGACAACTTGGCGTACAGTTGATGTTGCTCGTGCTCCTCGGCGTTCTTCGAGTAAACCAGAATATCATCGATAAAGACTACAACAAACTGGTCTAGGTAAGGCTGGAACGTACGGTTCATCAAGTCCATAAACTTTGCAGGCGCATTTGTCAACCCAAAAGGCATCACAGTGAACTCGTAGTGCCCATACCTCGTCCTAAACACTGTCTTCGCAATATCAGGCTCATAGATCCTCAACTGATGGTATCCTGATCGCAGGTCTATCTTTGAGAAAATTGACGCACCACGCAGTTGGTCAAACAGATCTTCAATTCGAGGAAGTGGGTATCTATTCTTGATCGTAATCTTGTTTAACTCGCGGTAGTCGATGCACAGTCTCATACTACCATCCTTCTTCCGTACAAACAAAACAGGAGCACCCCAAGGCGATACACTCGGACGTATGTATCCCTTTTGTAACAAATCCTCAAGTTGTGTTTTCAGTTCCTTCATCTCAGCAGGTGCCATGCGATACGGTGCTTTTGAGATTGGTGCAGAACCTGGAGCAAGCTCGATCGTAAAATCGATAATGCGTTGTGGAGGCATTCCGGGAATCTCTTCGGGAAACACGTCAGCATACTCGGAAACTACAGGAATAGGTTGAGAAGCTTCCATCTCGCGGCTCGTGTTCATCACATGACAAAGTGAATCGCTTCACCCTTAGTCACGCACTCTTTAACCTTCATAGTAGCCATCACCTTCAGCTTAGGCTTGACCACTACTCTGTAAGTGATCCTCTTACCTTTAGGTCCTCGCAAAGAAACGCGTTGTTCAAAGCACTCTAAGTTAGCCCTATACTTAGCTAACCAATCCATTCCCAATATCACATCAAAGTCCTTCAAATCCATCTGAATCAAATCCGCGGGTAAATCGGAACCAGCTATCCTAATCGGACACTTTTCATACAACGCTTTACACTTAGTGATCGATCCATCTGGCATCCTCATATTTGCACCATACACAGAACTAAGTTCTAAACCTATCTTAGATGCAAAGCACTTAGAAAGTACAGAATGTGTCGCACCACTATCAAACAAAACAAAAGCGGGAAAAGAATGAACAAGAAAAGTACCAGCGATCACGTTCGGGTTTGCTTCTGCTTCATTGCGATTCAACACAAAGATTCTACCATTAACCCCTCTATTGTTGTTCGGTGCGGGATTAGCAGTAGCAGGAGCTTGAACTTGGTTGTTCACAGCAGGAGTAGTATTGTTGCGGTTGTTGTTGTTGTTGTTGTAACCCCTGCTTCCACTGTAGTTACCACCATTGCCACGATAGCCATTGTTATTCCCACCACGATTGTAGTTGTTATCGCGGTTCTGCCCATTACCATTCCTACCTCGGCTTCAACATCCCGAAGCTTTGTGACCCGGCTTGTTGCACTCATAGCATTGCAACACGTCACCTCGGCAGTTCTTACCAGCATGCGTCTTGTTACAGCGAGTACAAGGCGTATTCCTTCTAGCCATTATCGTTGCTCGATGACTATTCGAGTCACGATTTCTATTCGCATTGTGGTTCTGACCACCTTGGTAGCTGTTGTTGCCATTCGGTCTTGTCCTCTTGTCGCCGTTATTCGATTGCGATGGATTGCCTTCGTCGCGCTTGTTCTTTCCCAAATGCGTGTCACGACGTCCAACAATCCTCTCCTGGTTCAGGGCCTTGTCATAGGATTCCTTAAAAGTGATAGACTGTTTAGCGACAAAACGTTGAATATCCCATTTCAGTCCGTCCTCGAACCTTTCGGTTCGCTCAGCTTCAGTTGTCAGCAGATTAGGAGCAAAAATAGCAAGCTCGTTGAACTTGGCAGCATACTCGGCCACAGACAGCTTGTCTTGGCTTAACCCTTCAAACTCACGCTGTTTCAGGCGTTGTAGAGCACTAGGATAAAATCTAGCACGAATGGCTACCTTAAATTGATCCCAATTAATGTTCGGCGTTGCAAGTAAATCAATTCTCACATCGTTCCACCACTTGTTAGCTTCGCCCTTCAGATAGTACGTCGCAGAGCTAACTTTCATGTTGTTAGGCCGATTTGTAGCCAGAAACAACTTCTCGAACTCGATGATCCAAGTCTCCAACTTTGTTGGAGCTAACTTGCGTTTGTTTGTCGCATTGACCGAAGTTCCAACCCTCCAGACGCTTTAGGTTGCACGACTGTGTCCCACTTTACAAGATGCATACGTCTCTTATCCTCAGTACTTCCCCATATAAAAGCCCAAGTCTTCTTATCAATCTCGTCACAAACGGACTTGGGAATCTGGGTCGTCTGCATTGAATAATAAGGAATACTTGATAGAGCGGATTGGGTTAGAGTGACTCGGCCCGCCATTGACAAATATCGACTTTTCCACCCAGCAAGCCGTGAATTAACTCTGTCAAGTATATGTTGATAAGTATGGCGTGTAACTCTTCCCTTCGTTGTTGGAACACCTAGGTATACGCCCAGGTCATCTAACACCGACATGCCTACAGCTTCACCAATTTCACTAGCAAGCTCACTTGTGACGCCTTTCGAAAAACAGACACTTGATTTCCCAAAATTCACTTTTTCTCCCGAAGCATCACAAAATTTATTAAGGAAAAATTTAATCACCTCTAATTTTTCCATTGAAGCTTCGGAAAAAAGAACGAGATAAACGGCAAAAAAAAGATGTGAGATTGTCGGCCCATTAGAGCTAGCTTGGACTGTTTTCCATGCTCCCGTTGCTACAGCTTCATTAATAATGTGGGTAAGACGTTCCATACATAAAACAAATATGTATGGGAAAGTGGATCACCTTGCCTCACTCCTCGACTTGGCTTGAAATCAGTGATCTTGGAGCCATTCCACAAAAATCTCATGTTTGTTGTTGTAATCCATCCCATAATTACCTCTGTAAGGTTGATTGGGATACCCAGCTCTAACAGCGTATCTCGAATAAATGACGAACGTATACGATCATGCGCTTTCTCTAAGTCAATCTTGATTGCCATCATGCCAGTCTTCTTTGTGCTCCTTCTCATCGTGTGCAAAAGCTCTTGAACAATGACAATATTATCTGTAATTTCCCTCCCTGGGACAAAGATTGTTTGAGTTGGTTCAATAACTTTGGGAAGAATGCCTTTCAAACGATTTACAATTGTTTTCGTGACGATCTTAAATGCCACATTGCATAGAGACATAGGTCTTAATTGATTCACTCTTTCTGGATTATCAACCTTGGGAATTAAAACAATGAGTGTCTCATTAAGTGTTTCTGGTGACTAGACACCGTTAAGAATAGCTGAAGCAAGAGCACAAACTTCCTCATGAACAATATGCCAATTGCGCTGGTAAAAGATTGCATGAAATCCATCGGGTTCAGGTGCCTTGAACGGGCTCATGGTATCAAGCGCTTCTCTAATTTTAAGCTCTGAAAAATTCCTAGCCAAATAATTAAATTCATTACTTGTAACATTGGGGAAGCGCCCACGAGGGAGATCAAATGGTCCCCCTTTCGGATCATCATCGATGTACAGGTTCTGAAAAAAGCTAGTAACCAGGCTCTGTAATGTATCTGGGTCTGAGACCCATGTATCATCCGCAGATTGAAGTGCTTCAATTCGATTCCTCTTCCTTCGAATAATAGTACTAACATGGAAATATTTAGAATTGCGATCTCCGTGAAGCAAGCATTCAGTTCTGGATTTCTGGAACCAGAAAATATTAATCTGTTCCAATACTTCATCTAATTGTATTCGCAACTCATTTTCAAGGCTCAAGAGTCCTGTGGTGGGACGTTGAGCCAAACTTTTTTGCATGCCACCTAGACGAACCCATAGTCGATCCTTGTGACAAAAAAAATTTCCAAATACATCTTTGTCCCACTGTAGTAGATCCTCTGTGATCGATGCCAGTGCCCTAGACAACGGAGCGTCTTTTAGCCATTTTTCATCATGGAATTCCTGAATTTTTCCATGTAAGAGCCAGACTGCTTGAAATCGAAAGGGTCTGTTAAGATGGTTGAGAGGTGCAAAACCATTAAAACCAATAAGCAGAGGACAATGGTCTGATTGGTTTGTGGTGAGGTGTTTTACTGAAGCTTCAGGAAATTGCTCTCTCCAAAAAAAATATTGCAGAGGCCCCAATCAAGTCTTGCGCTTGTTCTTGTTGCTAATGTATTGCCACGATTCCTTGTGAATTTTGGCCCAATGTAACCCAAATCCACAAGCTGCGTGTCTTTTATCCAAGTATCAAACCTTCTACAGCATCGCTCCATACCCGACGAATTACCAGTCCGCTCTTCAAGAGTTCGAGTTTCATTGAAGTCTCCTGCAAGGAGCCATGGTTTGTCATTGGAGCGAGCAAAATCAGTAAGTTGCGACCACAAATATTCACGCACTTGGGTATTTGGACTGCCATAATTGCTGAAAATACCCATGGATCACCAGTTCACCACCACTGCTTGAAACTTCTACAGTGATGTGTTGTGTGTGAGTTAAGAGAGGCGTGATGGACACATTCTCTTTCTTCCAAAGGAGCCATATGCCACCACTAAACCCTTGTGCTTCCACCCTAAGTCTGCCATCATAGCCAATTTTGTCACTAACTTTGTCTGCTTGAATTCCATTGATCCGTGTTTCAACCAACACAAGCACATCTGGTTATGGATGTGAATAAAATCTTTGAGAGTATTCAAAAACTCTCGACTCCTCGCCCCTCTAGTATTCCAAATGATAAAATTCATGGAAAAACTATTTTGCGAAGTAATTGTCATCAAAAAATCACAATTCATAGAGACACGAATTGGGTGGCATTTAAACACAAGTACATCAATTAAGACGCATTTGCATTATTGTAACACCCCGGATTTTGGGACGAATAAAAACTTTTATAAATCAATAATATTTACAACAGCGGAAGATTTCTATACCAAATCCAGGGCATTATCGCCACACTCACTCCAACGAATGAGTGCAACGCTAAACGGTACAACTCTGAACAACTCAATAGTACAATAAATGACTATTCATTACAAATGACGAACACAAAATATACAAGACCAACTTCTTGGTAGCTCTATCCGATCGTCCAAACTTGATCTTCAATGCAAACCTATGAGCCAATCACCGATCTACTCCCCCATGCAAACGAATTTCGCATAGGTTCATCATAGGTCCACCATTGAAGAGAAATGGACAACAAACACACGTAGCACAAAAGCAACCAATCAGCAAAGCTGAGTAACTCAACATTTCATCGAACAATATACGAATTCATAATTTCATATGAATATATTTAAAATCTTTAAGTGCAATTGTGTCACATAGTCAATACACAACTTAGATCTTTTTAGACCTTACACTCAATCCCAAAGGATATAACTATAACGTCTCAAATCCCAAATGCATCTTGAATACCACTTTGCTAATCACTCAATTAGCCCAAAACTTATGCCATTTTCTCTTGGTCATTAACTCCTAGCCTTGGATATGAGGAAAGCAAACTAGCGGTAAATTCCGCAAAATCAATATCAATAACATAACCATAGCCATCACAGGCTCTCAATAACATAGCCATAATAGGCTCTCAATAACATAGCCATCAAAGGCTCTCAAAAGTCCACTCTCGGACCAATTCATAATCGAATCATTATGAGATTCCAATTTTCATAAAAATAATTGCTCATCACCTAAGAGTCAATCTCATAGGCTACTCGCCAACATGCCAAGGTCTAAGTAGCTAACAAACCTATTGAGCCTCAAAAAAAAATATTTTGTATCAACTCATTCTCAAGTTCATACCTCAATCGATTACCCACCATGGGTTAATTCACAATGATCCTCAATCACACACCCATTCGGGTTTATAACGATATATAATTCACAAGTTGGCACGGTTTTCCAAAGTATAATATATTCTCGGGTTGCACAAACTATCACTCACATAGTTGCCATAAACTACTATTAGAGTACTCATCTAGTCATCTCAACTAGAGTAACAAGCATCTATCTCAAAAGTATGCTCCTTTGCATTTAATCCATCACCATACTACAATCTACCTATAAACTCTCATCGAGTTAAACAATATCTTCTTAAGCATATCAATAAGATGTAAACAATTCATGAAGGATAGTTTCAATCATGTTCAAGTATCATGACAAACCAATCAATACATGTAAAAATATAAACAAAGATGTCTAAACAATGACAATGAATGTTACACATGAATAAATACTCAAATAACAGTATCATACTTCTCCAACCGATAAGAATGATGGTTACACATCAATAAATACTAAAATAACAGTATCATACATCTCCAACCGTTAAGAATGATGGTTACACATCAATAAATACTCAAATAACAGTATCATACATCTCCAATCGTTAAGAATGATGGTTACACATCAATAAGTACTCAAATAACAGTATCATACATCTCCAAACGATAAGAATTATGGTTACCTTTCGATTCAATCACCACGAATCGCAAAGAACAAATCTGAAATATGAAAACAGCACGTGCAATCTGAAACAAACGCTCGAACGGACCATCAAACGAAGTCCATATTCTTTCATATTTGGCGTACAGGCTGAGGACATATGAAGGTTCAATTACACATAAAGGTTTGTACAAATCATGTGTAGGTTTTGGGATATGGTTGAACAAAGTAGGCGGATCTGAATCTCGCATTAGCACTGCGCTGACTCAAGAGAAAAATGATTTGGGGTATCCAACGATCTCTAAAAATTACGAAACTTTTCAGTCTGGTTCAAGACATCTGGGTCTAAAACATATCAAAAATTCAAGTACACACGATAGGTAGAATAAGGAAAACGGATTTTTCAATCCGACAGTGTATGCTGGACAGGTTTTAGGGTTTTTGTGAGGCTTGCAAGAGAGAAAACGTGAGTGAGTATTATGGAATCACTAGGGCATGAATGGAGAGAGAAAAGAATCATATTTATGAGTGTCAATGAGTATTTATATAGGTTAGAGATTTTTGACCTAGTTAGAATCCTAATCGAACTAGAACACAACTCAATTAAAGAAACTATCACAAGGAAAATATCTTTTCCTTTGAAAACACCAATTAATAAGGAAATAAATATTCTTTTCAAATATTCATATTCCAAATCAAATAATCACATTTTTTAATATAATAAATATTATAAATATTCGGAATATTACATTCTACCCTCCTTAAAAAGATTTTCGGCCTCGAAAATCACTAAGCAACAAATAGGACATAAAAGTCCAATTCTTAGCCTTTGGGTTATAGGCCCACTAAAAAAAAATCACGTAAGACAGATTGGCATATAAGCACAACAAAAAGAAACGCGAGCATATGAAGATGCATGCGTTAAACCCAAATTAAACTAACCCGCTCTGATACCATTTATATCAGAGCCAACTCTAAACACCAATAAGGAATAAAGAACAACGCAAACATATGACGATGCAAGCGTTAAGCCCAAAACAAACCCGCTCTGATACCATTTGTATCAGAGTCAACTCTTATAAAGGAATTGTCACTAAGGGAGGAATTGGGATTATTTCAATGTTAGTGGCGAAGAAGCACTTAGAGAAGGGATGTGAGGGATTTTTGTGTCACATTCAAAATGTAGAGGGAATAGACGAGGAAATCTCAAAGATTGATGTGGTCAATGAGTTTCTGTATGTGTTTCCTAAAGAGATTCCTGGAATGCCACCAGTGGGGGATACTGTGTTTCAGATTGACCTAGTTCCTGGAACAAGTCCGATTTCGAGGGCACCGTATAGAATGGCACCTTTGGAAATGAAAGAGCTAAAGGAGCAATCAAAAGAGTTGTTAGAGAAAGGGTACATTAGACCTAGTGTATCTCCATGGGGCGCACCAGTTCTATTTGTACGTAAGAAGGATGGTAGTCTGCGTCTCTGCATTGACTATCGTGGGTTGGACAAGGTCACTGTTAAGAATAGGTATCCTCTACCTAGGATTGAAGACCTGTTCGATCAACTCCAAGGAGCTGGAGTGTTTTCGAATGTGGATTTGCGGTCTGGTTATCATCAGCTGAGGATTGATGAGGTCGACATTGTGAAAACTGCCTTTAGGACAAGGTATGGGCATTATGGGTTTAAAGTTATGCCATTTGGGTTAACTAATGCACCTGCCAAGTTTATGGAGATGATGAATAACACCTTTAGACCATATCTGGATAGTTTTGTGGTCGTGTTTATCGATGATATTTTAGTGTATTCGAAAGACAAGGAGGAACACGCAAGACACTTGAGGACTGTCTTGGAGGTGTTACGAAATGAGAAGTTGTACGCTAAACTCTCAAAGTGTGAGTTTTGGTTAAAGAATGTTGTTTTGACTACAGTGTTAGTCTTGATTATGCGTCACTATACACGGACAATGTTTATTTGTACGCTTCTAAGAATGGGTTGGGGTATGTGCTTATGCAAAATGGCAAGGTGGTTGCTTATGCCTCTCGCCATTGAAAGTGCATGAGAAGAATTACCCTACTTATGACATGGAGTTAGCTGCTGTGATTTTTGCCTTGAAAATCTGGAGGCATTACTTGTATGGAGCTCGTTGCAAGATCTTTACAGATCACAAGAGTTTGAAGTATATCTTCACTCAAAAGGAGTTGAATATGAGGCAACAGAGATGGCTTGAGTTGATATCTGAGTAATATCTGGATATTCAGTATCACGAGGGAAAGGCCAATTTAGTGGCTGATGGGTTGAGTAGGAAGACTTCACACACTGTGAACAACATGATGGTGCTACTGTATGACTTGTGTGAGGAATTCAGGAAGTTGGACTTAGAAGTTGTTCACTAATGTGAGACTGCAGTGTTGTTGAATGCACTTGTAGTGCGATCGTCGATCTATAATGAGATCCGACAGTTGCAAGTTCATGACCCGTTTCTAGAGGAGTTACGTGTCAAGATCAAGGATGGGAAGCATGAGATCCTTGATGATGGTACGATCAAGATGAAGGGGCGTTGGTTTGTACCAAACAACGCCGAGCTGAAACGAACGATTCTAGATGAGGAGCATGGAACTGCGTATTCTGTTCACTCAGGTGGTGATAAGCTGTACAAAGACCTGAAACTTCAGTTTTGGTGGACAAACATGAAGCGAGAGTGTGCTGAGTATGTGGCAAGGTGTCTTACTTGTCAAAAGGTGAAGATCGAACACAGGAGGCCTGAAGGTCTTGTTCAATCGCTGGAAATTCCTGGATGAAAATGGGAATCAATCTCGATGGATTTCGTGACTGGATTACCAAAGACGAGGTCTGGCAAGGACACTATTTGGGTTATTGTCGACCGACTGACGAAAATGGCGAGATTCATTGCAATGAAGAAGACTTGCGGTCGATGGACCAACTCGCTGAAGCTTATGTGAAAGAGGTCTTAAGGTTACATGGAGTGCCTAAAGACATTATGTCAGACAGGGATACGAGATTCTTGTCCAACTTTTGGGATAAATTGCAGAATGCTTTTGGAACAAAGTTGAAGTTTAGTACGGCATTTCATCCTGCGATAGATGGTCAAACGGAGAGTACTATTCAGACATTGGAGGACATGTTGAGAGCTTGTGCTCTGGAGATGAAGGACTCTTGGGAGAAGAGCTTGCCTTTGATTGAGTTCTCCTACAACAATAGCTACCATGCGAGCATTGGTAGAGCACCTTACGAGACGTTGTATGGGAGAAAGTATCGATCTCCTACATGTTGGAACGACATAAGTAAGACCTTTGTTTTGGGTCCGGATTTTATCCAAGAAACTGTAGATCAAGTAAAACTTGTCCAAGAGAAGATGAAAGCTTCACAAGATAGACAGAAAGCCTATGCAGATCAACATCGACGAATGGAGGAATTCCAAGTTGATGAGAAGGTACTTCTCAAAGTATCACCTACTCGTGGAGTTATGAGATTTGGGCGCAAAGGAAAGCTTAGCCCAAAGTATATTGGACCCTACGAGATTCTTGAAAGAATTGGAGAGTTCGCTTATAGGCTTGCTATGCCTATGGATTTGGAGCAAGTGCACGATGTGTTCCACGTGTCACAACTCAAGACACTACAACAAATCATCACTTGTGCCACAGTTAAACCCGTGGCACAAGATTAAAATTTATGTGGCTAGACTATCTAGCCACGGGAAAACTATGTGTTTGGTCCCGTGGCATAAGTGAGCGTGGCAAGGAGATTGCCACGGAAAAATAGGTTCCGTGGCACAAATGAATTTTCTAGCCACAGGTACACCTGTGGCTAATAGGTTGCTCTAGCCACTAGTACTAACGTGGCAAGATCGATGTATCTGTGGCTAGTAGCTCATCTAGCCACGCAATCAATCGTGGCAAAGAAAAAAGGTGCCACGAAGTGTAATGTGGCTAGTCTGTTACGCTAACAATTGACTTCCCGTGGCAAAAGTTTCTAGCCAAGTTGATTAGTTGCTATTTGTAATATTTTTTGATAGCCTTATTAACATGACACATATGTGTACAAGTACAAGAAAATAACCCAAGAGGGCATACTTGATCTCTCACAAATAACTTTAAATTCAACCAAAAATGATGTATACAAAGTAATATACGTTTCATAGTAAACCATCCAATATTCAGTGGATACATTATATACCCAAAAAAAAACCTACCAAAAATCGAATCTGAATCCAGATGTTATAGTGACATGTGTTTTTATAGCTAACTATATCTAAAGCTAGTAAAGAAAACGTCAATTACATATGCTCCACTTCGTATTCACAAGGTATCCAGAAAGTCATTGCAGCAATCAACGACAATCCACCAATCCTTCACCTGCAAACACAAGATAAAAACTCAGCTAATGAAACTCCAAACTTCCGGTATGTCAACTTTTCAGTTGTGGTGAGAAAGAAAAATAGTTGAGATGAGATGAATTAAAATATTTAAGTGAAAGAAATATCACCCATGTCATATAATACAAATACAGTCACTGTTACTACAGAAAGAGCCATAAAGATAAATTTCTCGCGGACAACGCTTCACATCAAAGATGTCTTTGATGTCATGACAACCAACAGTAGCCCCCCCCCCCTCCCCCAAACACACACACGCACATAAATAAACTAGCAACAAGAACCGCACTAGAAATTGTTAGCTGCAACATCAAACATACAGGAGCTAGCAACGGCTGCACTAGTAGCTGTTAGCAGCAACTTCAACCATACAACAACTAGCAACAGCCGCGCTTTCAGCTACCTGCAGTAGTCACAGAAGCAGCAACCTTAGTTGGCGCACTAACACACGCAGTAGATGCAAAGCAGCACACACAGAAGACACAACAGGTGCAGTGCGCAGAAACACAATGAAGCAAGAAAAACCAAAGAAAGAGAAAAAGGAAAAAAAAAAAAGGTATAACTCTAGCATGCTAGCTAAACAAATCTGTTGAACACTATACTTCATCCAAATATCATGTACAATGTGCACAAACACTCATAATGAAAGAAACGGAAACCAAAGCCACTGAAAGTGTTATGAGCAGCAGATACTTGAACGTAACCTAGACATGACAGATGAGTTCGTGTTTGATCTTAAGCATATATACATCATCGTCATTATATATCTCTTAAGAATTGGTATTGTACTTTGTTTTCTATCAGAACTACGCAGAATAGCACTCTAACCTCCTCTGTAAACTATTTGGACTTTCCATATGCTTTTTTTGAATATATAGCTACAATATAACACCATAAAACACATTAGATTGATTAATTAATTTGTCAATGCATTGAAGTACTAATTCATAGCATCTCACACACTTTGAGTAGCTAAGTTTAAGAAAATATGCATACTAAAATATTTTGCGCAAAAAAAGAGACAGAAATAACCATGTAAAAAACACAACAGCTCATCTTTGAATTGCATCCATGATAAACACACAGATATTTAAAATAAAAAGAGCCAGGAAGGGGAAATAGTTACCTGGCAGACTAATAGAAGATGGATGAGGTGGAGTGGGAATCAATAAGCCACCTCTCGAAGGATACCCGCTAATTCAGGGCTAGAGCCACAAAGACCAAACTATTAGAAACAGAATTAAGACTTGAATACAATTCCAGAATCAAATAGCTAAATTGTACAGGACATTACTTTTGGCTAATGTCAACAAAAGATGAGTTGTTACCTTACATATAAATACCTCTTTTTATTACCAACAATTACAAAAGGGTCGGTTCTTCACATTCAATCGCCAAAACTTGCAAAAGACACATTATATAGCCACATAATGACAATGGTAGCATAACCAACACTAAACAACAGTAGCAAAATAACAACGATGGTAACAGCCAGGCAAAACCAGTAGCATAGCAACAGAAGCATTGTTCTTCAATATCAGCAGCAAGACCAACCAGCAATGGAGACAATAGAAGGCACCAAACAGCACAACATCAGAAAAGCAGCAGCACTGTAGATGACAACAACAGCAACACAGCACCAGCAAAACAGCAACAGGAGAAAAAAAAAGGTTGCCAGCAGCAAAAAAAATAGCATGCCAGCAGCAGTAACATGACAGAAACAGACCTTCTAGCAACAAAATCCAACATATCCTTCTAGCAATAACATACTTAGACCCCAAAAATAATTATGCTTCCCACACGATAAAAAGACATTACTGAGTTGACACTAGTGTACTTAACAACGGATACCAAGTTGCGAAAATTAGAGAACTAAAAGAACAAGGATAGTATATATAATCTCCATAATGCAATTGCCTCAACTCTTATTCAACTCACAAGGACATAGCTCTCTTTAATAAACAATCAAAAAGAAAATTCCAACATATACATACACAGTAGCTAATTAGCTATTCTCCCCATCCTTTGGTGATCGACGTTATACAAGGGTAAATTTTCTTTGGAGCTTCTGTTCTCTTACTTTGTGCTTCGTTAATTTCCATTGTAAAACCAGAATTACTTTTTTTTTTTTGCTAATACCTTTGCTAACTGAAAAAATGCCATGCTGATTTTGATTCAAAAGAAAAAGAATAACAATATGTGGCTAAAATATCGATTGGCAACTTAGCATATCCAACAAAATCATTCTCTTTCAAGTTCGACACACCACTATGTAAAAATTCACGTTAAACAATACCATTAGACATTGAAGACAAGAGAATGTAAGTTTAACTATCAAAGCTCAAAAGGTGCAAATTAACTACCTAGGAGCATACTAAGTCTCTTGTCTACAGCTTCGCTACCTACACTTTTCTTCACCATTTGATGTGCTTCAAAGCTAGTACCTTCAAAATTGAGTAACTACATCAGTAACTATGGCCCTCCACCTCATCTACAAGGTCCTCTTTAAGAACATGAGTAATATGAAAATAAAATAAATTAGTAACTGCACAATTGAAAGAACTCAGAAAATGCCAAGGCTGGAGCTTTTGTCTAGTTACCCAGCGTATGTCTAGTTACATACTCCTATTGAATTTCAGTTTCGAGAAACTCAACCGTGCAAAATATAAAACTTAATATAACTAAAACCTAAAACTCATATTGTTCATTGATAATTGAATAAGAAATTCGTGAGCATCAGCCCATAAAAATGAAATATTCATCCCTAATAAGAAATTCGAACCCCACCTTAAGAAACTCATAAGCCCTAAAATCAAAATTCAGGCCCAAACAACAAAAATTTTAGTGCAAAACTCTGAATTCAGCCACATATAAATGAAATTTGTTCATCCCTAAATCGAAATCTAGCCGCAACATTTGACACTCACAACCTAACCATTCCAACAAAACAAATGAATAATTCGAAAGACAAAGAAGAAAAACAGAAAGATACATACCTATATTGTCAACAGAACCTCGCAACAACCCACCTCACTGGAACAAGTACTCTGTTTCAGACTTTCAGGCGGTGTCGTGGGAGGACGGGAGCGCGTAAGAGAACGAGATGGATGTTGGTTTTTTTTCGCTCTAGGCGAGGACGGGAGCAGCGTAAGAAGATAATGGTTTAGTGGTTTAGTGGGCTGTGTTAATTTATTTTTTTTAAATTTGAAAAGGCTAACTTAATCCCCAAAGTGTTAACTTAGGAGGGAACTAATTAATGACTAGCGGGAAGTGAAAAGTTTGGCTGACTTTTAGTAGAATAATTCATTTTGCCACGGGTTTAGTTTTTCTGTAGCTAAAAACGTGGCAAAAGTGACGGTAAAGCTTTACTATGGCATAATTTAAGAGAGAATGTTGCATATTAATTTATATATTATCATTTCCGTGGCAAGAGGAAAAATTGTCATAGAAATTTTCGTGGCATGATTCGTGGCACAAGTGATCATTTGTTGTAGTGAGAGGTATCACCATGATCTAAGTCATGTGCTGAATCCTGAAAAGGTAGTGTTAGATGACACACTCACCTATGAAGAGCAACCAGTTCGAGTCCTTGAGGAGCGAACTAAACCTGTGAGGATCCTAGACGAGAAAACGAAGAAAACTCGTGCGTCTACGATCAATCTTGTGAAAGTGTTGTGGGCTAACCACAAAGCCGAAGAGGCGACTTGGGAGACTGAGGCTGATATGCGCAAGCGTTATCCTCAACTATTCGAACAAGGTACTTAACCTTAGTTTCGAGGTCGAAACCTTTTTAAGGGGGGAAGGGTGTAACAATCCACAAAAGAAAAGAAATTAAGACTGGAAAACTCATTGCATTGCATTGCATCGCATCATGCTCATTTTTGTTATTTAGAAAAAGTTGTGAAAATTTTTAAACTTTCGAGTTACATTGTTGTGGTGTTGAACTTTGAAAGTGTGGAAGAAAAACATCGCCTCATGGAACTAGTTTCACTTTGGTGGTGATCCTAAGTTTCGAGGACGAAACTTCTTTTAATAGGATAAGGATGTAATACCCCGTATTATTATTCATTTAAGAATAATAATTACTTAAAAAGAAAATGCAATTTCGAATTTAAATAATTAATTGGACTCATAAATGTTTAAAGTGCTTAATTAATATTAGGTTTGGTTTTGAACCTAATTAAGTTATAATTGGGCCAAAGCAAATAAAAGTATTTGGGCTTCATAATTTTCGGACATGGCCGAAAATTATAATGCAATTTAGGGCCTTATTTTCGGCCCTCCTAGCCGAAAATAGGGGTGAGAAATTCTGAATTTATGTTTTAAAATTTATTTCCTAAATTGTTGGTTAGTGGAGTGATTCTAAGAGAGGTTTTAGGAAAGGAGAGATTGAGATAAGGAAGGAGTGTATTTAGTCCCTAAATACACTCAATTTCTAAATCAACTGACTCTTTACCAAATAAAATAAAATAAAATAAAAATAACGTTCCTCTCTCTCTCACTCTCACGGTCGACCGAACAAAGGAGGAAGAAAAGAGAATTTGACACTTTTTCCATAATTCACCCTTTATGCAATTTTAATCCTTCTTATTTACAGGTAAGTGTTCTAAACTTATTTATGATTCTTAAAAGTTTTAAATTTGATTCAAGTATGAGTTTTTACGAACCCTAGTTTTGTATGAGTAAACCTTAATTTATGTTTTGCCTAGGGTTTGCTAGATTCTATTGTTTTTGCATGATAGGATCATGACTAGGATTGGGTTTGTTGTTTTATTGAATTGAATCAAAGTTTGAGTTTAAAAGGTTGGATCTTGTGATTTATTAAATTTGAAAATTTATTAATTATTCGGATTTAATTTAGATTTAGATTTGTTAAGTTTGATAACAAAAAAAAAAAAAAACGGCGGTGCGCAAAGGCACGACCGTGCCTGCCGCGGGCTACAGCGAGCAGCACAGGCTGCTCGCAGTGCAGTCGCTAGCAGCAGCCGCCCGGCACCACCAGCCGCTGCTGGTGGTGGGCCGTGGTGGTGGTCGGCGGTGGTTGTGGTTTTGTTGGTTTTGACTTGCTTTGACTTGTTTTAGGGTTTTGGGAAGTTTCCTAATTTAGTTTATGTAAATTGTTTTTTTGGAAACTTTGAGCATGCATGAGTAACCAAAATTCCAGCAACTTAATTAATTTAATTAAGGTTACTAAATCATCTTTAAAGTTTAATAAAGTTGTTTAGAAGTCAAGGTATTGACTATTTATGTATTGTGGACTTGTTAGGACTTGTTGACCGCACGTGAACGTAAGGAGCTTACGTTAAATTATTGTGATTTGCCTTATTTCCAAAGGTAATTCATCGTCTAGTATTGATTGGTGAATCATGTAAATTCCTTGTCATAATTCATGTCTAGTGGAATTTGTATTCATGTGTCTGGTATTGGATTGAGAATGATAACTCATATTTCGACTTGTGAGTATTTTGGAAAAGGGATAATTGATATTTATTTTCTTGTGATAATTCGTTCAGAATTATGTTAGTGAATGCATGTAATATGTGGGGAATTCACTTTGTGTAGCAATGTCTACTTGTTGATGTTCATGTGAGGAGATGCATGACCTATTTTGTCGTTGAACGAAAATTATGCTAATAATTGTTCAATTGGAATATAGCTTGTATTGCTATTTTTGTATCATGTTGGTAAGCATGTGGATTCATGTTAGAAGCATGTTACTCCAATAATTTGAAATGAACTTTGACTATTGGAACCTATTTAAAAGTATTGAACTAGGTGGTTTTGAATTGAGGCCTAGATGCCCTTCATGTAAAATGTCGTCGAAAATTGTAACCATACTGTGTTACTTGAGAATTGACAGGAGTATGTAATTTACTTGATTATGTGATCACCTTTGAATTAAATGAATGGGGAGTTAAGATTTCTTTGGTGAGAGATCCACCAAAGGATGCAAATGGGAATTGTCACTGAGATATATCAGGCAGGTCTATGTCTGCGAGTCGTAGCCCCAATGTAGCACTTGTATCCACACAGTAAGCAATTGTGCAAGTGAAGTTTTATTGAGAAATTGTTCTTCTTGTAAACCTAAGGGTTGAGAGAGGATATGCATACTTAGGAACATCTAGAAGTACTTCGGGAGTCACCTATACTCCCGGACGGTTGATCCCTCTTTTGCCACTGTGCACGGGAGTAAGATCCTATTGAGCCTTCTGTGATTGATTCCGACATTCTTACGGATCTCTTCTCTCTAAGGAACTTGGCTAATGGATAATAATAAATAATGAGATTTATTATTTGGTGTTTATGCGTGTCTTTAAGTTTAAAGCATGTTGTCTTTATTTTCTTAAAGCATGATTATTATTTCTATTTGATTAAGCATGTTGGCTTAACTTGGAGATTTAAATGGACTGTGTGGTTATGAATTACTCAGCGTATCTGATTGGTTGTTTTTCTTTTTACTTGTGTTTGTTATCCATTTCTCTTCAATGGCGGGCCTATGATGAACCTATATGGAATTCGTCTATATGGGGGAGTAGATTGACAGGATTTTATAGCTCGTGGTGTGAGCTAGGAGAGGCAACGAAAGAAGATTGTATATCTTCTAAGAACAATTTACTATTATTATTTAGATTGAAATTTCTTCTAACCTTGTATTTAATTTAAACATTAAATACGGCGGTAGCGCTTCAAATTTGTAGGATTTTTCCACTGCAACTCGTGATTTTAAATGGTTTTAAATTAGACGGAAATTCGGGGTGCTACAATTATCACTATCTTCATGGGCAGCTTCGGTTTCCATTAAAGCACCCTGGGCATTGAGTTCAGTATCCTGACTTGGGTACTCACCATACCCATTTAGGGAGGTGAGGGTATGACCCTGTAAATCCATGGCAACAGAAGACGTGATCTGATCACTTGCAGCATCTTCATGGGGAGGATCATTTAGATGAGCGTGAGCGATGACGTTCAGGCCTTTATGAGGGATAAAGCGTTGAAAGGGGTGAAGGATGGAATTTGTGATGGTGCATAATGGGTCACGATGGATATGATGGGGTGAACTTCGAATGGCGTAAACGGGAGGTCGTTAGTGTGAGCATTAGTTGTGGCTGGCGTTTGTGGTGGTGGTACATTGTATGGGCTTTGGTGTTGGGCATTAGGTGTCATAGGATGTGGCGTGGGTGTGGTCATAATTTGGTTGGGATTTGTTTGAAGTTGGGGCGGGATATTTCTTTCATTTTGAGCAGAGGAAGCTGCAAATGAAAACTGATCATGTGGTTGTGGCGCCTCAAAATTATTCGCATGAGTATTATTATTTTCCTCACCCGTAATATCCTCCAAAATAAAGTCTTCATTCAGTTGGTCATTATTTTGTTCGTGGATTCTCTCCTCATTATTAGGCTGTGTTTCCAAATTTAGAGGAACAGAATCTTCAGAGTCCATGTTCTCTAGCGCCGCAAAGAACAGAATCTTCAGTGTCCATGTTCTCTACCGCCGCAAATCTCGAGCATGCCCCTTGAGCTGTTGCTTGCTTTGTGGAATTACGGTTTTGGGTTCGGGTTGTAGAATTGGGCTCGGGTTGTGCAATGGAGCGTCTGGTTCTAGATGGTCCAGCCCCACCACTTCCATGGTTTCCTGTTTGCACTCGACCATGTTCCCTATTTCCGCCATTAGGATGCCCAAAATTGGCATTAAACATAACATTAGTACGAGCAGGACGGCCACGGGGTGTGCGTTTGACCGTCATCCATTCCCCAGAGTCTTCTAGTATTTCTGGACGAGGTGTCGGGCATGGCTTTGTGGGGTCTTGCACATGATTGTTTGCTGTAACTGCTGTAGGTGGCTCCACCCCTTTTGCAGAGCATTGTTCTGCACCATGTCCCAATTTACTACAATGGAAGCAGATGAACCTAAGTCCCTCCCACTCAATCTTCCATGTTCTGCCATTCAGATTAAACTTCGCTAGTAATGGCTCTGAAAGGTCAACCTCAACACTCAGTCGTGTGTATTGGCCTCGTGCAACATCAGTGGTTGTACGATCAATGTTATAGATAGTCCCAATTTTTTTCAGCAATTGTCTTGAGAAACATTGCATCAAAATATTTGACACTAATTCGCGGAATGCGAATCCAAGCTGTAAGAAACCTAATTGGTTCCTCATCTGGGACAAAATTGGGGGTCCATTTTCGAATCACCACATAATTATTATTGATAATCCATGGACCTTGATTGAGAACATGGTGAAGATCATCCGTGTTTTGAAAGCGAATGACATAGTGATCGAACCCAACATCAATCATATCAAACTCACCCTTTAGTGCCCACTTCTTGTGCAGTTTGTCTCTCAGTTGATTGTAACCTGGACCCTTGTGAAGCATACGGACAATTAGGGCACGCCGCCAAGGACGACGGAGCCGCTCCTTCTCAGTCGCAGAAAGGGTGATTGTAGGGCATCGCGGATCATCAATTTCGGGAGGGATATCATCTACCAGATCCGTATCCTCCCAGTCATTCTCCAAGGAAGGAAATGAGAAATCAGAGGAATTCCTCTGCTGTTCATGGCTGGCCATGATCTCCTTGAATGACAAGTTTTTCCTAGTGTTTGAGTTGTTTTCAAATGATCTTGCGGTCTCAAAGTTATTGGGATTGGGTATTGTCTCTCCATCACCAGCAAACAATGAGTCTGATGATGATCTCCCTCTCTTAAATTTCCTAATTGATCGATTCAGTTTATCAATTTTCTCTGGTGAGGGTTTGCGTTCTCCCATAGACGAGAGAGAACAATGAGTCTGAATATACTTTAATAAGTAGTTACATGTATCTAAAATCAAATTGTGGTATTTATGATATTTGCAACGGAAAAAAATAATAGCATGATTATGTTATTATTGCTCTGTTAAACTTGCCACAACAACATTTATCATTGTCGAAACATCCAGCACCGATTCCTTGGCCATATTTGGAACAAGCTTGAAGGCAAGTCTGTTTTGTACATCCAGGAAGACGGAAAGCTGCAGGGTTGCATATTGGTCCAGGTAACCACTGCGCCTCTCCCAGTTTTGTTACGGATCCTACAAGTCACATAATTAGAAGCAATTTTTTGAGCTCTTCATATTAGTAGTAGTAAAAGTTGAGAAATGTATAGTGATTTCAAGTTTTTGATTTCAATTTTCAAGTTCTAGAATGAAATTCTTTTAAATGCTACTATAAGCTTTGTTAAATGAACTTCTTCTTTTTTTTAAATACAGAACCCGGTCTTGCAACCACGATTTTTAAATAGCTTGTAGACCATATACATATCAGGCAATAGCTTGTAGACCACATATATATTAGGCAAATCAACAAGATAAATTTGGAGATTTGCTCAATGAAGAAGCCTAATGTGACCTTTGCTATATATGAAATATAACCCCATGATAAACTTTGCTAAAAAAAATAAGAATAGTAAAATGAGAACAAGTTGAGAATTCATATTCAATTTTGCTTAAAGTTCAAACCAAGGTGGGGATAGTAATCGATCATGAGTCAAAATAAATAACATAGGAGTATGTTTTACCTTCGATGAGAAGAGCGTGATGAAAAGGACGAGAAAAGAGATTTTCTTCATGATAAAGATTATTTGCAGATCAAAATAAACTCTAGGCACCCTTGTAAAAAAGAGAATATGAACATCATACTTATAAGCAACTGACCTATTTATAGTACTCCGCTAGTATGTTTTTTGGGACTCATAATTTTCCCGTATCAATTTAAGGTATAATACCAGGTTGATATGTTTGTATCTAATATGATTTAGCTTAGGTTCAACATACATGTATGCCTCTTCGCCATAATTTGATTGTAGTTATCGAATTTTGAAGATCTAATTGAACGTATCTTTTTTTTCTTTTTTTTTTTATATTTTCTCTTTTGGAAAAGTTTGATTGAATGTATCTAGTACTACTATATGTGTATGGTGGAGTATCTAGAAATTTTGAGATTTGATATTCCGAAATACGTCAATCAAGGAAATTGACGATTATTCGTACGGGTTATTAATCTACCGGAACAAATTCATTTCCAATTGACATCAATTCGTGGTTTAACATGTTTCTCATTATGATTTTGTTTTTACTTAAAGCTTTTGACTAAAACTCCTATTAAATCCAACTCAAAATTCAATTCAGTTCGATCCACCCTAATTTAATTCATGTAATAACTTATCACTTAAATAATTTTTAATTCCAATTTAATTTCACGATAATTAATAATTTTAGCTTCTACCTCTCACCAACAAATTAAACATGCATCGACACAACACTTTTTGGTTTTGTTTTTGTTTTTGTTTGGTAAATGAATGTGCTAATGAATCATGACCAAATAACCAGTGGCCTCCCAGCTCCCACTAGCATTACGTCATGTTTTGACTCTTATATTATACTAGAATTTTATCCGTGTTACGCATGAACGACCCATATATCTCTATATTTTTATGTTTAAATAAATTTTTGGATTTTTAAGAATAATACATAGCCACATAGGTATATAAAGAATAATGAAAAATAGTAATTGGTCAAAATGTTACACATGTCATATCACTCATCATTCTCCGATTAAAAAATAAAATAATATCTATCACTTGTCAGTCAACTTGCAATTGTACATAATAAAGTGTAATTTAATAAATTGTCACTGCAAATGTGACCAATATCATTATATTTAAGCATATCCTAAACAAAATTTATGCCTAACCTGTATTTATAATACCTTCATATAAAACGTAATTAAATATTTAATGCTTGTAATATTAACAACGATTATCCCCACAAATAGTAGTCAATTTTCACATAGTCTAAGCTAATACCAACTGATATAATTCTTGTTATTAAACAACCATCAGTTTGGTTAGACTGACCATTAATGTGTATTTCGGTATTAGGAATCTAAAAGTTAAAAGACTTACCTTCTTTTAATTAAAAATGGGGAAATAATATGTAATCCATAAAAATGTGACACCTGCACGTTACCAATGCTTATACTCACAAATATATAACCCTTATTATATTATGTGGATTGTCTATTCCCCTAAATATTCATCATCTGATCTATACTCAATAACAATTTTTATTGTGTTGAAAACATTAAAAATGGACATTAAGGCCATTTTAGATTAATGTAATTCTATCTAAAGAAAACAAAAGGAATATGAATAAGCTATATCAATTACTATAGGATGTTGATGACTAATTACTCACCAAAATAACAACAAAAAAGAGAAAAAAAATTAATGTCCAATTAGTCAAATATCACCTACCATGTAATACCCAAAAACTATATACAACTTGAAAATGATGACTTTATACGTAACCATTGTCACACATGCCCTTATCCCCCGTAAAATTAGACAAATAAATGTTAGTGACATGCTTGACCTACGATTATTATCGCCGCAAATATTAGTCAAATATCACCTACCACGTAATACCCGCAATATATAACTTATTAAAAATAATGACTCTATATTCTTATCATATTACACGCACTTATCCCCTAAAACATATTGCCACATCAAAATACTTTTTTTCCACAATTATAAAACTCAATAAAAGTGGTGACATTAAGTGCTATTGAACTCATAAATATTAAAATTAATAAAAGTAATGACCCAAAATAGTAGTTAAATTAAAAAATGGTCAAATATTAAATAGAAAGTTTAATTATTACATTTAATACATAAACTTTATGATCACCATAAAATCCATAATGACAAAACAAAAAAAAAAAAGAAAAAAAAATTAATAGCCATTAAGATTGTGACACATGTCACATAACTGGCTATTATCCTATATATATATATATATATATATATATATATCAACTGGTGATTGAACGTATTTTACAAATCAAACAACCATTGAATTAATGACCCGATAACAGAATATCATTAAAGGACAAGTATAGTACCTAAAAGTTTGTTGGAGGGGGAGAGGGGACCAAACCCAATCAACTACACTTTTTACACCGCACACAATAATCCACTATTCATTTTTCTCACAATATTTACTTTTCTAACCGTCTCAACCCCTCGTCACTTGTTCAATTGCTTGGGATGTTTGAGAACAAGTTGGGACTTCAAGTTGGAGAATTTTCATCCTTACAACTTTATGTTGGGAATTCGAGACTTATTATCCTCAATTTCAGATTGAAGGTGATATTTGTCACTATGAGCCTTTGGGCCACCTCCTAAACTATACAATGGGCCTTAAGGCCCGGGTTCCTTGCTTACTACAATAAAGGAATAAATATAAAGGTTGTTTCAGTTCGTCTTGTGTGGATTTAGTCCACCGTAAACCAAGTATATTTGAGGGGTGACTCCAGATGAAATAGGGGGTGGCTTCACTATTAGAGGGGTGGCTCCAAGTGAAGTATGGGGTGACTCCACTATTAGAGAGGTGACGCCAAGAGGGTGGCTCCACTAAAAGTAGGAGGTGGCTCCACTAAAAGTAGAGGGTGACTCTAAATAAATAATGGGGTAACATTTAGACCATTGGTCAACCATAGACTACGTCCACTCAAGTTTTTGTAAAGTTGCTTGGGGTGTTTCATATTTTCATTCATACACCCGGCCCCTGTTTGGGTATTGACGAAGCTATTGGGCCTTTGATGTTTCTGGGCTTGGGTCTAACCTTAATATGGGAAAGTAATTATGCCAAAATGAACCCATGGCTTTAGTGCGCTTCTTATCGGAACTCCCAAGGTACTTCAGTCTTCATCACCCGAAGAAGCATGACGCTCCAAGGTATGATGCGAATTGTTTCCTTTTTGATAATTACTTAGTTTTAAAGCCCGTGCGGTATACGAGTTGATTGAAATTTTTGAAAACAATCAAATTATGCAAATGGTCCTTGCATCTTGATTAGTCGAGTTTTCAGTTCCACATTGCTCTCTGAGCACCTACTATTCATCACGTCTCAGTTGCAAAGTTGAATGAGATCAAGGAATTTTGTGGAGGATTTGAGGATTGAGTAAGTCACTTTCTATATAGCTCCTATAAATTGTAATAATATTTCTACTATACTTAGGCTATAAAACGAACACGTAGACAAATAATACATTACATGTGGAATTAATACAACACACAAACCCGTTATAAAACTCATGCAAAATACCTCCCATTAAAACTCTCAATTCAAAAAGAAACCAGCTATCTTATTCAACCCCACCTATTATACACCTAGTTCGTGCTCAATGTTGTTTGGCCTCCACGTTCATTCTACTTGCATACATGCCATGCTATATATGAACGAAATACTTCTATTGATGTATGCTTTGCATGTTTATGTCAAATGTCTTAAACTCGCAATGAATAAGCCTAAAGAAATGATAAAGAAGAAAAGGCAATTGAATATGTAAGGAAAAAAAAAAATCACTTTAAGAGCTAGATTCTATATATACAGTACAAAGAAAATAAGTACCATTTATTGTGAATAAATATATTATCTTTGCTATCATTAATGAAAATTTTATAAAAACAAACTAAAAGCACCAATCTTATGTGAAAAAATAAGATGTAAATTCTATATATACTATAGGGAAGAGAAATTTGTACCATTTCTTGTTGAATTAATCAGATATGTTATCGAACTTTTTATTTTTACATCTGCAACTTTAATTTAAACATTTTATACCCGAAGTCAATTAACTTAAAAATAAACCGAAATATATAAAGACAACCGTAAGAAAGAAAAAAAGTTATATGGATAAAGAGCTAATTTTTATGCTCATCAAAAGAGGAAAAGTTGTACATCTCTTGAGATACTAATGGTATTGCTGAAAAAACTATTACAAAATAAAGTAAAAATGATAAATTAATAACTTGTCTGTATATCGTAACCACTGCTTGCTAAGAATTTACCCATGATTTTTGTTAAAATATGGCTCCAAAACTTATAATAAATGATTATATAAATGTAAAATGACAAAAGTAATGAGATTGGGATGGTAAAATCATTTAAATATATAAATAATACAACATGGAGCTTAAAGGTACAAATATAATATGAAATATACATACCCACCATTGCGTGACCATGACTGTAGACATCAATCGCAGAATAGAAAAGCATACCTACAAAAACAACACAAATAATTACCACAAAGAAAAGGAAAAAGGGAAACATTGTTAAGCATACATGGGGGGGGGGGGAGGAAAACGTGAAGGGAATGGGAAAGAGGGGCAATTTATAATGGAATACATGAATTTCAGGATCTGGCAATTCGATACTCCATAGAGTTCATACCTAGCTAAATCGCAATTTATAATGGAATACATGAATTTCAGAATCTGGCAATTCTATACTCCATAGAGTTCATATCTAGCTAAACCAACACCAAAAGATAAGCAATATTAAAATCATCAAGTACTAAAATTGTACAAACGCAATACGTACCTTTATTATGTTCTCTTGTCGTTTAAGATAGTCGGTAAATTCAAACAAACAAAAAGTTGTGATAGATGGCATGTGATGATAGGATTATTAGAGTTACATGATAGGGTTATTAGAGTTATCATGATAGTAAAGTTACCTCTTGAAACTTGATCGTGATCCCTATAGAAATTTGGATGGATACATATATGTAATGGAGGTGTGAACTATTAAGTATTCTACATTGTTCCACTTCCACTACTAATATAATTATTTTTTATTAAAAAAATATTCGAAAAATGCCTCCTTTATTTATTTATTTTTTTACTGATGAGAGCACGTATTAGTGTAGAATTGTAATTACATTAGAATTAGGATTCTAAGACTCCCAAATATTTTACGTAGGCAAGAATTTTAAGAGTCTCTACTTAAGCTAGAAAGACTCCCAAATATTTCACTCAAAAAAAAGACTCCCAAATATTTTACACAAGTTATTTTTTTGTCTTGATTCTAGCTTAGGTGGAGGCTCTTAAAATTCTCGCCTACGTGGCGTGCCTCATTGCTTTTGAATAATGCCTATGTACACTCCAACTTTATCTCAATGTCTTACTTTTTTTATACTCTAAAAACTCACAAAATAATTGAAAAAATAATTCATTTGCCTATATGGCAGGTCTCAAAACTCTCGGAAAAACTTAGCTTTATATATAGACATTGATGATCGATATATTCTAAACATATTGTAAATGCATCTCGTTCTGAAGAATTTTTTGATCCGAATCTAATGGTGTAATTTTTGTTATTTTATGAGACGTATAGAAAATATTATATATGATTTTGAATATTAACCGCTCAAGAATCCTAAACTGTAAGAATGCTAAGACTCCTAAGCTTTCTACACCAATTATTTTTTGTCTTTATCTAAGACTCCTAAACATTTTACACCAATCACTTTTTGTCATTATTCACGCTTAGGTGGCGCGCTCTTAAAATTCTCGCCTACGTGGAGTGCCTCATTGCTTCCGAATAATGCCTATGTAGACTCCAACTTTATCTCAATGTCTTAATTTTTTTATACTCTGAAAACTCACAAAATAATTGAAAAAATAATTCATTTGCCTATATGGCAGGTCTCAAAACTCTCGAAAAAAGTCAGCTTTATATATAGACATTGATGATTGATATATTCTAAACATATTGTAAATGCATCTCGTTCTGAAGCGTTTTTTTATCCGAATCTGATGGTGTAATTTTTGTTATTTTATGAGACGTATAGAAAATATTATATATGATTTTGAATATTAACCGCTCAAGAATCCTAAACTGTAAGAATGCTAAGACTCCTAAGCTTTCAACACCAGTTATTTTTTGTCTTTATCTAAGGCTCCTAAACGTTTTACATCAATCACTTTTTGGCATTATTCACGCTTAGGTGGCGCGCTCTTAAAATTCTCGCCTACGTGGCGTGCCTCATTGCTCCCGAAATATGCCTCCTTTATATATATACATTGATTTATTTAGTTAAACACAGCGTGACGAGTTATTATAGAACTAATTGTTATTGCATATTGCATATTGCATTTATGCTAATATCTTGCCTTACTATTAAAGCACACTAAACATGCCACATCATCAAATGTATTATTAGAATAATTTTTAAAAAAATAAAATTGAGAGCTTGACTTGTGATGAATAACTAGAGTTTTATAAGTGTTATAACTTAATCTTTGTCGAAATTTCAAAAGCCTTCAAAATGAGATGCATTTATAATATGTTTAATCTTAACGAATAAGATCATATCCAGTTTTAATTAGCGTAAATATATTTTAAAATATATAATATCGAAGAATAAAATAACAAGGAAAATAATAAAAATATATATAACTTAACCCGTGCATCGCACAGGCATCATTACTAGTATCTATATATTAGAGGCATTTTCTGACAGCATAGGAGGCGTCCACCTACGCGAGCCATTGTAATAAAGTTTTAATATAAATATAAAATAGAAATATATGTTTTGGTATAGAATATATACACTAAAGTTGTACTTTCCTAAATCCTGAGTACACTATTAATTAGAGTTTTGGTATAGAACATTAGAATGTATACAAAAGTTGTACTTTCCTAAATTATTAAAGAGTAGACTATTAGATTTTAAAAAGTATATAACTTTAGTTTCATCGCTTAAAAATTTTAATTTCTTACACCATTGGAACGGGTACGAAATATCCTTTGAAATGAGACTCATTTGTACTTTGTTCTATTGATTTACAACATAAAATGCGTCCACCTAAAAAGGTAATTAGTAATTAGCTTGACAAGCTGACACGACTAAAGAGTTGCAATGTAAAAATAAGAGAAAATATACGTATATTAGTTATAAAAATTTAAAAAGTAATCTCAAGGTAAAATATAATAAAAAGAGTATGTGTAGAATAAAGAAATAAACGATGAATCTAAAATGATTTTAGCAGGTTCAATCTTTAATAGTAAACTTTACCATTATCACGTATAATTTTATAAATGTACCTAATATACTGATCCCTCATGTTAGTTTAGGGCTCTAATTTATGTTCTCTTCAACTTTATAATTATTAATGTACTCCCTCCGGACCACAAATATAATTACATTGGACTTTTTGCGTTATTCAAGGCAGTACTTTATTTAACCGCATATAACTTTGAAAAAACAAGCAAACATTAAAAAATATTTTGCTATTCTATGGTTTACGCCTAAAACTTCTTTATTTTTTGAAAAGTAGTTATGTATACATTAGACGTTTAAATTGATTTTAGCATAAAAGAAGGATTATAAACATAGAAAGACTTTGAAACTATTACCCATTGGATCATGTAATATATGGGATGAATTAATTAATAGTTAATTGAAATTGATGATAAGATTTTAAAGTAGATAAGATGCTCTATTAAGTCATAGTAATCTTATTATATGGCATTTTTGATATTAAATCGATTATATAAATATTTATCCATATAATACTAATAGTTTTTCATAAGTGACAATTACATTTTGATTTTCCGATGAGATTAATAATCACGTTATATTAATTTTATTATATAATCACAGCTGCACGGACATATTCACGAGCATCCACCTAGTACTATGTATGCATAGACCATTGTATTCACCAGTGGTGAACCTAGGAAACTTAACATGGGGGTGCAAAATAGACTTTCACAATGTTTTGAAAATCAGGTTGGACATTAAATTGGTTGTCTTACTGTCTTGAGGGTTCAACTGGTTAGAAAGTTAGACTAAACTCAAAAATCGAATGCCGTCGTAATATAATAAAATGTTTTTTAAAACTTTTCTACATAAATAAATATATACATTTTATACATATTTCTGAGTTTACATGTGTGATGAATAAAGCTCTATTGACATTACTAGAAGTAGAACTCAAATTAAAATTTAAGTTCAATCTAAGTGTCTATCTAGTAAAAATATGAAATGTATATATATTTTATATGTATAAAAGTTTATGACATCATAATATAAATAATAAAAGTTTTTGACGTTATAATATAAATAATAAAAGTTTTTGACATCATAATATATATAATAAAACTAGTTTAATACCGGTGCGATGCACGACTTAAACAAAAAAAAAAAAAAAAAACGTCTCCCTTCATCCCGCAAAGTATGCAACTCCTAAAAATTAGTAAAAAAAAAAAGAAAACATCATTGAATCAGAATGCATTGTTAATCATTAAAAAAAAATAATGTTATTTTAGCTTTAACAAAACAAAATTAGATAGTCACTTGTCACCCAATTACAACATAAACAAATATTCTAATCTATTATCACATCATCTTTACTGAGATCGATAATGCTTGCAAAAAAAAGGCAAATACTGTACATTGAAATCAAAGACTATGAGACCAATATTCGGCCCCTTTTTATAATTTACTTCTTTTTTGATTGTCAGCCAGCTTTCTGATAAATTATTCTATCACAAATTACATAAGTCGCATTATTGCGCCAAGAAAAACCACAACCACTGATAGATTAGTCCACAAGGCAAACAGATTACAACATTGGCCCATACAATATCCACACAGCACACCAAATTTCGTGTAAAAGTTGTGCGTATCCTACCGGAAACATACCGGAACTACAACAACGATCTCCGCAAAGTCGGTGCAGCCATATGTGAGTACTTGAGAAAACTGGTCCTCAGTCTTTCATGGCTCTGTTAAGTGCTTTCCCCACGACTCTTCTGTCGCTTACATTGGACCAGAAGCACCTCCTGTACTTAAATATATGCTGCTTCCTTTTTCTTTTCAACATACAAAGACAAACCAATAAAGAATATCACTATAACAAAACACATGCTCTCTAGATTGATTCTATTGTTTCAATGTTGGTAATTAGAGTTTTGACTGTTGCAAAGGGTGGATTATATCATTATATGATATCCAATAAAGATATCAAAAATGATCAAAATTTCATCAACTACTGTAACAATACTAAATTGAATGCGAGAGTTAACTAAAGCAAGAATCTGTAACTCCATGCATGTCAAAAGCACTCCCACCATATCATAATCTGAAGTTCAAGTTGATCTAACATTCTAAACAATAAGAATTGGGTGAGCTCAACCTGACATCGGCAACTTCAGGATTCTAAAAGACATAGATAAGCTCAACCCAAACATCAACCATTTTCAATATTCGGTATGCAATTCAGATTTTGTCTCACATTTAAACAAAAGAATCCAATTTCGAACACCCAAAAATTCATATATTCAAGAGATCCAAAAACCCAAAAATAAAGATACCAAGGGTCATCCAACTTCAGATATCATATGATCATATCATGTTTCAAGTACTAAGATAAAACTAACCAAGATGGTTGGATCAAAGTTCCCGCAACAATTTTGTTAAATAATATGATATCCTTATCAAAAACAAAAACAAACACGTTTGATTAGTTGTTACTACATAAGGACAAATTATAGCTTTATGCAACACACAGTATTCAATTACATTATAATGATACCATAAGAAAGTAATTCAGAACTCTTGACCTTGAAACCTCATACTATTAAGCAATGACATGAAGTGAGGTCTCTGGATGTGTTTCCATTAATATGATGTTCTAAGCTCAAAACACATACTAACACTGTACTTATAAAGCCCTAAACAGAGACTAAAAAAATTCTTAAAGCAAACAGGACCTCAGCACGACAGCATCATCTATAACCTCTTTGCGGAATGGCATAAGTAGATTGCACAATTCAGCAATCTCCAAGGACATTTAACTTAAGCAATGATTTAATGTGAAGCAAATTATTCAATGTCACAATGATACCATAACGTAGTAATTTTTGCTTTTCCAAATAATTTAAGTATCTAACCCATATCGAAGAACCAAACTACAGATCAGCAACCAAAATAAAAGTTCATGTGATGATATTAGTGAAAGACCGAAAAAAGGGAAAAAAATTAGGATTTACCCTTGCCTAAGAGAACCTCCACACTGCACCAGACATATTTACTATCAGATAAATGAAGTGCTACAACTTCTCTGCTGAAACTTAGAGCTTATCACCCAGATTTGTTTGGTATCTGATTGCATTTCAAAAGCAAACGATCAATACACGGAAAAAATTTATAATTTTTTTTTAATACCATGATCAAAAGAGATAAATGCTTCCTATAAAAAAAGAAAGAGATAAATGTTTGTCATCACATAGAAGGCTAGAACTCATGAGCATGCCACACTCAGTTATCAGTCAGAGCCCTTCTCGCAATTATTCACTACTTTGAGGCAACCAGACTTCATTTCCACTTCAATTTTGCACTTTCCCCTAAGCTTGCTCAGCACACCATCTAAAGCTTCACTCATTGTAACAGTGCCACAACGGGCAACATCAGGTGCGCGCCCAACAAATTATCACCATCAAAAAGGAAAATTCAGCATTTATAAACATCTATGTACATATGAACAGAAAATTTAGCAGTAAAGGCCCAAAAAATACAAAACAATAGTAAAAGTACAGTGGAGCCAAATATGTAGCACCAATATCTGATGTTGGTAACAGTTATGCTACATTTCGCAACAATATTGCTATTGACAATCATCAAGAAATTAAGAACCATCAGCAAAATGTCTTGATTTACCACTTGAAAGGGATTGCCCATTTGGACATCTCAGTTAAGTTCCAAAATCTAGTATTTGCCAAATCAATTTGGAGAATACATAGGATGAGAACAACATTATGGAATACAGCAGGATACTATTCACATATAAAAGCTAGACACAGAGAAATAAGAGGAGGGAAAGACACGATTACTCAGAAGATTTAAGAGAAGAGAAGCAGGGAAGATGAGACAAAAACATCTAAGATATTTCTTCCCATAAAGCTCAAAATTTGCTTCAATGGCAGCAATGAAAAACACAATTGTGCTGTTTCAACTCTCTCTACATTTATGTTAATAATATTAATGGCTTTTAATCTTTCATCTCCCATACAACCAAACTGTTGATTCAATTAATAACCAAAAAAATAAAATTGATTCACCCTGAAACTTTATAACCAGTAAAGTTTGGATTGGCCCAGATTAAGAGAATGGCATAAGAACTTCAATGTCAGAAAATAAGGCCCAGAACCAAATTCAAACAAACTACAGCTATTTCATCACTTGAATCAAAGAGCAAAAAATAAAGAAAATAAGGGATTTAACATTACCTAGGTCGTGATCATGGAGCTGCTAGTAGACGCTACAGTTGAGCAACGAAAAATGGAAATCAATACCTCGAAAAGGAATCGAAATAATAACAGTAAAAAACCAACTGTGAATTTCCAACAGGAATTGCAAGAACTGAACACAAAAGTTGAAAAACAGAAATCAACGAATTGCCCTTAACAGAGCGAAAACCAAAATAAGGGAAACTTTTCAAACCTGTAGTAAGAGGTGCGATGGATATCTCTCATGTGGCTTTTTTGACAGTTATACCGGAGAAGAGAACATGCCACTATTGAAAGCCTTGAATCTGACAATTCACTTAAATTGAACAAAAACCTAATTAACCTGTTGATTAAACAGGAGTGAAAAGAACCAAATCTACAACCAAATCATACAAAGTTAACACAAAACTTGAATGTCCTCTTAGCCCAAATCCCAAAAAACACTCGAGTTAAGATGATCAATTTCGCTCAAATGCTTCTAATTAACAGATTTATCTATTTTCAAAGAAAAGAACCCAAAAATCGATTTCGCCAATTGTTAAACAATACAGATTAGGAGAAAATTTACTTACCTTGTCAATTGATGCTTGAATTTTGATGTTTACTGAGCAACCCAGTATAATAAAGGAGATATGGGGGATACGGGGATGTAATAGGAGAGAGAGAGAGAGAGAGAGAGAGAGAGAGAGAGAGTTGAGGGAAGGGGAAGCTCAAACGAATGAAAGTGAAAGAAAAAAAAGAGGAAGGGGGAGCATCAGAGTGAAAGTCCCAAGGAAGCCCTGGGAAGCTCTCAGAAGCCTCACAACTCCCAATACAGAATACTCTAGAGAATCAATTTGGGCGGGAAAAATATTTCAATTAGTAATATGTTATAGATTTCGAAACAATAATTAATGATGTCATACTATAATAAAATTTCGAAATAATAATTAATGAAAAAAATTGACATAAGTAAAAATAAGAACTCAAATTAAAATTTAAGTAGGTATTAAAATGCAGGTGTTGATTGGGGGAAAAAAAAATACTATTTAAGACGGCGGCCTAGTAACGTGGGAAAGAAAGACCAAGCATTAAGGGAGAGTAACGTAAAAGGAGTCTAATAAAACAAATTAATTGTGCCCCACATCGTTTTATTACCAAGATTTAACTCACTAGGAACTATAGAGATCCGATAGAGAGAGAATAACTAAAAATGAACTCTTTTCTTTTTAACTTGGGACTTGAGTTGCCATTCCGACACATGAATCTTTTTTTGCATTCCCAACTTATCCTTTATGTTGTTATATAATGTTTGTTTTCTTACGTGAAGGTGCATAATAAGTAGTTTGGAGCAAAATACATGGGTGCAATTGAGATGTAACAATATTATTTTTACTAAATAAACATAATTAAGCTTAGTAAAATGTTTATATTTGGAGGTGCACATGTCCACCCATGCACAAGCATAGAGCCGCTGCTGGTATTCACTATTCTTTTTTCGCAACAAGCCAAACAAGCCTATTGAATGAACTGGACTGATTGAACTGAACTAAATACTCATATGTGAGAGAAAATGAAGATCATTAAACTCAACTCTATTGAATTGAACCGATTTAAAATAAGTGGAAAAAACAAACAATATAATTGAAAATGAATCGAAAGAAATCGATTTATAAATTAATCTTTTATAAGCCCATAATTTTCTTTCAATCAAAATTCCACCGATTTGGTGCAACTTTTGGAATACTCACTGGCTCGTATGTATGTATGTGTGGTAAATTAAAGAAACATTTAATAAGTACTAAATCCTCATTTATTTTGAACTCAACTATCAATGTATCATGTTGTCCATGAACTCAACTTGTAGTTGAAACAGTCATATGATCATTTTAATTAAAAAAAGGCCTCGTGCGTGCCTATGATAGATACTCCTATTTGGTTCATGACGAGACGACGATGACTTATGGAGTTCCAAAATCCAAAGTGTTGAACAAAATCCGAAACATCGCTCCTTGGTTTGTTGGTGCCGTGCCGGCTCGTGTGATAGCTCACGTGCTCACTAGTGAAATCACCCACCACTCGCTAAAACTATCATCTACACACCACGCGCTGCCTTTCTAATCAACAAGTACCAATCATCTTCACGTGTGAACTTCGCATGGCACGTACGTAACAAATAAAAGCCCACTGGCAATACCATTGGGCTTGGGCCCAGTTGTACGACAAATTATTAAGTTTTCGAAATAGGCGCTCCACTTGGGGGGCGCTGGCTAACCGACAGGAGAAGTATTTGACGTGGACGCATCGGACTGTAAAAATCTTGAATTCTTTGACAATTTATCTTAGGATTTTATTTCTTTGACAATCTTGAATTCTAGTAGTACTTTTGTTGAATTTATAAACCTTATCCACAGTTTTTATAGTTCTCACGATCACACACAAAGATTGAAGAAATTTGAAATATGAATTCAAGAGAATAAATGCAAGAGGACAAAGGGTTTAAATTTCTGCTAATTTGTCCCTTTTTTACATCGATTATATCTTCTATTTTAGATTATTACCCGTTATTTATCTCACTTTCAAGGAGAAAACTAATTCACCATACTTTTAAATTGTCACTTTGTTCTTATAACTTTTAGCTTGTTTGACCGATGAGAATTTAGTTTAATAACTAAGCAATAGCCATCAACGAGAGGTTGACGAGTTGGCGTACTGATTAAAATTTAGGTATTGAGATTTTCCATCCCCAAATGTAATATAAAGACCTTTGTCTCTCATATAAACTAAAAATGAAATAAAAAAAGTTAAGTGCCAAACCCTATTTTTTCATCTTTACATTCAAAATTGTAGTTCAAATGTAAATTCATTTTAATTAGTACATTGTAGTTTCGCTACACAACTCAATGTGTGTTATTTATCACTTATTTACTAATCACTTCAATTTTGTTAATTGGTGTTCGGTGAGATACTTTCTCTATTACACGTGACTATTATATTCAACTCTGTGATATCCAATTTAAAATACAACCTAAAACTTATTTCATTGAAAAGAATAAAACTTAAGAACAAGGTGTATGGTAGAAAATTTATCTTTTTTGAAGGAAATTGGTCTTAGGAACCCCGTTCCTTGTGAAACTAAACTAGAGTCGAAGTACAATTTGTTTTGTGGTGGACGTTGTAATTGGAGAGGACCATTTTGTGGATGCCTGGGTCAATTTCTACATAAATGATAGATTTGTTGAAGAAGGTGCATTGATTATTAACTTCACTATCCCTTTTTGGTGGAAATACATGCAAATTGACCCGCAATTTAATTCCTGGGGGAGGATTTCCATATTTGTGGTGTCATATCTTGAGTGATGCACTTTGACCACTTTCTCTCAAACTTATTTTGAAGTATTTAGTAGAAGTAAATTTCAATTCATTTCAGTTTACAGAAAGTTTATTTTAAATAAAATCAATTCAGTTTGCTAAAATAAAGTATAATTTTACTCATTCTTATTACAATTTAATAAAAAAGTTCAATTCAATACATTTTTATTTTACAAAAACTTTTGTGGACTTAGTCCATGGTGGATCAATACTGGAGCCACCCTTTTCTAATAGTGGACCACCCCTACTTCACCTATAGTCCTCCCTCAAATTTATATTTGGCACCACCCCCACTTCACCTGGAGCCACCCTCTATTTCACCTGGAGTCACTCCTCAAAATTAATTGGTCCATGGTGGACTAAATCCACACAAGATATGCTATTTTTATTTAGCTCAACTTAGTTTTGTGCATATAAAGAGTGTGTTCTTTTTCACTAATTCTCACTGATTGGGTAAGATCATGTCACAAATCTAATAAAAACAAAGTGATGAGAACAGGGTTTAATGTGGTGGAGAATCAGAATTATGGATTTCCATATCATTGACAATCAACTCATCTGCAAACACTTTTACTTAGGTGATGATGCCATATTCTTTTTCTTAAGTTTATTTTAGGGTGGGTTTGTTTTCATTGAAATCAACTAAATAATAATAATGTGGAAGATGAAGAGTGTGTTTTTTCCACAAATATAACATAAACTGAACACCATCAAATAGACCCGGGCAAGCGGGCGGGGCCTTGTAGCCGACCCGATTCGACTCGCCCCATGAGCGGGTCATGACCCACTTACCATTATAAATGAACGGGTCGAAATGAGTTGGCTCATTTAAAAGTTAAGCGGGTCATAGTAGGTCGCAAATGGGCCCATCCATTTAATATTTTTTTACTAAAATAACACTTTTTAAATTTTAAACGTGCCAAAATAGACCGGTCTGAGCCACCCCGCCCCACTCACAAACATGTCCGACCCGACCTACCCTGCCCAATTTATTAAATGGACCGACCCGCCCATTTACCAAGCTCTACCATCAAATTATAAGTACACACCTGAATACTTTTGATAAATAAACCAAACAAGCAAACCCGTCATCAATCTCGGACCTACCTAATTACATATAATTAAAAAAATAGTGTAATTAATTAAGGATAATGATACATCCACTCATCGGGTTAACAACACATCTTTATTGTATCTATGTCTCACCTCTATTTTCACAATTTCTCTCTTCCATTTTCAAAAATAGTAATTAAAGTAGGAGAGAAATATACACAACATTCAAAACATTTTTCATTAATTAATTAAGTTTGGTGTGGTTGAGTAGAGTAGAGTAGGAGTGTAGGACCAGGAGACCCAAAAGGACTTTGTCTGGTTCTCAAGCTCACCATCACGAAGACGCTCCCCTCTTCTTCTATCTCTCTCTAACCCACACTTCCTTTTTCTCTCTCTCTCCTCCCCACTCCCCAGTCCCCACCAATCCGTCCACTAATAAGACCAGTGTGGACTGTGGTCTCCACAATAGAGTATAGAGGAGAGAGAAACGGAACCCAGTTTTGTTTGTTTTTTCCATCGGGTCCTTCCATTGCAGATACGTCGCTGCATCTTGCAGAGCACAGCAGAGTCAGAGTGCAGACCCCCCCCCCCCCCCCGCTCTCTCTCTCTCTCTCTCTCTCTCTCTCTCTCTCTGCCAATCGATCATTTCCTAGGGCTTGCTGCTACAGAGAGAGACAGACATAAACAACAAAAACTAAACAAGTTCTCATCTCATCTCATCTCATCTCATCTCAATCAATCAACCAAGGGAGCTATTATCTTCATTCCACAATCCACATTGTTTGTCGAATCATTTTCCCTTTTCATTTCATGATCTTCGATTGGATTGTTTTTACCAGATTCTTAGTATTCCTTTATCTCTTTGATTGCGATATGACTTATGAGCTCAAAATCGATCTACATTTTACTGTTTTTGAGAATAAACAGCTTCTCAAGTGTGAGAACCAAAGTCGTTCGTTTCTGATTGTAGTTTTATGAGTGGTAACTTTTGAGCATCTCTCCAACTATTCTTTTCTCCTTTACTATTCTCCCTTTTTACACCCTTTTTCTCTCTCTCTCTCTCTCTCTCTCTCTCTCTCAAGCTCCTCCTCTGTGGGGACAACATTATTCATTTCTGACGGCAAATAATGCAGCTTCAATCTCCTACCACCAAGCAGTTTTCCCCTAATTCCTATCGATTTTTCATGGACCTGATGTTTTAGCGTTTAGGGATTTCATCTTCTGTTTTTAGGTTAATTTTGATTTGATTAGTCCAGTATCAAAATGAGTGAATCTGCAGCTGCAAGAACATCATCAGCAACTTTGGCTATAACGGAGAGAAAAGCGATTAATCAAAAACCTGGTGGCTGTGTTGGCATTTTCTTTCAGCTCTTCGATTGGAATCGAAGATTCTCCAAGAAGAAATTCTTCCCTAAGAAGCTTCTTCCCCCTGGTTAGCCACCATTCTCTCTCTCTCCCCCTCTACTTATTTCTATCTATTTTGTGTGTGATTTTAATTTAAATTAAAATTATAATTATAATCATGTTGACAACTCAGTTCGAAAGAAATTCAATGCGGATGACAAGTTACCACCAGTAGGAAAGCATTTACGGGTATGCAGTTCATTTCATTCCATTTAAATCTGTGAAGAATTTAATAAATGCTTCGATTTTGATGCTTATAATGACTTGTTTCATAATGATTTCTATAGATTGCTGCTGATGGGAATAATGGTGGATTTCCAAGTAATAATGGCAAGAAAAATGGGGACCATAGAGTTAGATTAGACAGGATGAAAAAGCAGGAAATGAAACCTCCTGGTTTAGTTGCTAGGCTAATGGGTTTGGAGGCTATGCCTGCTCCTCCTGTAGTTCAACATGAATCTAAGGGCAGTGGTGGGTCTGATAAGACGGATTTGAGCCCCGAAAAGGGCAATGTGAGACCTCAGAAGATTCAGAGGACGGGGGTTTCAGATAGGCGGGTGGTAACTAGGTTTGGGGCTGAGGCTTTGCAGATTAAGAATGTTTTGTCGAGGTCGAGGAAACATCATCATCCGAAGCTTGTTTCACCTGTGAAGAGTCCTAAGTTCGGGAGGAATAAGTCTAGGTTGATTGATGCTGCTACTAGGATTTTGGAACCTGGGTTACAGGCTACGAGTAGGGCTAGGTGTAGTCTTACTTATCCGAGTTCGATGAGTCAGCCTTGTAGGGAGGATGTTGTGAGTGAGATGGAAGTGGATATGGATTTCCATAGACAATGTGGTTCCAAGTTGAAAACACAAGGTTCGTGTAGGAGTTGTAGCAACTTCTTGGAGAGAATGGATGTGAGAGGTGTTGTGGAAGAACAGGAAATGAGGGTTGATGTGCCTGCCTCCAATTTCAGGGAGGATTTCTTCCGTGGATTAGACGAAAGTAGGCCAAGACCCGCGGAATATTTGGAAAATGAAACAGAAGTAGTTTTGTTGAGAACAAGGTACCGACCTGAATGTGTGGAGGCTAAGGCTGAGGAAAAGAGATCAGTTCAGGATGAAGTAATTAGGAATGGAATGCATCAATCTCAATGTTATAATCAAATTCCAGCAAACAGGATGTTCACCTCTCAGAAGGACGAGTCACGTTCTTTTACTTCGAGGAATAGAACACAAAGGAATGGCCCGATGTTGGTTGGAGATAGAGTCCCACAAAGAGCTAAGCTGGGAAATACTCAAAGCAGAAGAATATCATCCACTGTCAGTGCTGCTACAGAAACGAAAGATTTCATTGCTCTCAACCGAAATATAAACCGGACTAGGGTTAGGGTACCTAGTAAATCTGATAACATTCTTGAACCAGATAGAAGATTGTCTTCTGCAAAGAATGATCCCCTAGCAAACCAAAGAAGTCCTGTTAGGAAAAGGAGGACCCTCAATGCTAGTAGGCAAGCTGACAGTGCAGGTCCTGGGAGTTCGTCATTTGAAAAGCAGAGATGCAACAAGGGCAATGCAATGACCGGAAACACACTTAGAGCTCATGCTAATTCTGTGAATCAGTCTTATGTCAAAAGCAGGCCTGCCAGCCAAAGAGGTAGCAAGGAGACAGATGTCGTGTCTTTTGCGTTCAACTCCCCAATAAAGTCCAGTGTTGGGACCTTTTCACATAGCGAAATGGATGTGAAGGGAAGGGATCAAATTGGTCAGGTGTCTAATGAACATGTGCAGGACAAGGTAATGATGGAAGAGAATGGGATGAAAAAGCTTTCTCATAACTCTATACCAATGAATGGAGATGCTCTAGGAGCTCTATTGCAGCAAAAGTTAAAGGAGCTGACACACCAGGTAGAGAATGAAGCAGCATCAGGTTTTGTGCCATCTGCCAAAACCACTGCTTCAATTCTTCAAGAGCTAATATCCGCCTTGACAGCTGAGAGGCCAATTTCATATGCAGATGCAACCCACGGACCTGAGACGAATGATTCTCATTCTGATGTTGGTAGTGTGGACACAGTTTCTCAGGTCAGTTAATGTGTATGTTGGTTATGCTTTTTGAAACACTGTAATCTTTTTGTGAAAGGAGTGCTTGTGAAATCATCATATTTTGGTTAGTTGCTTGGTTATTGAACATTTTAATATGCTTTGCGAATCGTTGTCTCTTTTATACAAATACACATCCTCAAATAATGAACAATGATGAGGTTTTAATTGTATGGTCATGGTGCTTAATGCAATGAGTGCAAATGGCCGTGCTGCATTTATGTGATAAAGTTGCCATCTAGATGGTAAAAAACTGGCCCATAAAGATTTGATGTGCATCACAATACTTCCTATGGTTTTAATAACAGGTTTGGCTAGGACAATGTAGTATGATCTATATGCATACAGATGCTAATTAGTTAAATAACCACAAGTTTGTATGGAAATGCTAGAAACCGGGTTAAACCGTGATCTTTTTATCATAAGAACTGAAAAGCATGATCATTCTTGTCTGTCACGGAATCTTTTCATACAAATATCCTGCTTAATAATTGAATTCCATTAGGATAATTCTTTAGTGTTATCCAGTTTAGTCATACATCCTAAAGGAAAGTCCAAGCAATTGGCTGGCTCTGGATCATATTTTTGAGATTGAGAGTTGATTTGTTATTTGCTTGTGCCCTTGGTTATGGCTTCTTGTAAGTTGGGAGCCTGGTGATGGTCTTTTCTGAACTTGGGATTTCTGTCTGTCTTGCAAGAAATACCATGATTAAATTTTGAAGAATAATGTAGTACAAGTTGATTTATCAGACTTGTAATTGTTGTTTTCCTTTAGGGCAAGTCGAGGATAAAAAGGTCTTCAGATGAGTTTTCACGTCAGGTTGATCATTTTAGCCCAGGATGTGTTCTTGATGCATCCTTTTCAAATGAAAGCTGTATTTCAAGCAGTATTGATGACAATTCAGGTAAATGTTATAAGACCTGTTTTAGACTTCAGGAACGTACATAGCTGTATGATTTTCAGTAAAGTTTCTTATTTACCTAATATATTCACCTATTACCTCCCAAATTGTTCTTATTTTAGGACACATACTGCAATCAGACTGTATGAATTTGTCCTGTGACACCGTACAACCGGCGTGTACTGATGCTGATCTACTGGACTCGGCATCCTCAGTGAAAAAGACCAGAAGCATTGTGTTGATGGAGTTGACTGATCTCCTAATTCATATCTCTGCAGTGCTACAGAATGTCAACCTTGTTCATACAAAATTAACTGGAACCCAGCTTGACTATGCACAGGAGATTGTTTTGAATGCTGAATTGTTATTTGGCAAAGCTGATCTACATAGTTCATCCAAATTTGTAGATTTTCTCTTGGGTCCGTTCCTAATTGAACTCGAAACCCTCGTCATCGCAGCTTGGAAGAATAGTGTTATTGTAGGTTTGGAAGTGAGGAAAGAGGAAAGTCCATTAAGGAGATTTCTGTTCGACTGTATTGTAGAGTGCCTTGATGTAAAGTACAGTAGGTACAGTAATGCTGGGCACAGGGCATGGAGTAGACTACCAAAGTGCATGAATGCTGACATTTTGGTGAAGGTGTTTGATGAAGAAGTAAGAAAGTGGAGCAGTGTTGCAGGTAAAGCTCCCGACGAGATAATAGAGAGGGAGATGAGTACGTCATTGGGTAAATGGATAGATTTCGAGACTGAAGCATTTGAAGCAGGCTCACAGATCAATCACGACATTGTTCAGTCTTTGGTGGATGAAATTGTGATCGACTTGTTACATCTGAACTAAGCTTCTTCTGAAGCTTTTACTCAGAATGCTGAATCATGAAGCTGGTTGCATCATTGCAGTCTCCCCTGTTAAATTTTTTGTACAAACTGGCATATTGTGGAGGATAACTGATTAGCTAGTAGTATTTTTAACATACGCACTATAGTTATGGGTAGGTTAGTTATGTATCTATGCTCTCTGACGAATGTAACATTGTAACCTCCAGCAGATGGTCAATCAAGGCATTAATTTTCTTCAGGGTTGTAGTTTTTTCACTTTTTTTTTTTTTGTTGCTGGTGTTCTGTGAGAGGTCTTAACTTCTTTTTGTGATCCTTTATTCCAAGTCAGTAACTGAGCAAGATTTTGACTACCTGATGAAATTGTAGTGTTAATTTCAGTAACCTAGTGTTAATTGCAGGCAGGTTTCATTCATTGTCAGATGAAAAACTGCACATCCATAGACAGAAGTAGAGAGTTGAGAACACAGACATAGCTTAGTTACTTTCACTAGACATTGGTAAACTGAGGGAACTGTGTGCTTCTTTCAAAAATCAATTAAAAACATACTACAGTATATACAATGACAAAACTAATAATCACACTCAAGAATCAAACTAGTTATCAAAGTGCAAACCAAGCTGAAAATCACACAACCACATGATTTTCTTCCTCCACATTTCACACTGAACAATCAAACTGTATATCATCCACATTTCCCCACAGTAGAAACCCAAAAAAATAGTGGCAAATCAAATCAAATCAACCCAGGTGAGAAAAGGGCAACAGAAAAAAAAAAATAAAAAAATCAAAAGAACCCAAATCAAAGAATATTATAGCAAACTCAATGAACTCAACCCAAATCAATAATATCTAGTACTCAAAACAGTACTCTTACGCAACACATTACCCCTCCTTAATCCTCCCCTGTTTTCACCATTAATAGCACTAGAAGCTGCAATTGATAAACCCTTCAACTCTTCAATACTTGCATAACTCTTTCTTCCCATCATATTCAATCTCCCACCACCACTCTGTTTCTCCCCTGTATTATTAACAGACTTAGTCCCACCTCCAATCTTCGTCCCACTCCCACACATTTTCTCTCTCCTCGCCGTCATTGCCAGTGGCGTTAAGCATTTCTCGGCCCTGGGAATCCGATTGATCATCTGATTCTGATTCTCATTCTCCGGTGCCGGTTTCCGATTCTCTTTCCTCAACACCGCAGAAAAGTCGGGCACTGATTGAGCCAAAACTGAAGACCTCTGTTTCTTGCCGGAACTTGGGAGATTGCCCTGAAATCTGACGGATTTCTTCAATGGCGGCGTACTTTCTGATCTGGGTATCTCGGGTAATTTCTGATCTTGCTCTTCTGGTTCAATTTTGGCCCGTTTCGATTGGAGCTTTGATTCTCTGAGTTGGGCATAAGCGTCATATCTGGGTCCTCTATCCATGAAATACGAATCCGTGGTGAATTGAAGCGTATTTTGGAGATTGAGAGAGCTAATGGTTGAATTTGAGTACTGAGAGAGGATTAGAGAAATTGGATCGAGAGTTAATTGCAGAGATCCTAGGGTCTCTGCCATTGTTGATGAGCTAATTATGCTCTGTTTTTTCCACCTTTGTTGAGTTTGATGTATCTACTTAAAATATTTGAGTTTTCCAACGGTCTGATTTTGTGGGAGGAAGAAGAAGAGAGAGGTTTTGGCTTATGTGTGTGAAGAAAGGGTTTTAATCAATTCTTTTTTCTTGCTTTCCAACGTTCTGATTGAGATGGGTCCCTTTTTAGGGTAAAAAAAGGGCCAAATGTGATGGGTCATTGGGGTGCCTTTATGGACCGTCCGATCGGTTGATATTATAAGAGCCGTTTTAGTGATGGAGGGCTGTGATTAAACTACGATTTTGTAAGAAGATATCATGATATATTATGCCACGTGGTTCCCTTTTTTAGCTTGGGGTAAAAGCAGCTTAATTAGGCTAGCAGTTTAGTGGAGTACAGTCCAAAACTAGAACTTAAAGGGCAATGGCTGATTTTATTAAAAGCTCAACTGAACATTTTATCATTGCAAAATTCTCTCACCTTGACTTTTCAGAATAATCCAACTACCTCATAGAATTGAAAGGATGTTAGACATCAGTCGGGAACTCGGGATCCTCTGTGATTGGTAAAAGAATATTAGAATACTTTTCATAAGATATTTATCATTGGATTAAAGGGGGTGAGTTTTTAACCATTAGAAGGAGGGGTGAGTTTTTTTAAATTTAAATAGTTGGAGGAGAGAGATAGAGAGAAAAAAGAACAATAAAATACTGTCAACAGTAGAAGATCTAAATTAGTTAGACATCTAGTTTAAATTTATACTACAAGACATTACACCAAAAGAATAAATAAATTTATACAACAAGAGAACAATATTTGTAGCATGTGACTTCACATGTATAGCCATGTATTTCAATTTTCAAATAATACAATGATTCTCTTTCTTTTTCCTATAATAAATATATATAAAAATGTCCATAAAAACATTAAATTTAGATTCCACTGAAAATCTTTAAAAAGCTTATTATCTCAAAGTGTTAGCTACCATCTTTATTCCAACATGCTTTGAAGGTTTGTTGTCATTGATCAAGTCTAGGTTAAAGTCTTTTAACTAAGGGCTTTTGCTTACAATACTGAGGAGAATCCAACACCCAGAATAGTTGGGAGCTAGCAGTTATTTGTCGTTTGAAGACCTTAACTAAATGGCTGATATCATTTGTCTTAAAGAAGGTGAACGGCAAGCAAGAAATCTTGGTTATGACATCATCACATCACTTTTTGACAACTAATTTTCTCTTCAAGATTAAAGAGAAAAGAACAAACAGAGATCATACACAACAGAATCCTTCTATAATGCCCAGGAAAAGTTCCTCCTTACACAATGAAATCCTTGCAATACGTGGTTTTGTCAAGCATCATAGTAAAATTAAAAATCTTGATTAAAGGGTAAGTATAGCTCATAAACACAGTAACAAGCAATGGAACGCATATTCGACATTTAACAGTAACACCATTAATTAAAGGAAAACAAAGAATTACAGCAAGCGAGAAACCTTAAAAGCCGTTCTGGATGAAGAATACACTGCAACTCAACTTCTGGACCGCCTCAGGCATGCAATGCTGCATTTCAAGCACGACATAATGTGCAAAAGACAATAATGTCTTTTCAGTTGCAACGGCCTGACGGGCAGGTCTTGAATCTATCATGTACACAAGAAATCCGGCAAAGCTTCTTCAAGGGCTCTATACAGCACATCGTTGGCCCAACATATGTCGAGCAGTGTTTGCTACAGACGATGCCACAGAGTTTTCTCGTTGACATGGGGTAGAGGTGCTCGTAATATGTTTGCATGGTTCAAACTATCTGGACGCAGCACAATTTGCAGGAGTGGAATCTCATATACTTGGAGGGTTTATGTGTCTTAGCTCTAAGGCCTTCTTACTTCTAAACTTTGTGATACTTGTATTTCTGACCGAGATTAAATCTAGTAATACTGTCACTAAATCCACCGAGCACTAGAGTCCTCACGGCCTCAACACCTTGTTCCAGAGCAGCATCAATCTGTACGCAGAGCGAACAAGACTAACAAAAAATTAACGATTTGATGCTAAAAGCGTATCATAATCCAATTGTGAAAGTTACAAACTTCAGTCAATAAATTGATGTCTAAGAAAAAAGTTAGAACAGAGTGACTCCTTGCCGCAATCGAGGAGCAATGACTTGAAGTAAGTCAAAGTGCTTATGTAGAACCTTCCATAAGTAGGAAGGAAGCTAAAAGGGAAAGATTGAAGTCTTCAATTTATGCCCAGGGATTATAAAGGATTTGTTACCTGACTCCGTTCTGTAGGACTGAACTTCTGCAAGAGAAATGCTTTCATATCCATTGTTCCTGGTGGATTTCCAATGCCTGCCAACATCAGAGATATTTTCCTTTCCATTAGAAGTCTTTACTCTGTAAACTGTGGCTTTATTCAGGAAGGAGATTCAAAAGGATTTGGCACTCAAAACCAACCTATGGATAGCCGAGGGAACTCCTTTCGCCCATCCAAATGCCCCATCACATTCTTTACTCTGAAATCAAATTACAACATAAATTAAATAGCGATTTCCTAGTGATCAAAAGAGTTAACATTAACATTAACATTATCCCAATGCAAAGAGGCTCCCGCCTAGGCAGGGTAGGGGGGGGGTCGGTTCCGCAGCATTACCCCTGTGAGAACAAGAGTCTCGCAAAGAGGATGTTTCCTTTTGACCCTTGATCCGAAGTGCGACGACCATCGACAACTTCACAATATGTAGGAAGTGCCGACAATTTTATGAGCCATTTTGATTTAGTCCATTTTAAAGAGTAGCACTCCTAAATGAAGTTCTCTATTTTTTTTCTCTATTTTTTTTTTTTTGAAGTCCTACCCAATATATATTCTGAGCTTTGAGGGGGAGAGGGTAATTAAAAAGCGATATGCATATCTGATTCATCGGCTAAAATATGTTATTAGGGAACTATGAACATGTTAAAGATTCATTTCCAGTAGAAAAAGAAGAATAAGTAGAGCATAATGATCAATCACTATCTTTTAATCTACCAATTATCAATAGACTACCAGCTAGGGCCACCTCCCATGTATTGTGAATTTTATTTTGCGTATAGTAATGTTTGTTTCACTTTGACTTTTGGGAGGCATGACAACCTGCCAGGCTGCCACTTCCATACCCCCTCCTTTCCTGTCTTAATCTTACCCCCTTTTTGAGTGTATCAAGCTAATTGAAGAATCATGAGTTCCAGAAGCGAGCACAACTAGAAACCAGGCTAGGGGAAAACCAATGCATATACTTAAAACTTAACATGTCATCATATAGGCCCTTCCTCCCCTTATAAAAATAATCACAATATGAGCAAGGTCCTGATAACATGACTTGCAACCTCATAGAGCGTCCCTTTTAGTGACTTACCCATTGTGATGTCCATGTCCTCCTTTCGGCTGAAGCCTTAAGACGCCATTGGGTAAGCTCATCTCGTCATAAACCTACATAACAGTTTAAAGTATAAGTGGATGTAAAAACTAGAACAATGTAACACAGAATCAAAGCAAAAATTTACTAAGTTGCTCCTGATATCAGGTATAGATTGCGTACCAACAAAATGTGACGCAAAGGTACTTTGTAGTACGCTGCCAGCGGTCCAATCTCAATGTTAGCAAAAGAAATAATAGGTCAGAAATCAGAAATGTATTAGGAGTATGAAGCAACTATATAGAGAAAGGAAAAAAGAGTTTCTGATATTCAAAGCAGTACATTTAAGCTACTACTAGCAAGCACAAATAATAGACAAAACCAAAGACATGGTTCATGATATGCAATTTTAATCAAATTCAGCAAATTATCTGTGATGTTCTTGTTTAGCTTTGCTCAAGCACCCAAAACATTGCTTCAACTCAATATCAGCTTTCACATCTTAACGGACTACTCAAATTCGTTTTGGAGAATACTCGGTTTTTTGGAGAAAGAAGAAGGAAAGTAAGTTAAAAATAGTTGATGATTAGTCATAATGTGTGGAACATTAGCTAGTAGCTGAGGTAAGATTTGAGAGCATACTGATTCCCCACTGAAATTCATATATGATTGAGGTTTTGCCAGCAGAACAGGAACTTCCCCAATTGAACCTGCACTGATCACCACAGGATGAAAATATGAGAACCACAATAATCCTACTAATTAATTTAACATGTTAGGATAATCCAATAACCATGTAACATAGACAAATTAAAAGCCAAAACTGCAAAACACCTATTCCAATTAAGGCCTTGGACTGTATGGTGTTCAACAGAATGCCTTCCTTCTGCGAAATTTTGTCAATCATTTCGAAACCCACCTGAGAATGACAACAAAAACATATTCAGTGAGAGCTTAATGAAGCCCTTAAATGACTAAAATCAACCAACAGTATATAGCTGAAACTGGGCTCCCATTGGTACTCATGTTGCAGCTAGAGAAACACTCATGTTCCATCCATTGTAAACATATTTAAGATAAGTCATTTCAGAGAAAAACCTAAGCCACTTTCATCAGCAACTCATTTTTCCAATTCCTGATACAATATCTCATATGACAACAATGTTTTGAAGTGCATCCTAGTCATTCAAAGTTCCTAGTCACCAAAAGCATTGAAATTGTGCAAAGCACCATTGAGCTACCACACATGCTAATTATCAAGTTATCAACTAGAGGGGGTTGGGTGTCAATAATCCATCCACCCACAAAAATTAGTTCAAGATAGGTCATATCTATAAATGGCCAAGTCATATACCCAGTTCCTTATATAATTCCCCACATCATCAATCTTAGAAGCACAACCTAGCAATTAATGTCACAGAACTAAAAATAACTACTGAAATTGTACAATAATCTAACAATAAAAAAGACAAGCAATAGTGCGCACGAGTATCATTGGGTAACTAAATAACTATGCATATTAACATTTCGAAGTCGAAGAAAGAAATTTTGAGATGGAGTCGTAAATTTGGCTAATTTTGAGTTCAAACCAAAACTAAAATTCCATAAGCTGAAATTCTGGGGGGAAAAGTTATCAACTTTATAGCATGAATATAAGGGGAAAAGGGATAAAAAAAAGATCACATACATTATGTCTAGTGCCATGGTACTTAGTTCCAGGGTTACCCAAACCAGCAATAAGCCAGGGGGTGTACTCCAATTTTGCACCGTTGGGGTCAGGCGAAGATGAAGAAGAAGCTGATATCCGGAAGCTAGTCCGAGCAAACCGCCTTGCTGGGGAATGGGTTTTTGTATTTGGAAATGGTGTCCAAGTATTTGGAGCACAGATTGCACTCAACATCGAGAGAGGAGAGAGAAGAGAGAGAGAGTTTATCTGGTGATGAGGAAATTCTATACAGAAAACGGGTGAGTGCGAAGTAAGGTGAGCTTTAATGGTGATTTATCCAATTGTGTTGTGTCATGTGTGCGCTTTTGAGTTTTGGGGCTTAATAATTAGTGTATGCGTTTATCAGAACGGGTGTCATAGGCCCAAAATGCCGAACTTACATATGATGAGGGCCTTATTTTATTTATTTATTTTTCCTCGTTTAAAGGTTGCTTGTTTGTATTAGAAGTGACAAAAAAGCACAAATATACAACCTAAGGTCCACATTCACGGGGAAACTTATCGGGGTTAAGAGACCCCACAAAATCGGAGGAGGCCGCTCTCGCGGTAAAGAAATGCGCTAAAGAGTTTTTTGACCTAGGGATATACCCAACAATAATTGAAAGATCATTTACAATACTACTGACATCATCCAAAATTCTTCTGATTCTCCAAGGAAATGGCTTGCCCCGTTGAAGATCGTCAACAATAAGTTTCGCATCACTGAAGATACGAACCTGATGGGTCTCAGTACTATGAACATAGTGAGTAGCTGCCAGCAGAGCCGTAGCTTCGGCCTCCATAGGGATGGTGGTGAGAGCTTTTACAGCTCCAGCTTTGAGAACCACCCCCTCAATATCAACAGCAACCCAAGCACAGTAGGCAGCAGCATGCCTGACCGCAGCATCCACAAAAACATTGAGATGTCCTGAGATAACAATCTCATCCGGTGAGAGAGAAGAGATGGTAGCACAAAGAGGGGCACCTGGTTCGAACGCCGAGTTGATCTCCATCCATCGCTTATTGATTGCATCAATCATTTTACCAATCTCGACATCTTCATTCTTGTGCAGCACCTTATTTCTCCACCACCAAATTGTATCCATGATGACAGCAACTTTACATTCAAAAGCTTCTCCTTCAACCTTTGACATAGGAGCCCTGAGGTTTGAGGACTTACAGAAAAGTGCCTGGAACCATTGGGACAAGTTCCACTGGTTGTATACATCAATATGTAAACCGGTAATATGGAGCCATAAGTTGCGTGCCACTGGGCAGTGGAAAAAAAGATGTTCCTCAGTCTCATTTGCAGATTTACACATCACACACTCATCATCAATATCATGAATCCTCAATTTCAAAGCTCCCTTGGTTGGAATTGCCTTCCACGCGATTCTCCAAAGGAAAAACCGCAGTCTATGAGGCACCTTCAATCTCCACAGAATTTTCCAAAAAGATTCATCAAAATCACCATGACCTGAAATATTTTCTCCAATAATCATCCTAAAAGCACTCTTGACTGAGAAATTGCCCATTCTTTCATTCAACCAAACGAACGTGTCACTCTTTGGTACAGTTGGGAGGGGTATGATCAGAATTGCGTCGGCCGTTATTTGATCAAATTGGTCTCTGATCAAAGCCACGTTCCACCGCGAGTTTTCAATATAATTTTTTACTTTAAAAACCACAACATCCGCCCCTTCTCTCTCCTTTGGTTTAAAACCCTAAATAGTTGGAATCCATGGATCAGTCCAAACATTGATGTCTTCCGCATTGCCAACACAACATCAACCTGCCCTCTCGATAATATCTCTCTCACCGAGAATATCCTTCCATTGTTGTGAGTCAGACGGAGATGGCGCCACTGAGAGAAACCCATACCTCCTGCAATACTTGGTTAAAAATTGTTGAACCCATAGTCGCTGATCATTTGCAAATAAAAACCAAGCCAATTTTGAGTGGAGAGCTCTGTTAACCTCATGCATCTTGCGGAATCCTAATCCTACATGACATCTCGGAGTACAAATGGATGACCAGGATTTAAGGTAGATACCTTTTCTTTGGTCTCTTTTCCCCCACCAAAAGTCCCTTATCACATCATTCATCTCCTTGCAAAGAGTGGAGCTACTAAGGTTTGAAGCAATAGCATATGATGGAACGACAGTTGCTACAGCTTGGACCAAGGTGGCTCTGCCCGCAAAAGATAAAGTCTTGGATTTCCAAGTCTTCATCTTATCTTTTAGCCTTTCCATGATGTAGAGGAATCTCTGTCTTTTGCCATTATTTCTGAAAAATGGAAGGCCCAAGTACACCACGTCTTTGTCCATGATGCTCAAGTTCAATCTCCCCTTGAGTCTTCCTCTGACCGTATGGGCTGTGTTTGGGCTGAAAAATATACCCGATTTAGCTTTGTTGGCCGCAAGGCCACTCCATCTCTCCATCTTGTCAAGTTCGTGGTTAATAACATCTGCATTGGTATCATTAGCACGACCAAAGACCACTAAATCGTCTGCAAAAAGTAAGTGTGAGATTCCTTCGCAATTTTTATCAATTGAAATACCATTGAGACTACCAGAATTTTGAGCCTTGAGGAAGATTCTAGAGAGAGTTTCCATACCCAATACAAAGAGGAAAGTTGATAAGGGATCACCTTGGCGGATACCTCTTTGTGGTGTAATGAAACCATGAGCAGATCCATTCACTAACACAGGCAGAGAAGTGGTGATGATGCACTGATTTACCAAACCAATGAACTTTCTACAAAAACCCAGATTCTTCATAACACACAAGAGAAAACCCCACTCAATCTTGTCGTAAGCCTTAGCCATGTTAATTTTCAAAGAGCCATTAGCCCCCCTCTTCCCTTTTGCTTCTTCATAATGTGAAGGATTTCGTGCACAAGGATTGTGTTGTCAGATATCACTCGCCCTGGGACAAAAGCAGCTTGGAAGGGGCTTATCAGTTTATCCAGCAGTAGTTTTAGTCTGTTGGCCAGGATTTTCGAAATTATTTTATAGACCACATTGCATAATGCAATTGGTCTAAATTCTTTGACAGTGGCTGTGTGGGCAGTCTTGGGGATCAGGGCAAGATTGGTGTGATTTTGGGCTCGAAGCATGAATCCACTATTGAAGAACTCCTGGACCATGCCGACAACTTCATTATGAACAATAGTCCAATATTCTTGATAAAAAAGTGTTGGGAGCCCATCAGGGCCCGGGGCTGTGGTAGGGTGCATTGAGCAGATTACATCTTTGGTTTCCTTTTCATCAGGCGTTACACACAAAGTGGTATTATCAGGCTCACTTATACCACCATCAAACAAACCATCCAGATCATCAGGATAGGTTGGATCTTCAGAGGTGAATAGTTCCTCAAAGTAGCTAATAAAAGCTTTGTTAATCTCCTCATCATTGTGTGTCCATGTTCCATCACTGAGTTTTAGTTCATCCACTGTGTTTCTTCTTCTTCTAATTGTGGTTGTAACATGAAAAAAGTTTTGTGTTCAAATCACCCTCTTTAAGGAATTGAACCCTGGATTTTTGCCTTGCCATAACTGCTTCTCTTTTGTACAACTCAAATAGTTTAGCATAGAGGTCAGCTTCAACATTCTGCTGGTAGTCTGCTCTGCCACTTCTTTGCAGTAAATCAATCTAATTCATGACCTCACCAATTTGTGTCTGAACTCTCCCAAACTGATCCTTGTTCCATCTCCTGAGGTGGGTTTTTGTGTTTTAATTTTTTGTTTGAGGATGAAGCTTTTAGAGCCTCTAAATTGCTCGCCCCAAGCATAATCAACTACTAAGTGGCTACTAGGATCCCTAGTCCACATGGCTTCGAACTTGAAAGAGGTGGGCCCGCTAGTTCGTTCCCCTTGTGTGTCAAGCAGGATAGGGGCGTGATCAGAATGCACAAAAGTAAGGGTTTTAACAGTAGCCCTTGGATAAAGTTCCCGATGAGGGCCTTATTTAGCGACTGAAATGGTTGTGCTGTTTACCAAAGAACTACGAGTAATTTTTGTGGGTTGATTAGGTATGATACTTGTTAGCAACCTTCAAAATGTTGTTTGTAATTGCATTAGACAACTCCACTAGTATTTAATTGGACATTTGCACCTTAGATTCCTATAACTACACATATATGGTCGAGTACATTAACAACTTAACGTCAACATATCATTATCTATCACCAAAATATATTGATGTTTAAGTCACATCTTATTATCACAATATTTTTCTTAGGTTTTTTTTTTTTTTTTTTTTTTTTTTTTTTTTTTTTTTTTTTTTGGAACAAGCAAGAAAGCCAGAATAGACCCTTTAAAAGTCTATCCTACGGAGTCTCTCCACAACAGTTGTGAAAGAAACAAGTCGAACGAGTCCGACCAAAGAAGAAGGATTGGGCACTCATAGCCCCAATTTGCCATAAAATCGGCAACCGAGTTAGCTTCTCTAAAACAGTGGAGAATTTCCACATTATCAAAAAAGTGCAAGTCCTTCCTAGTGTAAATAATAATATTCTCGATTTCCCAATGAATATGCCATTACCCTCTGACTGCTTTAATAACCGCTAAGTTATCACCTTCAATTGTGATATTCTTGATGCCTAAATTCCTTGCTGTACGCACTCCTTCTCTAAGACCAATAGCTTCAGCTAAAAGAATGGAGGAGAAATGACAATTTTTTGCTCTTAGTGAGATCACCTCAGCCTGAGCATTACGGATACAAAACTCAGCTGCAGCTTGGGAAAAATGTTTCTTTGAACCATCAAAATTCAGCTTGGCATAGTTTGCTCGAGGTTTACTCCATTTGACTCTATCCCTAGGTGTCTTTTGAGGTTTTTTCTTGACAAAAGCCCATTGATCATCAAAATCAAAACTTTGATTAGCTAAAGAGCTGACCATTCTAAGAAACTGTTTCTAACAGAGTATGCTATCTGAGTCGGATTGGAGACGAAATTATCAAAGAAAAATTTATTATGGACAAACCAGAATAACCATCATGTGAGAATGAGGAGAATAAAATCCCATTCTCCGAGCTTTCTTCGAATAAGATTCAAGTTATCAACAAAGTTAATTGCACTATCAAAGGGTAGATCTAATTTTTTGCCAAAGAGATCCTGAACTTTCTCCCAGACTTGAATAAAAAAGGGCAAAGAAAGGAAAGATGAAACTTATCCTCTGTATGGTGATTGCAAAAGACACATTCTTGAGGTAAAAAAACTTTACTTTCTTGAAGTCTAGCTTTGGTAGGAAGCCCATCTAGACAAAGTTTCCATAAGAAAATTTTAACTTTATTGGGTAAGCTTAGTTACCAAATCCAACTAAATTTACAATTTTTCTTGTAGTTATCTTGAATTCCCTGTGCAAGCCAGGTAGCTGATTTAGAAGAGAATATCCCATCACTGGAGAAACCCCAATAGGACTTATCCAGAATATCATTATAAGGAATAGGAATACTAAGAATTGTTTTAACAACATCATTTGGCACGACTCTTGCTAGTAAAAGGAGTCCCATGTACCTTCCTCCGAAATAAAGACACTAGCTGGAATATTAATATCAAAGAGAGGGTCATCCGAAATTTCAACAAAAATTTTCTCCTTAAGAGGGAAATGAAAAGCCCAATTGTCTTGCCAAAAATTTATATTTTCTCCATCCCCTACTTGCCAACGGATTCCTTTTTGGAAAAGAGATCTAACCTCAAACATTTTATTCCATTGCCAAGAGTTGTTCTTCCCCTTAGCAAAATCAAAAAGGTCATTCCCCTTAGATACTTTTGCTTCACAAGTCTGACCCACAAATTATTGGGCTCTGAAAGAATCCTCCAAATAAGTTTCATTTGCATTGCTTTGTTAACAACTTCTGCTTTACGGAGTCCCAAGCCTCCCAGATTTTTTGGTCGGGAGACTTTGTCCCACACAATTAAATTAGGAGATTTGTTATGTGAGTCCTTATTCCATAAAAAAGTACGGTTAATCTTATCAAGCTTAGAAAGGGATTGAGAAGGAAGCATAAAACTCTGCATCGTGTAGATGGGAGTGACCGCTAGATTTGCTTGTATAAGTGTTGCTCTACCAGCTTGGGAGAGAGAATTGGCTTTCCATTTAGCTAAATGACTGTTGGTTCGTTCAATAACATCATTAAAAGTACTAGCGTTAACTCGTTCTGAGATGATAGGGCAGCTTAGATATTTATCAAGATTCGTCGAATTACTCATTTCCAAAATTGCTTTAAAGGAGTCTATCTCTCTTCTACTAACATTCTTTGTACATTGAAATGCCGATTTATGGAAATTGATTTTTTGTCCCGACATACGACAATATTCATCTAGGATGGTTTTAATGGTAATGACAACTTTGATTCGTAGCTTTAGCAAATATCATAGTATCATATGCACATGTGAGAAATGGTAAATTATCTGCTCCATGGCAAATCTTAATACCAATGCTTTTAGATGAAAGGTTACTTTCACTTTGTAGTCTTCTAGCCAAGACATCAACACAAAGGATAAAAAGATAAGGCGAAAGGGGATCTCCTTGGCGGAGTGCTCTAAAAGACTGGAAAGTACTCCCTGGTGAGTTGTTGACTAAGACAGAGAAAGAAACTGTAGAATTACATTCGTGAATCCTAGAAATCCATTGCTCATGAAACTCAAACTTTCTCATTACTTCTAAAACAAAATTCCATTCGATCCTGTCATATGCTTTTTCCATATCTAGTTTAAGTGCTAGCCATCCACTCTTTCCTTGTTTAGAGCGAAAAGAATGGAACCCCTCATGAGCTAGGAGAATGTTATCTTGGATACACCTGTCTGCTACAAAAGCACCTTGTAGTGGATGTATAAGCTTAATGATCACCTGCTTAAGTCTTTGGGTCAGAATTTTAGAAATAATTTTGTAAATTGTGGAGCATAAGCTAATAGGTCTAAAATGATTAGCTGACATTGGATTTTCCGTCTTCGGAATCAAAGCTAAAAATATCTGATTAACCTCTTTAAGTAACTTACCGGAGTGAAAGAAAGCTTTAACAGCCCTACAAACATAGGGTCCTATTATATGCCAATAAGTATGAAAGAAACTAGCCGGAAAATCATCTGGTCCCGGGGATTTGTTAGGAGCTAGTTGAGATGTAGCATCCTTAATTTCTTCGTGCTTCACATTTCTAATGAGAATTTTATTATCTTCTAAAGTAATTTCTGGTAATAAATCGGATAGGTCAATATTTGAGTTGACAAAACAATTTTCGTCACTAATAAAACTATCTTTGAATTCTTTGGTGATTTCTGAAGAGATCGAGGTTGCATCTGATTTGTATGGGAAATTCCATCCATACTTAGAAATCTAGTAATTTTTTTCGATTATGTCTAATAGTAGCCTTGGTCTGAAAGTAAGAAGTATTTTTGTCACCTAACAAAAGATTTTTAGCTCTAGCCCTTTGAAACCAATAGGCTTTGTTAAAGTCAACTAGAGAAGCTTTCTTTTTAGCTAGATTAGCTTGCCGTCTGATAAGCAGATCATCCAGTGGTTTAAAAATTAATTCAGCTTGAATTTGTATCAAAGTGAGTTCTATTTCTTTGAGTTGTCTCTGTATATTGCCAAATTTCAACTTGGCCCAACTTTTAGAAGCCTTTTTCAAGTTCTTACATTTAGCTGTAAATTGAAATAAAAAGGAGCCCTTGACTTGTGAACTCCATGCTTTACGGACTAGGGATTCATAATCTTTATGCTGACTCCATGCTAACTCAAATCTAAATGGGGGTGGAATGAAATTGTTAGGTGTATTTGTATGCAGTACTAAAGGACAGTGATCAGAGGAACAGAAATCATGATGAGAAACAATTGCATCAGGGAAAAGGCTAAGCCAAGAAAGAGAAACAAGAGCTCTATCCAATCTCTCCCAAATGTTATCACAAGATTAGGGTTATTATCACAAGATTAGGTAGGCTCATTTTGTAAATTAGAAATGTTTTCAAAAAGTTTTATTTTAACTGAAATTTAGTTTGGGTACCCTCATACTCCTATTGGATACTCATAGTTTAATAACCAATGTCCAATGATTTTAAAGTCGTAGCAATTACCATGTAATAACAAATGATGTTAGACATTTTGTTCTAACGCGTCAGAAAATTCTTCTAATAATTTGCACCTAAAAAAAGTTCTTCTACTTAGGATGATACTGTTATAGATAGACAGAACAAAAAACATTGACCAAAAATTTTAATAATTACTTCAGCCAAGTGCAAATGTAAATCCTCGTGAAATTCCACAATCTAGTTACCAATATCCAGTCATGTAGTATTACAAATCTGTGTTAATCCTTGTACATTCTATTATTTTCACTGCATTTTGGTGTATGTTGAAAATTGTCTAACATATATTGATAGGAGTATGATACTCCATATCCTATACTCAGGCGTTTGGGGTAAATTTTTGTATGTATTCGGGTGTATCTAGCACAATATACCACAATTGTACAGTTCATATTGTTATTCAACTCAAGCCCAACATCATTAATGGTGTGGGCGTGTGGCACTTTTTTTTTTTTGCTCTGCCAACTTCTTACTAGTTTTATTAAGTTTCAGAAGAGTTTACCTCAGGCAAGAAAGCTGCTGGACGAGCTCCCTCTCCAGGTTGCCAACATGACAATGGGAGGCAGCCCAACCAGCTACAAAGTGAGCTAGAGTATTTAGGTTCCTAGGAATAAAACAAACTTTAGCATTTAAAGCAGTACAAGCAGATTTAATTTCGGTGAGGGCACTTCTTTGTTCCCAGGGAAGCAGGTCACTCTTTGACACATAGTCTGCTACATTCTTTGCATCTGTGAAGATCGTGATATCCTGCATGTTTGAACTCTTTAGCTCCTGTAAGGCAAGTAGTACAGCTTCAGTTTCTGCATCAAATGCTGAGATGACCTGTTTCTTTGCAGCTCCAGCTCTAAGGACAACATCTTTTTCATCTTTGATGATCCACGCAACATAAGCACAGAACACTCTAACTGCAGCATCAACACAACAGTGGACTCTTCTATTTTCCCATTCTTCAATAATGCAGCTGCTACTAGCATCACTTGACCCCAAGTCAATATTCCAAGCTTCAAAAGCCACTCCCCAAACAGCATTGAAATGTTGCCAGATGTTCTCAGGGTTTGCAAATCTTCCTTCATGCAGACATGCGTTTCTTTCTCTCCAAATGCTCTCTAAAATGATGCATGCTTTCCTGGAGAAGAAATCAGATTCAGTTGCTGTAATGTTGAACACAGTCGGGTTCAGACAAGCATCCAGCCAATTGTTATCCTCCCAGTCTGTAAAGATATCTGTTCGCAAGCCAAAAACTCTGAACCATATCATCTTCGAGCAGTGGCGCTTAAAAAAGAGGTGGGATATACTCTCAGGGACCTCATTGCACAAGACACAGAGGTTGCTCGCAGTCGTGATTCTCCTACTGATGTTTTCATTTGTGGGGAGGCATTGGGAAGCCAACCTCCACATGAACATTCTGGTTCTCTGAGCCACTTTCAGTCTCCAAATTTTCTTCCATCGAGGGTTATTACCACATCTGTTAGAGACCTCTCGAGAGTCTCTAATGACTTTGTATGCACTTTTCACCGTAAAGTATCCAAGCTTCTCTTTAGTCCACAAAGCTTGATCCTTCTCATCAACTCTAGGAAGCCTGATCTTGAGGATAGCTTCAGCAGATGTTGTGTCAAAAATATGCTTAATTACCTGAGTATTCCAGATCCCATTTTCAATCAGTTCAGAAACATAAGTAATTTCAGTATCCACATCCTCTCTTGCCCTAGGTTTGAAACCTTCAATGTAGGGCACCCATGGGTCAGTCCATATATTGACATTTTCACCCTTCCCAATTTGTATGCAATAGCCTTCCTTCACCACTGTCCTTTCTTGAAGAATTTCTTTCCACTGGCTTGAATCTCCAGGTAGAGCTTCCACATTTATGGCCTCATATCTTCTGCAGTATTTTTTAATACATTGATCTATCCCTAGGCGCTTTTCCTTTGACAAAAGCTGCCAAGCAAGCTTTGCCTGAATGGCCGAGTTGAAATCTTCCATGCTTTTGAGGTTTAGACCTCCTCTACATCTGGGCTGACATATTTCACTCCAGGCTTTATAGTAGATGCCAGTTTTTTCTTCAGTAAAACCCCACCAGAAGTCTCTCATGGTGGCATCAAGTTTGTTGCAGGTCTTTTTTGTCAAAATGTTGCTTGTCATAGCATAGGTGGGAATAGCTGCAGCTACAGCCTGAATAAGAGTTGCTCTCCCAGCAAAAGAGAGCAAATTAGATTTCCAAGAGGCCATTTTGGATTGCATCCTTTCCACAATGAAACTGAATCTCTGTGCCCTGCTTTGCTTTCTGAAAAAAGGAAGTCCCAGGTATACTGCCTCCTTATCCATCTCCTTGATATTCAAAATTTTCTTCACTTTTTGCTTGTTCTGCTGGCAAGTATTCTTACTAAAGAAAATTCCTGATTTGGCTTTGTTTGCTCCCAAACCAGAACAGATTTCCATAGTATTCAAGACATTTTCAATAGCTCTTGCACAATCTTCATTTGCTCGGCCAAAGATGACCAAGTCATCTGCATATAGCAGGTGATTTATAGGGGTGCAGTCTCTATTAATAGCTATCCCTTGCCATTTTCCATTGTCTCGTTCCTTCATAATTAGCCTGGATAAAAGCTCCATAACCAGCACAAACAAGAAGGGAGAGAGGGGGTCTTCCTGACGAATGCCTCTCTCAGGCTTGAAATAACCAAAAGGCCTTCCATTTATCAACACAGAGAAGGAGGAAGTAGTGATACATTGTAGAATAAGTTGCACAGACTTCCCAGAAAAACCCAGTGACAGCAGAATACACTCAATACAACTCCACTCAACCTTATCAATTGCTTTTTCCATGTCAATTTTCAAGGCCATCAAAACCCCTTTAGAGGTTGATTTCTTCATAGTATGCAATACTTCGTGGATCATAATAGTATTGTCACTAATCACACGCCTTGGGACAAAGGCTGATTGGAAGGGGCTAAGGGCTTAACTATGTCTTTGAAACTTTAATATAATCCATCTAAGGTAGGCTTTGCAAGATATGGGCCTACTTGCATATCTTTACTAGTCGGTCCCCTCCTATCCTTTTTATTAAGGTGACATTTGGCCCTATACAATTACATGTACACCTTGATAGAAATGGGGGTGCCATCCTTGACTTAGGTTTATGTTATCATTTTTTTTTTTTTTTTTTTTTTTTTGAAAAGGCAAGAAAGCCAGGAATCTCTATTATAGAGATATCCTAAGTTGTTTTTCACTAACAAGATAGTGAAGAACAGATGAAACAAATACATCAAGAACAACACAAGAAAATAAAAAAGAAGCATAAAAATGATACAAAAAATGAATCATCTTCATCTTCTCCATCTTCTAGTCCAATTACTCTTGATGACAGCAAGCTCCCAATCTTCGAAAAACCGTACCCGGCTCGAAATTGAAGCAAATGTAAAACGAAACACACAAAGAGGATCAATTTCTGCAAATCCTCTTTGCAAGAAGAAGCTTAAGAGTTCTAAACAAAGCAATTTTGCTGGAAAACAAATTCTAGGGTTAGCAACAAAAACCCCCAAATTCACAAATTCACCAAACCAATCTTGAAAGGAGACTAAAGGGTCAGTGATCTGGACACCAACACCTGATCAGAAGACAAATCGGCGTCTGAGAAGTCATCGGAGGAGTCGACGGCGGTTAGAGGGTTGGTTTGAGTTATCTCTCTCCTCCCCTGAAATGGTTGCTGGAGAAAACCTTAATTAGATCTAGAGCTGGGATTAGAAGGAAAAGGGCTAACGAAGAGGAATAAAACAAGTAACCATGGCTGGAGCTTGAAGGAGAACTTGAGGGAGGCGGCTGGAGAAAGAAAAAAACTAGGGTTTTGGTTTCTAGTAGAGAGAGGTCAGACCCTCTCTCTCTAGAAAACCAGGACGTTTCGTTTTCCCCTTTAATAACTTATGTTATCATCTTTAATTACTCTCTCATCCTTTCTTCCCCTTCTTTTTTCCTTATTTAGTTAACACTTGAAACGTAGGATCGAAAGTACTACTTCAATTTTTGGGAATTATAAATCTGCCTTTTGTTGGATTGACAAAAAAAATACAAGAAGTGACAACTTTTCAAAATGAAGGAAGTTGCGTGTTTACCAAGATCGACCTAGGTAAGTAGCACTTCCAACAATAATTCCCATGAATGTGCAATCCATTTGCTCAACCAAACAAGATAGAGCACTTCTCATGAATTTATATTTCCCACATGAATTAGCATTTTTCATGAGACTTTACTTCCCATAGATAACCAAACAAGCACTATTCGAAGAAGAAAAACTTATTATGAAGATACTCCCTCTGTTCCATAATACAAGACTATTTAATAATTTTCTTAATTCCTGTGCAAAAACCTTTAACGACTTATATTATGGGACGGAGGGAGTATAAATTACGCTTACATTATGAATTTTATTACCGGTGAGGAGATCAAGTAATGTTATTAAGCTTGCTTATTTCTATTTTCATGACTAGGCTGGCAATTGAAAACCTTCAATCAAGATGATAATATGACAATTGAAAAATTAAAAGGCGAGTGTATCATGAATTTCATCCAAATCTTAATATACCTATGTATATTTTATTCAAACCTCAATATACCTCTATGAAAATTATCAAGATACTTGTAAAAAAATAGGATTACATTGATGAAGTTAATTTGGAACAATGCCTTATCTTTTAGTGTGTTATAAGAGTCCGGGACTTGCCCCAAAACATAACATTCTATATGTTTGGAATCGATGATAAACTTTGCTCGAAACGTCTTAGCTGCACTCCCAACTTGACTGATCAATCTGCTGCAAAGTTTATCACATTTATTTCTAAGCTATATGGTAATGTTGAATATCATAGTTGCTTGATCAAATCTTTAATTTGTGGACAATTAGGGTGAAGTTGAGGAGGTGCTCTATAAATGACTATACTATAACCTTTGAATCAACTTTAACCAAAATTCTTAGATATCCTCTCCCATATCAAAGACATCCATTTAGATGTGTAAAACTATGAGTTTTTGCTCCTATTGATCAGTATATATATGATACCCAATTTAGCCAAAAAACTATGATCTACTGTCCTCACGATTTTAACTTTGTCTTCCCGACCAAGGTTTTTGTTAGCAGCTCCATCAACGAGGCAGTGTTAAAAAACACTCAATAAAATTATTTGCGTATTTTATGCACCAAAAAAAAAAAAAAAAAGAAGATTATTTGCGTATTTTTGGAATTATCATATTTTTACCATAAAATAAGTTAAGATAAAAGAAGAAAGTAGTTAGAGGAGGACATTTAAGGAATTCCACAACCGAAATTTGAAAGTTTAAACCCTAATATTCCTACGAGAGGCAGATTTCCTCAACGGTCACCTTTTCTTCCCCACACCACACAATACACATAACGCTCTTTTCTCTACCTTTTCATCTTTCCTTCCCTTCTCTCTCTCTCTCTCTCTCTCTCTCTCTCTCTCTCTCTCTCTCTCTCTCTCTCTCTCTGAAAATGAGCACAATGTTGTCAGTAAGGAGGCTCCTCAACAAATCTCTCTCATCAAAGCAACAACAATCAAAGACATCAACAAACAACTCAAAGTCTCAATCTTACCCAGATGAAAATGCTGCTCCTTTAGATCCCAACATTCAAGATATATATCCAACCCCAAATTTCCCCTTTAAAACCCCAAAAGATGTCACCCTCAAAACCCTCGATTTCCCACAAAGCACTTGATCTTCCCAGATTTGATTCAGTTGAGGAAGTATCCGCAACTCCTGATCCACCTGTTAAGGTAAAGGTGTTTCAAGTTATCAGCTTTTATTCTCTTTTTGGATTTGGTTCATGAGGAATTTGAAAAAAGTTAGTTTATTTGAAGGGATTGTGATCTAGACAGTAATTAATATTTGAAACCCTAAAAGTTGTTAGAATAATCTAGAAAAATCATATCTAAGCTTAGTGCCTAGAAAGATCTAGATTAATACCTACCTAGACACATCTAGAATAATGTCTACCTAGAAATATCTAGAATAATAGTCTAGGATAATTATGAAGAAGACTCTAGACATAGAAAGATCTAGAGAATTGTCTACCACCCTACACCACTATAAATAGGGGTGATGTAAAGCATTTTGAGTATCAAGCAATACAATCATCTTTCCACATCTCTCTTAGCATTCATTTCTCTTCCTCCAACATACAATTACCTAGCCTAATATCCTACATCAAAAACCTAACAGTGGTATCAAAGCCTACTAAACTCAAGACCTCCACAAACAAATTTACCCCATACCAAATTCTCCCTTACACCACCACAAAAATCTTATGGCATCATCACCATCAACCTCAAACACTACATTTACATATGCTCAAAATAATTGGGTACCAATATTCACCGGGGAGAAATATGATTATTGGAGTATTCAAATGAGGACCTTGCTAATGGCACAAGGCCTCTGGGATTTGGTACAAAATGGGTACCAAGCACCAAAAGATGTTACCGAATTAGCATCTTGGGATGAAAATAAAAGAAAACAATATGAAGAAGATCGAAGGCGGGACTCTGTTGCACTATCGGTCATCCATCGGGGAGTCGCAGAAACAATCTTCCCAAGAATTATGGCTGCAACAACGGCCAAGGAGGCTTGGAGTAATCTACAAAAAGAGTTTAAGGGCTCCGATAAGGTAATTGTCATTAAACTTCAATCTCTTTGGAAGGATTTTGATACATTATTAATGTCGGAAGGAGAAACAATTCAAGCATTCTTTACCCGTGTCTCTAATATCACTAATCAAATTCGTAGCTATGGAGACACCATTCAAGATCTAAAAATCATACAAAAATATTAAGAAGCCTTCCGGCAAAATTTGATCATGTTGTGGCTGCAATAGAGGAGTCTAAAGATTTATCTACGCTAACCTTAACTGAACTAATGGGTTCACTCCATGCACATGAAGAGAGAATGCGTAGATTTGAAGATGAGCCACTAGAACAGGCTTTCCAAGCCAAATTGAAATTCTCTTATAATAGAGAAAATAAAAATCAATATAGCCACGGTAAAAAATTTCAACAAAAAAGAGGAACATCAAATAACCGTGGTAGGGGGAGAGGTGATTATAGAAATCATGGGGACCGAGAAAACATTCAATCGAGTTCCTATTGCAAATTATGCAAGAAAAATAATCACGACACAAAAGATTGCCGGTTTAAATGCAAAAAATGCAAAAGACACACCCATCTTGAAAAAGATTGTTGGTTCCGGCAAAAAGATGAGGCTAATTTCACAGAGAAAAATGACCCTTCTGATCAATTGTTTTATTCTTGTCTAAATGCCCACCAAGAATCCTCTGATATTTGGTATTTAGATAGTGGTTGTTCAAACCACATGACAAGCGATAAAAAAAGCGTTTGTCAAATTTGATGAAAATGTTAAATCTCAAATTACTCTTGGTGATGGAAGATCTCAAGATGTAGCAGGGAAAGGGACAATTGCCGTTAAAACTGAAAACGGCTCATCCAAAATCATTGATGATGTTTTATATGTCCCGGGCCTTGCTCAAAATCTACTAAGTGTGGGCCAGTTAGTCCAAAGAGGCTACATGGTTAACTTTGATGAGGATAAATGTATCATATATGACAAGAAAAAGGGTCAATTAGTCACAACAGTAAAAATGGCCTCAAATAAAATATTTCCATTAAGAATGCCACTAAAGCAAAAAGTTGCTTTCAATTGCACAAGTGATGATTCTACATTGTGGCATTGGAGATTCGGGCACTTACACTACAAGAGTCTAAAACTCTTAAATCAAAAGGAAATGGTGATTGGCCTTCCCCCAATAATGATGAAAAGAAAATATGTGAAGGTTGTATTTATGGAAAAATGCATAGATTGTCATTTCCTAAGACGTCTTGGAGGGTCAAGGCTCCGTTAGAGCTTGTTCATGCAGATATTTGGGGCCCAGCCAAGAACAACTCTATTGGCGGTAGAAGATATTTTCTTCTATTTGTGGATGACTATACCCGCATGATGTGGGTATATTTCTTAAAGTATAAATCAGAGGCATTCTCATTCTTTGTCCAATTCAAGGCTCTCATGGAAAAACAAAGTGGACATCCTCTTAAAACTCTTAGAACAGATCGTGGAGGAGAATTCACAAGCACTAGATTCCTTAGCTTTTGTAAGAAGCATGGAATCAGAAGAGAATTAACCGTAAGACGCACACCTCAACAAAATGGTGTAGCGGAAAGAAAAAATAGAACAATTGCAGAAATGGCCCGCAGCATGCTACAAGCAAAGAATTTGCCCAAATACTTTTGGGCTGAAGCTGTCCATACAGCTGTTTATATTCTAAACAGATCTCCAACAAAGGCGGTTCAGGATATGACACCCTACGAGGCTTGGTACAAAAGAAAGCCCGTAATTGAGCACCTTAGAATTTTTGGATGCGTTGCCTATTCCCACATTCCAAAGGAGAACCGAGAAAAAATGGATGAAAAGGGAGAAAAATGTATCTTTATTGGATATAGTGATGAATCAAAAGGATACCGCCTCTACAAGCCTGAGTCCAAGAAGTTGATCATTTCAGGAGACGTCATATTCGATGAAGTTGCAGAATGGAGATGGACAGAACACGCTCCGCAGCCAGCCATAGAAGAATATTCTCCATCTAGCTCTTCTCAGGGAGTTCGTGATCAAGGAGAAGCACCTTCATCTCCGAGGATTCCAACAGGCCCGAACTCACCAAATTCATCTCCAAGATCAAGTCTCACAAATTCTCCTCAACCAGTGCGCCGCTCATAACGAGATCGTCACCCTCCGACTTACTTGGAAGATTATCAATGCAATCAAACAACCACGGAATTTGCATTATTTGCCAGTGAGCCACAAAATTTCCAAGAAGCAGCAAAAGAAGATAAATGGATTGAAGCCATGACCGAGGAGATCAGAATGATCGAGAAGAATGACACATGAGAACTCGCAGACATATTTACCAAGGCATTACCACCAAAAAAAATTCATGCACTTCAGAGAACAACTTGGAGTTCAAGATTTTTTCTAGATTAGGGGGAGTGTTAGAATAATCTAGAAAAATCATATCTAAGCTTAGTGCCTAGAAAGATCTAGATTAATACCTACCTAGACACATCTAGAATAATGTCTACCTAGAAATATCTAGAATAATAGTCTAGGATAATTATGAAGAAGACTCTAGACATAGAAAGATCTAGAGAATTGTCTACCACCCTACACCACTATAAATAGGGGTGATGTAAAGCATTTTGAGTATCAAGCAATACAATCATCTTTCCACATCTCTCTTAGCATTCATCTCTCTTCCTCCAACATACAATTACCTAGCCTAATATCCTACATCAAAAATCTAACAAAAGTAACACTCTGATTAGAGCTTGTAATTACATTTTTGTTTCATTTACATTCATTCCAATTTGGATTCGATTGATTCGGAAATTGAAAAAAATTAGCTTCTATGAAGGAATTGAAACTTAGAGAGTATTTGGTTTTTGAAACCCTAATAATAGCACTCTGATTTTACAATCACATTTTTGTTTCATTTAACTTCTTTCCCAATTTGGGATATGGTGTTTATTATTTTATATTTGTTGGGGTTTGTATAATTTGTGCCAAATATTTGGATGTTAAAGGTGGTGGTGAGAATCAGACCCAAAACTGTGAATGAAAAATTGGGGGATCCAACCATCAAGAAGATTGCTGCAGATTCAGTTGCTGTTGGGGATCGGAAATTTAATTTTGATTCTGTTCTTGATTCAAGTTCCAAGCAGGTTAGTGAATTTGGGTTCTTTCCGTTTTCCCAATTAAGTAGATGCTTCCTAGATAGTGTTGATTTTACGGAGATGTTCGTATACGAAATGATGCTTCCTAGTAATCGCGTAAAATCTGTCTATGGTTAGTTGTTTATCTGGAGAGCTAAAGTCCTGATTTTTCTTTGCTAGGAAGATGTATTCCAGTCAGCTGGGGTTCCTTTGGTCAAAGATGCATTAGCAAATTACAATACTTCAATATTGTCTTATGGGCAGGTGCTCATAGCAATTTTTTTCTTTCCTATTTTATGTAGCTATATGTTTTCACTGGGTAATATGTGGCCTTTCATATTGTGTGATGTGAGTTTGATCTTGAACAAATTAAATTGCTGTAGACTGGAAGTGGAAAAGACTTACACAATGTGGGGTCCCCCGAGTGCCATGGTCGAGGGACAGTCTGCTAGTAGTCAGCAGGGGATCGTCCCACGTATCTTTGAGATGTTGTTCTCCGAGATTGAAAGAGTATAGTCCACTTACTGCTGCTAGTTCAGAATTTTTGAAGGGTTTTTTGCATACTTAAACTAATTGATTGTTTCTGAATTCTGATGTACTATAAAAATAGGAAAAGGAGAATTCGGATTATAAGCAGATAAATTACCAGCGCCGTTGTTCCTTTCTTGAGGTAATTACCACTGATTTTTTCTGCTATTAATGTATTTTCCTATTGCTTCACACATACATATAAATAGTAGTTAAATAAGGAAGCTTATTGTAACAGATATATAAACGGCAAATCGGGGATTTACTTGATCCTACCCAGCGGAACCTTCAGGTGCCTGAACTTCCTGTTAGTTGTTCACTATTCTGTTTTTCTGTTGTTTGGCCTCATGTAATATGTAAGCCACAATTTAAACTGTTTCAGATAAAGGATGATGCTAAAAATGGGTTTTACATTGAAAATTTGACTGAAGAGTGCATGACTAGCTATGATGACGTGACACAAATACTGATCAAGGTATGTGATGCTTTATTCTCCTTGCTGTGTAGCAGACAATCATGATTCTTGTTAGTGTACCATATTTCTCATGCTAAGTTTTAAGGCTATCATGCAGGGGCTTTCTAATCGAAAAGTTGGTGCAACAAGCATAAATTCAAAGAGTTCTAGATCTCATATTGTATTTACCTGTGTCATTGAGTCCTTGTGTAAGGTATCTTTCCAAACCATCTTCTACAAGGGAAGATTCAAGTATGTTAACATGATACATATTACATAATGATGATATCTAGCATCAAATTGGTCATACTTGAGTCTATCGTTTCCAATTTGACATGCTTCTTCTGAACTAGAATCCTGACTGGTCCCTTGCAAAAAAAAATTACTATGACAGGAAACAGCATCAAACAGCTTCAGCAGTTCAAAAACTAGCCGAATCAGCCTCGTAGACCTTGCTGGACTGGAAAGAAATAAAGAAGTTGAGGCTGGAAGAGAATTTGAAAGAGAACGCAAAGATGTGAAGAACTCTTTATCCCACCTAGGACCTAGGGTATGATGTTATGAAATCCTCATTGGCATTTTTTCCAGAGCAACCCATTAAAAGTTAGACGGGTCATATCGAGTCACAAATGGACTGGCCCACTTAATTTTTTTTATTAAAAAAGAACTTTTAAATTTTAAACGAGCAAAAATGGGCCGACCCGCCCCACCCACAAAGATGGCTTATCCGACCCACCCACAAATATGGCTTATCCGACCCGACCTAATTATTAAATGTGTCGGGCCGACCTGACCCGTTGCCCAGACCTATAGGAGTCCCTTGCTTGGGCAAAAATTAAAAGATAAAAAACTTTTTTTGAGTTGAGAATGTAATAAATTACACAAAATCTTGTATGAGGCGATCTCAAGGTGGGGCCTCTCATACAAGCATGATGTTATGCTTGTATATAGAGGTAGTCTCACATTGAGGCCGCCTCATACAAGACTTATTGATAAATAAATATTGGCTAGGTTGGTAGGACTATTTTAGCAAATTTTTAGGCCTTGTGTTGATTGGGTGTAATCCAACGAAAGAACTTCAACTTCCAAGGAATAATGAGAAGTTACATGGTTTGGTTCATTCACATCCATGGAAATTGAAATTCCATGTAAGTTGAACTTCCCATGACCCATGGGAAGTTGTTTACTAGGGGGCTAGGTAAGTCCAACTTCCAATGCTAATTAGCTCAAATAGCGTTTTTATCCTTGAAAGTTAAAAATAGTAATTGCATGTGGATTGGACAATTTGTCATTTTGCTTTTATTTCCAATGAAGTACACTTAATGAACCAAATTAAGGTATTTCCATGAAATTAAAACTTACATAGGAAGTTGAAGTTCCATGGTAGTACACCTTCCCCATGTAAGTTGATACAATTGAACCAAACAAGGCGTTAATAGTCTCTTGGACTAAAGGAGATTCTAGTATCGGTCTCTTATTGTGAGGTGGCACATAAATAGTAAATCAAAATATCCATTTAGAGACTATAGCTTTGTTTGATTCACCTGAGTAAAACTAATCTGAATGGAACTGAACTGAAATGAATTAAACTGAATTGATTTTTTTAGTCGACCGTGAACCATTCAATTTAAAATTCGTCCAAACATACTCAATATTGGATTCATTTGAAAGTATCCGTTGAGATATCTCCGATGACATAATTATCATCATGAAGTTATTTCGAAATTAAAAGTTATATGAGTGATAAAGTTACCGCTCTAGAAAGATTTAGTCAATTTTCTTAAACATCATTGATCTCTTTGTTTTAAGGGAAAGACGATTGCATATTTTTCGCCAATTTTTTGTTATTGCTTTGAGGGGTAATTAACGGGTCATTAGTTGTTCTCTTTAAGACGAAAATATTTTTCTTATTTTTTGGGTAAATCTTTATTTTTTGGGTAAATGTTTCCAGAGTTGGTACTTTCCTTTAGATCGTAAATAGATTGGCCATAATAAAGGAGGAGATTCGAAGTTGAAGTTCCATGGTAGTACACCTTCCCCATGTAAGTTAATACAATTGAACCAAACAAGGCGTTAATAGTCTCTTGGACTAAAGGAGATTCTAGTATCGGTCTCTTATTGTGAGGTGGCACATAAATAGTAAATCAAAAGATCCATTTAGAGACTATGGCTTTGTTTGATTCACCTGAGTAAAACTAATCTGAATGGAACTGAACTGAAATGAATTAAACTGAATTGATTTTTTTAGTCGACCGTGAACCATTCAATTTAAAATTCGTCCAAACATACTCAATATTGGATTCATTTGAAAGTATCCGTTGAGATATTTCCGATGACATAATTATCATCATGAAGTTATTTCGAAATTAAAAGTTATATGAGTGATAAAGTTACCGCTCTAGAAAGAATTAGTCAATTTTCTTAAACATCATTGATCTCTTTGTTTTAAGGGAAAGACGATTGCATATTTTTCGCCAATTTTTTTTTTTATTGTTTTGAGGGGTAATTAACGGGTCATTAGTTGTTGTCTTTAAGACGAAAATATTTTTCTTATTTTTTGGGTAAATCTTTATTTTTTGGGAAAATGTTTCCAGAGCTGGTACTTTCCTTTAGATCGTAAATAGATTGGCGATAATAAAGAAGGAGATTCGAATTTAGATTTCAATTCCTAAAAAAAGAAAAAAAAAAGAGAGGATAAAATAAGATCATTATTGGTCAAAAGGTGAAAGGTAGAGAGTAGTCCGTAATAAAGGGAGATGGTGAAGAAACGTGGTTTGTTTATGAACGGTAGGATTTAGAACCCGGAGGAGTAAGGAAGGTCGTTGGATCGGCATATAGCGATAGAAGATAGATGTGAAGAAACCCTATTTATCACCGCCCCCCCCCCCCCATATATATAGTTGTACTTTTTGTTTCATCAGTCGACCGAGAACCTCACATTCACATATCTTCAAAGTTCAAGAGATTGAAAGTGTTTCTCTCTCTCTCTCTCTCTCTCTCTCTCTCTCTCTCTCTCTCTCTCTCTCTCTCTCTCTCTCTCTCTCTCTCTCTCTCTCTCTTCTCCTATTTCACTCCAATCAATTTATCACAAATTAAACCCCTCCCCCCAAAATAATCTCAAGAGTCTCTGCTTTTCTCTCTTCTTCTATCTCAAAAAGTCTTGAGTTCCCTTACTTCTCCATCTCCATCTCCATCTTCGTATTGACAGATCTTGATTCATAAAATTCCCCTTTTTTTTCCTTTATCCTCTCTCAATCAATTCAATCCAATTCATCCCAAATTAAACCCCACCAAATAATCTCGCAGTTTGCAGATCTTGATTGCAAGAAATCCCCCCTTTGCTTCTCTCCCTTCATCTCTGTCTCTCAATTCAATTTATCTTGTACAATCGCTCAGAAGAAAAATGTATGTTTAAAATACGGTTTGAATCTCATTATGTTGAAATTCTGTATAATTCTCATGTTTAAATATGTTAAATTTCTCATGAATTTCATGTTTAAATACCGTATAATTTATCCTCTTAAATACCGTATAAATATATAATACCGTATAAATTTAAATACGGTATAAATCTCAATTTTAATTTCTCCAGTTAAAATACTCAGCCCATTCTATCGTTTTAGAGTCAAAAAATTGGCGGACTTACCTGTTGGGCCGTTTTGGGTTTTTCCATTAACGAACCTAAAAGTTATATGAGTGATAAAGTTACCGCTCTAGAAAGAATTAGTCAATTTTCTTAAACATCATTGATCTCTTTGTTTTAAGGGAAAGACGATTGCATATTTTTCGCCAATTTTTTTATTATTATTTTGAGGGGTAATTAACGGGTCATTAGTTGTTGTCTTTAAGACGAAAATATTTTTCTTATTTTTTGGGTAAATCTTTATTTTTTGGGAAAATGTTTCCAGAGCTGGTACTTTCCTTTAGATCGTAAACAGATTGGCGATAATAAAGAAGGAGATTCGAATTTAGATTTCAATTCCTAAAAAAAGAAAAAAAAAAAGAGGATAAAATAAGATCATTATTGGTCAAAAGGTGAAAAGTAGAGAGTAGTCCGTAATAAAGGGAGATAGTGAAGAAACGTGGTTTGTTTATGAACGGTAGGATTTAGAACCCGGAGGAGTAAGGAAGGTCGTTGGATCGGCATACAACGATAGAAGATAAATGTGAAGAAACCCTATTTATCACCGCCCTCCCCCCCCCCCCCCATATATATAGTTGTACTTTTTGTTTCATCAGTCGACCGAGAACCTCACATTCACATATCTTCAAAGTTCAAGAGATTGAAAGTGTTTCTCTCTCTCTCTCTCTCTCTCTCTCTCTCTCTCTCTCTCTCTCTCTCTCTCTCTCTCTCTCTCTCTTTTCCTATTTCACTCCAATCAATTTATCACAAATTAAACCCCTCCCCCCAAAATAATCTCCAGAGTCTCTGCTTTTCTCTCTTCTTCTATCTCAAAAAGTCTTGAGTTCCCTTACATCTCCATCTCCATCTTCGTATTGACAGATCTTGATTCATAAAATTCCCCTCTTTTTTCCTTTATCCTCTCTCAATCAATTCAATCCAATTCATCCCAAATTAAACCCCACAAAATAATCTCGCAGTTTGCAGATCTTGATTGCAAGAAATCCCCCCTTTGCTTCTCTCTATTCCATCTCAATTAGTCAGAAATTAAACTGAAAATAATCTCAATAAGTCTACAGATCTTGATTGAAGGAATGGAATTCCCCTGCTTCTCTCCCTTCATCTCTGTCACTCAATTCAATTTATCTTGTAAAATCGCTCAGAAGAAAAATGTATGTTTAAAATACGGTTTGAATCTCATTATGTTGAAATTCTGCATAATTCTCATGTTTAAATATGTTAAATTTCTTCTGAATTTCATGTTTAAATACCGTATAATTTATCCTCTTAAATACCGTATAAATATATAATATCGTATAAATTTAAATACGGTATAAATCTCAATTTTAATTTCTCCAGTTAAAATACTCAGCCCATTCTATCGTTTTAGAGTCAAAAAATTGGCGGACTTACCTGTTGGGCCGTTTTGGGTTTTTACATTAACGAACCTAAAAAATCTGAACCCTCTTACCCGTTTTGAGTTTTTACAGTTGGGCCTAGCTCATTCAATGGTTCAATTTGGGCTGGGAACTACTTCAATCGGCTATGTATACATAATAATAAACCCTAGTTAATTAAAACCCTAATCCCTAACAATATGGTTTTTACTTTGAAATTGGAAGATCTAAACGATAGTGATAAAGTTTCTTTCAATCTTTATGCTCCTGATATTGTACAGAAATGGGAAACATCAATTTCTGAGATCCGTAAGGTTGTAACAACGGATGGGGAAACCATAACAAGAACATCACATGGTAAGGAAATCGAGGAGATCAAAACCACTGATTTTAAAAACCAATCGGCTATATATACATAAAAATAAACCTTAGTTAATTAAAACTCTAATCCCTAACCAGTGGTTTTAAAAATTTATGACCTTAGGTGTTTTTCATCTACTGCTTCATAATCCGCTCTAGCAACAATAGAGAGAGGGAAGAAAGGGTATCTCTTAGGCCCTGTTCTTTTCGTCGTTTCCACGCTGCATTCCGTTCCGTTCCGTTCCAATCCGTTCCGTTCCACCCGTTTTGTTCCGTTCCATTCCGTTCAGTTCCGTTCCTCACCGTCCCGCACCATTCCGTTGAAGAGAACAGGGCATTATTAAAACCAGTGGTTTTGATCTCTTCGATTTCCTCACCATGGGATGTTCTTGTCATGATTTCCCCATCCGTTGTTACAACCCTACGGATCTCAAAAATGATGTTTCCCATTCCCGTACAATGTCAGGAGCATAAAGATTGAAAGAAACTTTATCACGATCGTTTAGATCTTCCAATTTCAAAGTAAAAACTATACTGTTAGGGATTAGGGTTTTAATTAACTAGGGTTTATTATTATGTATATATATAGCCGATAGAAGTAGTTCCAGCCTAAATTGAACCATTGAATGAGGTAGGCCCAACTGTAAAAACTCCAAATGGGTAAGAGGGTTCGGATTTTTTAGGTTTGTTAATGTAAAAACCTAAAACGGCCCAATAGCTAAGTCCGCCAATTGTTTGACTCTAAAACGATAGAATGGGCTGAGTATTTTAACTGGAGAAATTAAAATTGAGATTTATAACCGTATTTAAATTTATACGGTATTATAGATTTATACGGTATTTAAGAGGATAAATTATACGGTATTTAAACATGAAATTCGGGAGAAATTTAACATATTTAAACATGAGAATTATACAGAATTTTAACATAATGAGATTCAAACCGTATTTTAAACATACCTTTTTCTTCTGAGCGATTGTACAAGATAAAATGAATTGAGTGACAGAGACGAAGGGAGAGAAGCAGGGGAATTCCATTCCTTCAATCAAGATCTGTAGACTTATTGAGATTATTTTCGGTTTAATTTCTGACCAATTGAGATGGAATAGAGAGAAGCAAAGGGGGAATTTCTTGCAATCAAGGTCTGCAAACTGCGAGATTATTTGGTGGGGTTTCATTTGTGATGAATTGAATTGAATTGATTGAGAAAGGATAAGGGAAAAAAGAGGGGAATTTTATGAATCAAGATCTGTCAATACGAAGATGGAGATGGAGAAGTAAGGGAATTCAAGACTTTTTGAGATAGAAGAAGAGAGAAAAGCAGAGATTTTGAAGATTATTTTGTGGGGAGGGGTTTAATTTGTGATAAATTGATTGGAGTGAAATAGGAGAAGAGATTTGGATGTGATAAATTTATTTGGATAGGGGTTTAATTTGTGATAAATTAATGTGGCGCGCACATCGAGCATCATATATGAACACTAGTTTAAGCACGGACTCGTTAATATCTCTCGAAAATAAAAGCACGGACTCGTTAATATCTCTCAAAAATATAGATAACTTTTTAGCTGATATCTCATGCCTCTTTTGTACTGCACAACTAATTTTACATTTGACTATTTTAATTTTCTTGGTATGAAATATCCTTTTAAATTGATGTATATCTAAAATAGAACGAATGTAAAAAATATGAATTTATAAAAATGATTTTTGAGTTACTTCAAAATTCAATAACGAAAAAGAAAAATCAATTTAATGAAGTAAGATTTATAATTTTTAGAATTACAAAACTAAAAATACATTTTTTTAGTTTGAAATAATATAGAAATAAATCATATAATAAAGTCGAGTGATGATAATCATGTGGCACTTGGAGATGATATTTGTTAAGCTACATGTGACAAAGTTGTGCACATGTAGCGTCTAACATGTCATTTTCACACGAACACTATTCTCTCTAATATGGCGTCTACATTTTATCTCCGTGCTTCGCACGGACTCGTGAATAATTTCAATGAGAATAACCAAATTGTTGTTGATGTTTTGTAGATTATACATTACATATATATATATATATATATATATATATATATATATATATATATATATATATATATATATATATATATATATATTTCGCGTTATAGATATCTAATATTCATGTTCTTACTGAAAATGGTTATGGTAATGAACTCAAATATTCAATCATATTTATTCTAATATTATTTTTTTATTAGTATTTTGTACATTCCTTTTACTTTAAAATTAAATCTAATATAAATCTTTATTCTAAAATAAAATAACAAATGTTTCACCTAGAATTATCAATATTATAATAATACACTTAAGGGGTATTTCTATAAATTTATTCAGTGTTTTAGATGTGAACAATCGTCATGTAAAATATAAGAGATAATTTTTAGGGTTGCGCAACAAAAATTATTTGTAATTTTAAACAATAATACGTAAAAAAATCATAAGTGTGATATATCATAATTATAACTCAGGTAGTTTTAATGAGGATGCATTATTGGATGAAACTTGCATGGTTTTGTTAGTCGGCATTCATACGTATCAACTCCACACGAATATGGGTCACTTAGTTAGCGTCATATGTGTCATCCCCACACAAAAAGGATCGAACTTTAAGTGTGTAGGTTAAATATAAAACATACATATCTCATTTTGAAGAACTTTTCAATTCTGGTCAATTATGTAAGAATTTTAATTTTTTAAATTGCGTAACAAAAGTTATTTTAGATTATAATTTAAGCAATATACTAATAAGTATATTATGTGATATTAATTAAGTCAATTAATGATGATGCATCAATGTGTGTGACACTTGGATGACTTGCTTATTTGTCAACCAATCACGAACATGACTCTCCTACGTGGCAGTTTACGTGTCAACCCCACACGATGTGACTCGCAAGGGTGGCGTCCTCGTGTCGTCACCACACGAATAATGACCCAGTTATGTGGGGGCTTACTTGTCAGCTTCACACGAATATGACCTTTTACATGGTGCCTATGTGTCATCTCTACACCAACATGGTGCTCTTATGTGGCGTCCGCGTCATAGAAAAAGACCTAACTTTATATTAGAGTCAAATATAGGACATATGTATCTCGTTTTGAATACGTTAAAAATCATAACTAAGTGTGATGTTTCATTATTATGACTTAGATAATTAAAAAGGATGCATTATTGGATGAGACATGCATACTTAGTCGACAATTATACGTGCCAACTCCACACGGATATGGATCGCCTAGTTGGCGTCCTATGTACACTCCCCCACACAAAAAGGATCGAACTTTAAGTGTGTAGGCACATATAGGACATATACATCTCTGTTTGAAGTACTTTTCAATCCTGATCCAATTATATAAAAATTATAATCTTTTAAATTGCGTAACAAAAGTTATTTTAGATTATAATTTAAACAATATGATAATAAATATATTATGTGATAATAATTAAGTCAAGTAATGATGATGCATTAATGCGTGTGACACTTGGATTACTTGCGTGTGTGGTGCTTTACGTGTACGTGTCAAACCAACACGATGTGGCTCGCGAGGGTGGCGTTCACGTGTCGTCACCACACGAATAATGACCCAGTTATGTGGAGACTTACATGCATGTTAGCTCCACACGAATATGACCTCTTACATGGCACCTATGTGTCATCTCTACACCAACATGGGGCTCTTATGTGGCGTCCTACGTGTCATAGAAAAAGACCTAACTTTATATCAAAGTCAAATATAGGACATATGTATCTCGTTTTGAACTATTTTTCGATTCAGATCTAATAAAGTAAATATTTTAAATTTTCAAGTTGCGTAGCTAAAGTTATTTTATTATATAATTTGAACCAATACGCTTTTAATAATATTAATGTTGTATTAATGAGGCAACAGTGATGATGAATAAATGTGTGACACATATGCATGAGCTGCTTACGTGGCGACTTATGTGTCAGCTCCACACGAACTACACCTCTTATGTGGCGCCTACATGTCATGACCACACCAACTTCACCCACCTAATTGGCATCCCACGTGTCATATCCACACGTGTTACACTCAACTTTATATATATACTAGTTTTATGTCCGTGCTTCGCACGGACTCGTTAATATCTCTCGAAAATGAAGATAAATTTATAGGTGATAACTCATGCCTATTTTCTAGGTGATACCTCATGCATGTTTTATACTGCACAATTAATCTTATTTTTAACTGTTTTAATTTTTTGGTATGAAATGTCCTTTTAAATCAATCTATAACTAAAATAGAATGAATGTAAAAAAGATTAATTTATGAAGATAATTTGAGGCCTACTTCAAATTCCAAAACAAAAAAGAAAAATCAATTTAATGAAGTAAGATTTATAATTTTTAGAGTTACGTAACTAAAAAATTTATTTTTTTAGTTTAAAATAATATAGAATTAAACCATATAATAAGGTCGAGTGATGATAATCATGTGGGACTTGGGCATAATATTTGTTAAGCTATATCTGGCATAGTTATGCACATGTAGCATCTAACATGTCATTTTCACACGAACATCCCCTCTTATATGGCGTCTACATGTTATCAGCGCAGGGAAAAAACCTAACTTGTATAGGACATACATATTCCATTTTGAAACTTCTTTACAAATTTAATCCATTGGACTAAGATTTATAAATTTTTGACTTACGTAACTAAATTATTTTATTTTTGTAATATAAAAATATGCTAATATATAAATATTTGATAAATTCAACTAATATGCTAAAATATAAATATGTAATGTAATAAATCCAACTGATGATAACGCATTAATGGGTGACACTTGGATAATGAGTTGTTAGGCTATGTGGTAATCTTTGCTTATGTGGCTGCTTAGGTGTCATCGTCACATGAAATTGTGTCTCTACGTGGCGTCCTACGCGTGTCATGCCCACATGAATTGAACTTGGATGATATTTGTTTAGTTATGTAGCAAAGTTGTGCACATGTAGCGTCTACGTGTTATTTTCACACGGACATTCCCTCTTATGTGGCGTCTACATGTTATCACCGCACAGAAAAGACCCAACTTGTATAGGACGATGCTACATGTGCACTACTTTGCTTATGTGGCGGCTTAGGTGTCATCGTCACACGGATTTGGGCTTCTACGTGGCGTTTCACATGTCATGCCCACAAAAAATTGAGCGCTTATGTAGCATCTCACGTGGCGTGCCCACATGAAATTGACTCACTTTTATATCACCAATCGAATTAGGACCCAGTTTTAGTGTGATATACTCAATTAATGTATTGCCAGTATGATTATTCTACGTATTTTATCATTAACCTATTTAAAACTTTCCCGAAAAAAGGTCAAACTTTATAAGCTTAAATATAGGACATATACATCTCATTTTGAAGTATTTTTCATTTCCAATGTAATGACGTAAAACTTAGATTTTTTATAATTGTGTAACCAAAGTTATCTTATTTTTTAGTTTGAAACAAATAGGCTAATAATTATAAATATTATATTTAGTTACTGTATTAATGTCAAGAATGAGGATGCATTTATTAATGTCACTTGTACGACTTGCTTATGTGTCCGCTTATGTGGCACTTAGGGGTCATCACCACATGAAATTTGGTCTCCAATGTGGCGTCCTACGTGGTGTGCCCACGCGAAATTGACTCAACTTTATATAGTTATCTTACATGTCTTATCCACTTAACTTGGACGAAAACTTATAGAATATATATATCTCATTTTAAAGTACGTTTTAAATTCAATTCATTGAAATAAGACTATAATTTTTGAGTTACGTAACTTATTTTATTTTCTATTTTGAAACAATATACTAATTTATAATAAAATTAATTATCGATGATGTATTAAACGCGTGACACTTGGATTATTTGTTAGCAGTAGGTGATTTATACTCCCCTTTTCACCTACCTACATAGAGCCTTTCCCTCTCTCTCTCTCTCTCTCTCTCTCTCTCTCTCTCTCTCTCTCTCTCTCTCCTGCCCACTCTCCCTCTCTCCTGCCCGTGGACCTCACCTGCCTATCCCAGCTCCACGAAACTCCGTGTAGCTGGGAGTATATAAAAATTTGCGATTTGTTAGGCTATATGGCAAGCTTATACGTATACCGAGGTGGCGCCTATGTGTAATCTTCACACACCACATATCCCTCTTATGTGGCGTCCATATTTCACCCTCACACAAAAATACATATGTATATCATTTTGAAGTATTTTTCGAACCTGATCCAATGGAGTAAGAATTATAATTTTTAAAGTTGCGTAATCAAAGTTATTTTATTTTATAATTTGAATAAAATTATAATTGTTATATTATGTTGTATTTATGAAGTTAAATAATGATCATTAATGATTGACCCACTTGGATGGTGGCTTAGGTGGCAGCATATGTGTCATCACCACACGAATTTGGCGCTGCGTGACATCCCATGTGTCATCCTCACATGAATATAGGCGCTTGCGTGGCATCCCACGTAGCGTGGGCACACAAAATGAACTCACTTTTATATATATATATATATATATATATATATATATATATATATATATATATATATATATATATGAGTGCATATTTCACCCATGGGCTTTTGAGTGGATTATTGAACTATGTGACAAGTCAACAGTACCACCTGGAGTTCACGTGTTAAATTCAACCCCTCTACGACATGCATATCCACATCAACCTCGACCCAGATCAATAATTTCCCGACTAAAAAAAGAAATGCTTGAGCTACTTGGGATATATACCCCGCATCATTAGAATCCCACTAGAAAGCTGACCTTTTGCGGCTTGATAAAGCCATTTTACTGACAGTGATCAAACCATTTGAGAATTGTGAGAGAGAGAGAGAGAGAGAGAGAGCGAGCGAGAGAGAGAGAGATTAAGGAAAATCATTATCGTTGCTGATTGCGTTATCCCACTTCGAAATCCGGTAAGTTCTGTGTTTTTGTCCCTTCAATTTCCTTTCTTTTTTATTCATATTCCGCTGCTGCTGTAATTTCGCCGTTTCTGGAAACTAAGACAATGCCGGATCAATTTGGATCCTTTATCATTCATTGAATTGCATTTCTTATTCCCAATGGCAATTTTATTTCCTTTTTTTTTTCTTTTTAATTTCTTCTAGGGCAGAAAGGCAGTTTCAGTGGGTGTAATTTACTCATAAACTTAATTACTACCAATACCCTTTTGACTTTTATTTTTCCTTCCTGGTTGGTCACTGGTAATGTTTTGTAGGTATAAAAATGCAAGCATCAAATCATCTGGTCAAAGGGAACTTGGGTTTTGAAGTTCAGAACGGTAGAGGGTCTTTGGCTGTGGCTGGGCTTGGAGGATTTAGGAATTCAAGTTCAGCTCTTAGCAATAATCTGAGATTTGTGAACGGTGATTATAAGAAAGGTTTTAATTCTTGTAAATTGAGTTGTGGGTCAGTTACAATGGGAGCTGGATTTGCAAGAATGAGTCTTGATCATGTTTTCCAGACCTCAGCCAAGTACAGATCAGTCAAAACACAAGCTACTTCTGGTTTGTTTTTTAATTACTATACATGTATATATGCCATATGCTATCTTTGCTGTCCAAATTGTGTTGTTGGTTTTCACTTTTTATTATAGGGTAAGGTATTTAGGTAATTTTGCTTGTTCTATGGAAATGGGCCATAACTGCAACTGTGCTACTTTAACTGTGTGATATTCCAAATGAGCTAATGGTGGTTTTGAGCATCTTGTTTATATGTAATGTAGCTCATTTTCTAGTAACGCGTGGATTCTTAGATGTTATTTGTGAATTGTGAATCCTACACTGACCTTGCCTAGTGGAGGAACGAACTTGAAGACCATGATTTGGCTTGATGTTGTATTGGAACCGTATCGAATGGATGGATACTTTTTTGCTTATCTGGTTACTAGCTTGATCAACTAGTCATTGCTAGGTTGTTGTTTTCCTCTTAGGTATCAGCTGTATTTTGACAGTCATTCAATGGCATCTCATGTTGTACGAATCTGTTTGTGTTGGCTATCTTTGTCTGCTTCATGTTCAGTTACCAATACCCATTGTAGCCTGTGCTATGCAAAAGGCTTCATTTTCATTTAACTCTATGAACTATGATATGATGGCTTTTCTGGAACAAATTTCAAACGCATTATTGTGCACATATTGCAGGAGATCACGAAGATCCTGCTCCTGTCAAATTTCAAGGCAAATCTTCTGCGTCAGTTTTGCCGTATGTTGGTGTTGCTTGCTTAGGAGCAATTTTGTTTGGATATCACCTTGGGTATGTGTCGATTATCACGTAGCATTTTGCTTTTCTATGTTTTATCAGGCCTTAGTTTAGCTTGTGAGGAGGTCTACTAGACGTCTAGGCCATTAGTTGGTGGAAAATTGGCTCAGAAAGGTACAAGAACTGAGCTGGACATCTGCTTATTATTTCATTAAATGTTTTTTCTTTTCCACATCGTCATTTGTTTTTATGGTTCTATACACTTCAGTACTCTTTATTTACTAAGCATTTCGTGGGGTATACTATATACATGTTCATTTGCATGGAAGCTGTTGATTAGATGTTCTTATCATTGGAGGAGGGGAGATATAAACACAAAGGAAAAGGGAAGAGCATGACGCTCTGAGAACTGGAAGTCAGTGGCTGTCACTTTCTCATGATTTACTTCTTGAAAATTGGTACTGTGATGAATATTAGAAATTAGTTATAGCAGGAATGGGAACATTTCCTTCTCCTTTTTTTCCTTGTTCTTTTTAAGATAAGAAGGGATGGGAAAATTACTCATGACATGAATATCTTCTATGTTCCCTTTTTAAAGGCCGGATTCATTTATAACTCACATGGCTTTCTCATGTTTCTATATTATATCTTTAGGCCTGGCACTCAAAACTTCTTTTCTCATTTGCTGAATTCTTCCACAGGCATGCCTGAAGGTAGTTACTCTTGTACAACTGCAAAGTATTTTCTTTTTTTGGCCTCCCACCTGCCACCTGGCACGATAATGGTTTGGCCAGGAGAGTTAAATTCTATTTTGTTCTTTACTTTTCTGTGCTTGGGTTGAGCTCTTGATTTGTATAATAAAAGGATTAAGGGAATAACCCAAGAAAGGATGTCATGATGTTCGGTTTATTGTTATTACTATTGTTTTTTTTAGATAAAGAGTGTTATTAGTATTGTTATTATTTATTTATTTGTTTGTTTTTTTTAAGAAACTTTTAGTGTAATTTCTACTTTCAACTGTGGTGACCTCTCTGCTATATGCGTATTGGCTTATTGCTCTATTTGTGGTTTTTGTAATTCCTTTTTGAGGGGTGGTTCTTACCGTTGTTTAGGGGCTATATGCTGCTTGCAAGAATCTCATTATCAGGCTGTTTTTTTTTTTTTTTCTTCATTCGTGCAGTGTAGTGAATGGAGCTCTTGAGTATCTGTCTGCAGATCTGGGTATTGCTGGCAATACTGTCTTACAAGGCAAGTCAGATCATGATTATATCGCTTTTAGAATGGAGCTGTGTAGCATATTTCAAGTTCTTTTTTGCAACTCAAAAAGAATTTGTCAGCTTCTATAACAAATAACATGGGAGCAAATGTATAAAAGGAAGGATAAACCGTTTCCATCCAAGGCATACTATTCCTTGTAATTACTTTGGAGGCCTTCCTTTTGCTTAGGATGCCCTATCATGATATCATCATTGTCTTATCAGATTCAAATCACTCACAGGAACATAACTTTTGTTGTTTTGTTTTACAAATTTTTCTTGTGGTGGTCCTGTAGGATGGGTTGTGAGCATATTGCTTGCTGGTGCCACTGTGGGTTCATTTACTGGTGGGTCTTTGGCTGATAAGTTTGGAAGAACGAGAACCTTCCAGTTAGATGCTATTCCTCTGGCAATAGGAGCCTATCTCTGGTTCGTATTCCCTTCTTCAAGATTATACTCCTCGCTTGCAGCAGCTCACTAATAACATTTCTGTCCTGAATCTTTCAGTGCCACTACACAGAGCGTACAGACAATGATGATCGGTCGGTTGCTTTGTGGCATTGGAATAGGCATATCATCCGCTTTAGTTCCATTGTACATTTCTGAGGTGATAATTTCTGTAGATTTGTTTATCTGTGCTCTGTTCAGATCACCTCCCCGTTCATGAATATTAAACAGATATAATTTCTGCTTGACAGATCTCGCCAACGGAAATTCGAGGTGCACTAGGTTCTGTCAACCAACTTTTTATTTGCATTGGGATTCTTGCAGCATTGGTGGCTGGATTGCCTTTGGCGGGAAACCCTTTATGGTACTCCTCCTGCTCCTTAATATAGGTCGTTTAAGGTTGTTGCACACGAACAAAGAAAGCTATTAAATAGTCTCTATTTAAAATAAGTCATATCTGACTACTTTACCCTTTGACTTTAGATTTAGCAAAGAAGGTGGACAATTAATAAGGTATTGTGAAACAAGGGTAGAATGGGTAAAGAATATTAAATACTTTATTGGAATTCTTAAATGGCTTAATATGAGATAAAACCAGTTTTCATAAAAGACTTAAATTAAGGAAGGAAGGGAATACTTCATATCTCTGTTGCTGTATTCTTGTCCGGCTGAAGAGCTGATGTGTTGTTGAGGATGGTGCTGCCAGATATGCTGTGTCATGTCATCAAATAGTCTAAGATGACCTTTATATATTAGGAAAAATATCACTTAAATGATGATTAATGTCTGTTGAGTTTGGTTAGAGATATCACAAAGTCACAAGTCAAATTTATGGCACTACCCAACCTAAGAAGTTGTATTAGCAGCTGCATATTGTCATGAGATCAACATTATAACCAGCTTTGGTTTGTACTTCATTTCCTCGCAGCATTCTAGATCTCTTCCTAAGGAAGGATTCAGCCTTTTTTTTAGCAGCTTAGCCTAGGATCTTCCAGCTATACCTGGTTGGTAAAGGGCTTGAAACGCATCCGTATTGTCTGTCAACATATATTTGCCACTGGATTTATGCTTTTGGATGTCTTGTAGAGAATTTATAGGAGTAATGAACTGACTGCCTGTTTCTCTCCATACTTACCTACATCAAAAGAGTTATGGTGACTCAATTTTGAACCTGGAAATCTCAGATAATACTAGTTTGTGCCCTAGAGTTGAGTGCGTAGGTTATCTCATGGTTGCAAATTGGTGCTAGTACATTCTTGTGGATTATTCGATTATATATCTGCTTTGTGGATTATTCGATTATATATCTGCTTTCCGCCAGCCTATTTGTAAGTAGATAATATTTTGCATCTCTTCCTCTCTCTCTGCCCAGGTGGAGAACAATGTTTTGGATTGCAGCTATTCCCTCTGTTCTATTAGCTCTTGGGATGACTATGTGTCCAGAAAGCCCTAGATGGCTTTTTCAGGTGTTTGTCCGATTGCATTTTCCTTTATAATTTCCATTTCGTCCATGCTGTGGTCAGGATTATCAGAACAATTACTTTTGTTTAATCAGAGACTTCTCAGCTGAAACATTATTTTTGCAGCAAGGCAAAGTTGCAGAAGCTGAGAAAGCTATAGCAGCCCTGTATGGAAAAGAAAGGGTTCCTGAAGTTATGAATGATTTGAGAGCAGCTGTTCAAGGTTCTTCTGAACCAGAAGCTGGGTGGTTTGATTTGTTCAGTAGCCGCTATAGGAAAGGTACAACTGCATAATACACCCTCTCTTCCACCCATCAGCCTAGGACAAAAAAACTAACAACCCAAGTTTATTTTCTTTGGATGGGGGGTTGGGTAGTTATGAGTTTGTGTTTTAATCTATTATGAACCATAGACTCTATTCTCTTTCACAAGCTACTCTTTCTCTTGAAAGTTGGAATTTGGATAGGGTTGATAGGCTGTTTATATGTAACATTCACTCATGAAGCACTTGTAAATCATTCAATATGTAGGTCAACAAGTTATCTAGGTGAAAAAGCCTTGTGGATTCTACTCCTACAAGTTCATTCCCCTCAGCTAGAAGCTTGTAGATGTCTGATTGAACTCCCCACAGCCTTGTGGATTTGTTGGTCATTTATATCGTTAAGGGAAGTGAGGGAGGTCAGCGTGTAAAGCTATCCGCTTCCCAGCCAAGAAGCTAGGGTTTATCCCATTTACTTTGTCCTCTGGTTGAGATGTCATAGCTGTGTGGAAATTGGGCTTCATTCCCTCCTTCTTGACACTGCCTTACAGAAAATCATTCTCTTTCTGTTGAAATAATACTTGACTATGATCCTTTCCACTTAATAATTTCATAATTGTCCTAATCAACTTTCTACTATAAGTAGTACCCAATCTGACAGCAGGTTAAGATTAACTAAATTTAAGCTCTTGGTGAATGCGTTCTTTTTAAAAATGTCATCCTTGGGAATTGGGATCTCTTATTGGATAAGCACTTATCATGCTTTTTATTATATTATATCTGTTCCTGAGAAGCACATATCATCTTGTCTATGCTTTCTGTCTCAATTACGGGGTACCAAAGATGTGACATTAGATATAAAACTATAAGGGTATTTTTAAGCCTTTGAGGACATTGTTTTTCAGTGTCTGGTATGTAGAAATGCTACACTTTGATCTCACTTGTATTTTTACTGATAAACAGTATTCTTGATGTAAATGTAATAATTATCCTATGATGCAGTGGTAAGTGTTGGTGCTGCACTTTTCCTGCTCCAGCAGCTGGCAGGAATCAATGCTGTGGTATATTACTCCACTTCTGTGTTCCGTAGTGCTGGGATTACATCTGATGTTGCAGCTAGTGCTCTGGTAGGGGCATCAAATGTTTTTGGTATGTTGCAATTAAAGACTTGCATATCTTCTTCTTTTTTTTTGGTTAGTTTTTTTTTTTTTTTTTCCCATGTCATTCAAACTCGTACTTGAGCTCTTTGTTTCTGTGTAGGCACTGCTATTGCCTCTTCTTTGATGGACAGGCAAGGAAGAAAAAGCCTACTGATCACAAGTTTCTCAGGAATGGTAGGATTTGCTCTAACTCTTAAAGGGTTGCTTATCAATGGGCTTCATTTTCAATCTTAAGTTCGCCTTGTCATTTGTGTTGATTTTTTCCTCCTATGCTGGGACTTTGACAGTCTCAATGTGATGTCTGAAACTAAATCATCAAAACCGGCTTTTGCCCATAACTCATTTGCCTGTTAGTTTTTGCTCTGCATTGCAGCGAGTTTGTTTTTGTTACACCTTTTGTCGAATAGATGTAGGTTTGTGTATACTCACTACATATGAGATGTAGTGGTATATTTAGTTAATTGGAAATTAATTCCATTACAATTGCCATATGTTCTGACAAATTACTTTCTTGGGAACTTCCTCTTCTTGAAGGCTGCTTCAATGTTGTTGCTGTCACTGTCATTCACATGGAAGGTTCTGGCTCCATATTCTGGCACGCTTGCTGTACTAGGAACCGTTCTGTGAGTCTTTTAACTTGAGGGATTTGTTGCTGCTGCTTTGATCCTGGTTAATGATAGTAATATTTAACATCCCTGCAGATATGTGCTTTCCTTCTCGCTTGGAGCTGGTCCTGTGCCTGCTCTGCTACTTCCAGAGATTTTCGCCTCCAGAATCCGAGCAAAAGCAGTTGCTTTGTCTCTGGGAATGCATTGGGTAAGTTATTTGCCACTATTTGTATTACTGATTTTCTGCTTGCTAAAACTTTGTAAATATCTCTCTGGCAGCTCATTGGAAGTAACAAGATCATAAGTTCATATCAATTTTGTTTTACCCTTTTGCAGGCTTCGAATTTCGTGATAGGTCTCTACTTCTTGAGCGTTGTGACCAAGTTTGGAATCAGCAGAGTTTATCTGGGTTTTGCATCAGTTTGCATACTGGCAGTCTTGTACATAGCTGGCAACGTAGTGGAAACAAAAGGCCAATCACTGGAGGAAATAGAGCGTGCTCTAAGCCCAGTTGTTTGATTAATGAAAATGGTGTCAATAATCCCCGGATATCGGACATCCTAGAATTCTAGCTCAAACCCCTGTAAACATCTGGAATATAATGTCTATGTTATTTCTGCTGCCTCTCATTGCTCCGTTCTCTCTTAAACTCACTTCACAAAACATTCCATGTCTTGTTTGATACTAGTTTATACGATTTCCGCGTACTAGTCTTCTTAGCTAAATTTGAAAAATGACAAGCTTCAAGCCTTTACAAAGCTAATTGAAGAACCTTGGTTCTTTTCTGCTATCTACGCGAGCCCAGACCACACCAAGAGACAGGAACTGTGGGATATTTTGTCCAATCTGGCGTCTTCTCTTAACCTACCATGGGTTCTTGCAGGCGGCTTTAATGAGACCACATCATTAGAGGAGCTTCATGGGGGTAATTCTGATATGCAACGGAGGTGCAACCAATTTAAGAACTGGATTGAAAACACTTCATTGATTGATCTTGGTTTCTTGGGACCTAAATTTACTTGGTCTCGTGGGAGATGTATGGAATCACGTAAAGCAGCTAGATTGGATAGAGGTCTTTACACAGCTACTTGGCGTGTTCGGTTTGCTGAGGGAGCGGTGAAGCACCTGCCTGCAATTAACTCTGACCATACGCCCCTTCTGATCAATACGAATGGGTTTGTCGCTCCACCTAGGGGCCCAAAACCATTCAGGTTTTTGTCCTTATGGCTAGCTCATGATAAATTTGATGAATTCGTAAAAAATACCTGGGAGAATGACGTTCCTATTGTCCCCTTCCTGCAAAAGTTTGCATCTCATTTGCAAGATTGGAACCAACATATGTTTGGTAATATTTTTCGAAAGAAAAGATAATTATGGGGACGCATTCAGGGCATTCAACGTGAGCTTGCGGAGAGGGGGAATAATTTCCTCGCTAAATTTGGAAATTCAGTTGCATCGTGAACTGGATGAGGTGCTCAATCAGGAAGAGGAGTTATGGTTTCAGAAATCTCGTTTGGAATCTCTACGAGATGGGGATCGCAATACAACTTATTTCTCACAAGGCCATTCACACCAAGTGACATTAAAGCGGTTATTTTCTCTATGGGTGCATACAAAGGTCCGGGTCCGGATGGCTTCCAAGCTTTGTTCTTCCAGCGACAATGTGATGTGATCCAATCTAGCTTCTGTGATGCTGTGCTGAAAATTCTTCGTGGTCAAGAGTTCTCTGAGGGTCTCAATGAGACTCACTTAGTGCTCATACCCAAAGTGGATCACCCACAACAAGCGGCTCAATTTCGACCTATTAGCCTTTGTAACGTCTTATACAAGACGGTGACGAAAGCTATTGCAAATAGGCTGAAAATTATTCTCTCATATATGATTTCTCCCACACAAGGTGTCTTTGTTCCGGGGCGTCAAATCACGGATAATATTATTATTGTACAAGAAGTTTTGCATACCATGAGAAGAAAACAAGGGGAGAAAGACTACATGACTATTAAAATTGATCTAGCAAAAGCATATGATCGATTAAGGAGGGACTTCATTCGAGACACCCTACTCGAAATGCATATTCCACAATTGCTCTTGGATAATATCATGCTTTGTGTCTCGACCCCGTCAATGAGAATCCTCTGGAATGGTTAACCTACGGACGAGTTTATACCCACGAGAGGGATACGGCAGGGAGATCCACTCTCTCCGTACCTTTTTGTGATGTGTATGGAACGCCTCAACCATATCATTGAAGAAGTAGTCAACGCGGGTCTCTGGAAACCTATCTATTATAGCCGTGGGGGACCTCAATTGACTAACCTTTTTTTTGCTGATGATATAGTCCTCTTTGCAGAGGCATCTCCTATCCAAGCTCACGTTGTCAAGCAGTGTCTTCAAAGGTTTTGTGCAGCTTCGGGTGAACTTGTCTCCTTCCCAAAATCACGAGTATGCTTTTCTAATAATGTGAATGATGATAGAGCCAATGAAATTAGTAATATCCTGGGTATTGACGCTATAGATGATTTGGGTTTCTACTTGGGTATGCCTACTATTAATGGACGTGTAACAAAGGCTACATTCTAGCAGTTTATTGATAAGGTGGATCAACGACTCAGTGGGTGGAAAGCAAAGTGCATATCACTAGCAGGGAGAGCAACTTTAATTCAATCTGTGCTTTCCTCGCTTGCAATATACTCTCTTCAAACTACGAAAATTCCACGATCGATATGTGACTCTGTTGATAGAAAGTCGAGAAAGTTCTTTTGGGGAGGGACCTCGGAGGAACGAAAGGTCCATCTCCTCTCATGGGAAACTCTCCAAAAAGGGAGAAACGAAGGTGGGTTGGGGATCAGGTCTACAAGGCAAGCTAATGCAGCATTCTCACTAAACTGGGGTATCGTGTTTTGGCCGAGCCTGGCTCCTTATGGTCACAAGTCCTATGCTCCAAGTATTGTAAGGGTAGGTGCGATTTGGATATGTTCACAGCTAAGACGAATGCCTCAAATGCTTGGAGGGGTATTGCTGAAAACGCCAAGTTCATACGCTTGGGTACGAGAACGACCATAGGTAATGGAAAAAAAACTTTTTTCTGGGACTATTGTTGGGCGTCCGAGGCACCACTCTCTACTCTTGCTATTGCGCCTATTCCTTTGGACGTGCAAGATAGAACGATGGAGGAATATTGGAGTGAGGATGGGGATTGGAAATGGGACGAGCTCACGGATCTTTTGCACCCGGATACTCTGAAATTGCTGGCATCCCACTCATTGATTCCAAGCCCTGATGCAGAGGACAATTTGTTTTGGGGTGGCTCACGCTTTGGCGAATTCACAGTTAAATCCGCCCTCAAAATAATTCGTAATGAGGGGGAAATAACTAGTGATAAAAGATGGGATATGGCTTGGCGGGAACCGGTGTCGCAGCATATTCGAATGCTTCTTTGGTTAGCTCTACACGATTGGGTGCTATGTAATGCTCGCGAGGACTAGCCACAGACCCGCGGTGCACGAGATGTGGAGCTGATGAGGAAACCCTTGATCATATTTGAGACGGTGCCTTCTAACTCGTATGGTGTGGAATCAATTAAGTGATCGGGCCATCAACCCGAGTTTTTGGTCCACGCCTATGCAAGAATGAATTATCAATAACCTTGATGTCACGGATCCTACCCACGACACGGAAGGGCCCATGAAATTTGCTATCACTATTTGGTGGCTATGGAAATGGAGGAATATTATTGTGCTCGGCCAAGGAGATACAATTCCTATCAACCCAGTTGAGTTCCTCTTCCGCAAGTTTACTGAAATGAAGCAAGCTTTGGCAATGGCGAATCTGCGGGATGAAGAATCACACAGGCCAAGAGTTGAGATTTTAATTAAGTGGGAAGCACCACCCTTGGGTTGGTACCTATTGAACACGGATGGAGCGTCGAGAGGGAACCCGGGCGCCGCGGGTGGTGGTGGAATTCTGCATGATGTACAAGGTAATTTCATCCGTGCCTTTGTTGAAAACTTGGGGGCTTGCACTGTGACGAGGTCGAAAATCCCGGCTTTGCTTCGTGGTATTACTATGGCAAAGGACCTGGGTATTAAAAAGCTTGTGATTAAAATTGATTCAGAGGCCGTCGTTCAGCTCGTGGAACGTGATACAATCCGCAATGGACATGCAATCTTCATTATTAGAAATATTCGTGAGTTGCTGAGACAACCTACCTGGGAGCTCAAGCTTCTCCATTGTTATAAAGAGGCGAATAGAGCTGCGGATTGGCTAGCTAACTGTGGTTGTGATCAGACGGAGAAAGTTTGTTTTTTTAGTCCCCCCCTCCCGGCTTAGTTCCTGTGTTGCATGAGGATGTCATAGGGGTGGCGTGACCACGTAGTGTTAGATCGTTGTAATTTTAGGGGCTTGCCCCTCTACTGCACCAAAAAAAAAAAGCTAATTGAAGACGAGATGAAAAATATAAAAGAAAAGGGTTGCGAAACTTATAATGGAACAAGGTTTTTGGCTTTTATAGACTAGAAATCTCATGATTTTTATAAAGAATTGAAAGGGTGTTGCATTATCAAATAATGGTGGTCTCTGTTAAGTTTTGCACTACTGAGTGGTACTGACCGCATAAGACTTGATCTAGAAGTGGATGGGGTGCGCTACGCCCGTGCTATAATTCTTGCTACATGAATGATCATGAGAGTCAATTTACATGGTTCCAGTTAAAAATTTTGGATTCTTAGAATTTGTTGCATATCCCTGGATGTAAATAGAAGTAGTTGTTCAACATTAACAAAGTAGCGGTAGAATGTAAAATACTCTGTAGATTCACCGAGTCATTTCCTTCAAAAACCAAGTATACAACAGCTACATGATTTTTTTTTCGAATGGACAACAGCTACATGATTGAATGTTGCAATTTGCAAAGACTAATGTCCAGCAATGTAGTAGACATGCCCCTTCCTCACAGCATACAGTCATACAGAAAGAACATAAGCAGCACTCCTCTAACATCATAGTGAATCTTTAGCAGCGAGTACATGTGATGGAAGACGATAAAGTTTGGTGCTATGTTCTTCATAATCTTTTGGTTGAAATTCTCAGGACCATGGCGTTCAGCAATCCCGATTCGTGGCAATCTACTGCTGCATAGCATTATCCTCAACTCAACCACTTCATACACACATCCATGGTCTCCTTCAGGTTGCAAGGAGGAAATCTTGGAAGTTGCATTCAGATTCGCCTGAAACTGCTAGCCTTACATGTTGGCTTTTCTTTCCCACCTTTCCTTCGTGTCAAGCCTATCATCCAAATGAACAAAAGAACAAAAGGATATATTCTATCACTAATTGAGAACTATGATTGTAACAAACCCCAAGCAAGAATGAAATATGCAATAAACAATTGACATCAAAGAAGCTAAAATTATAATGCAGATCTGAATAACAAGCAAAGCTTTTATGTCAATGTCGGATCATTACCCCCAATGCAACTTCTTCCTTTTCAGTGCAGGATGTTCAATAACTTGGGAAGACAAGGATGATGCTTCATTCTTATAATTATTGCTTTTTGAGTTGCTGCTAACACTTGAAATTTTCAACTCCTGAACTGCATTCTCATGTACAGATCCTTCTATATCAAGATCCTCGCCTAAAAGTTTACCTTTTGCACCTGCAATTATACAGATGTTCACACATTACGCAAAATTTGTTAAAACCCATATCAGAAACATATATCATAACCATGAGATCACCTTAGTAATCGCAAAAAATAACAACTTGCCAGATGAACCTCTGTCCTTCTTTTTGTTCTTTGACTTCGATTTCATTTGCAGTCGTCTCCTCTGCAATTCCTACAATACACAAAACCTAAGAAATTAGCAAGCAGTTTCTGCATCCAAGAACAAAAGGCAAATGAACTTTTTTTTTTCTAGATAACATGGGTGTCCAAGCTTTGCTTGACTAATCCCATGGGCCCTGAAGTTAACGACCAGGAAAAACCTCCAGTGGCGCTGAGGGGACTCGAATCAGGGACCTCTGGAATACTTCTTAGAGGTCTTACCAGGTGAGCTACCCTCTCGGGGTTAAATGCAAACCAATGAACAACTCATAGTAAAACAGCAGAATCATACTTTCATGCTACACAATAATTTGACTGCTAGCTTTATACACTGTCTTTTAAGTTGCAGCACAATGTGATTGCCAAGTAAAAAAGACTGTCAATTTTCTCCTATACATCTTTTAGGGGGATAAACTGTAACTCACATTTTTGACATGTGTTAGCATGGTTGGATCCTCACTGGGCGTTCTTGTTATTATCATTGTTCTTGTCAATTTACACATGATAAATTGATAAAAAATATTCTGTTCCAGCCTTTCAGGGAATAAGATTCCAGTGTAATTCGAACTAATCTTGTGTCTATTCATTCCCAACCAAGGAAGTACATAGACAATCTCACAAGAGTTTATACATGTATCTTGTGCATAAATAAGTTACAAGCTTTATTCATAAAACTACCGGCATTAAGGATATGAAAATTAACCCTAATACATGCAATCATACTTCAATCAAACAAAAAAAGAAAGAAAAAACACATTGATTTGTCACAAGAAGCAACGAATTAAACAGGGAAAGTTATCAGCTCATAAAATCAATCTCCGAAAACCCAAAAACAAAAATCAAAATTCAGAAAAATTTGAGAAAAATGATGGGCAGTTGAAATAAGAGCGATTAAGAGAAAATTACTTGGAATTTAGTAAGCTGCTCTTGGGTTATACCAGAAGAAGATTTAACATTGGCTTGAAGACACGTGTTTGACGCCATTGCAGCTGCTTCTCTCTCCTCTTCTTCCATCGAACAAACCCCAAACTTTCTCTCTTTCTCGCTCTCTCTGACTTCTCAAGTTCTCAGTACGCAAGATGCAAGAGGGTCGATCTGAAACGGGTTGTTCGACCCGGAAGTATCGGTCCTTAGTTTTATTTGTGGGCTATATCGCTTCGCTCCAGCAATCGATAAAAATTTTTATATAGACCTAAGTTCATCCAACTTGGATGGACCACACGGTGGCAATTATGTAATTTAGCTTGCTTTTGGGGTTTTTAGTGTAACATCGCGTTTTCTCTCCCATGTCTCCCTCTCCTCTGCATCTACAAACTACCACTCCGCCGTCCATCTGCCGGAAACCGCACCCCCTCCATTCCTTTCACTTTCTCTCTCCTCCCCCCTTTTGCAAGACCCGTATTGGCGGCGAATTTGATCGGATCTGTTGATTTAAGGTCCAAGGTTTGGATGGTTTGACGATGGGGATGTGCGTGGTGTGGGTGGTGGGGTGGTTCGATGGTGGGAAACTGGGTTGCGTTAGCGTTGTGCGTGGTGGAGGTTCGATGGTTGGGGAACAGAAAATGCGAATGCGAATGCGAATGCGAATGCGAATGGCTTGGTGATAAATGGCGACCAAGTTTGATGTCTGATGTCTGATGACTGATGATGATGATATTTCGTTCCTTTTTTTTCTTTTATTATTTGTTTATTTTTCCTTTGTTTTGGTTGAGTAATTTTGTGACATTAGTCACTCATAAAAATAATTAATTGTTTATTTTTGTTAAAATAGTTGATAAATTATGGAACTTTGATTATTAATATTTAACTTAAGTTCATAATAAATAGTCTAATAGTTGACAATAAGGTATCAATGTATGGTTCTTTAAAATAATCTAATAGTTCATAAGGTATAAATATAATGTTCATTTAAAATAATCTAATAGTTCATAAGGTATAAACGTAATGTTTATTTAAAATAGTCTAATAGTACGTAATGTATAAACGTATTGTTTATTTAGAATAGCCTAATAGTTCATACACTATACACGTAGTGTTCATCTGAAATAGTCTAATTGTTCATAATGTACATTTCTTTCGGGTCGGTCATTCCGTTGTGTCCTTGTTTTTGGTCAATGTTAGCTTAAGAGTACATAATATATAAATGTGGTGTTCATTTAAAGTAGTCCAATGCTATAAAATAAACTAATACTTTCATGATATATAAAAGTAATATTCATTTAAAATAGCCTAATAGTTCATATGCAATAAACATAGTGTTCATTTAAAATAGACTAATAGTTCATATGGTATGAACGTATTGTTCATTTAAAATATCCTAATAGTTCATAATGTGTAAACGTAGTGTTCATTCAAAGTAGCCTAACTAATAGTTCAATGCTATAATGTTCATTTAAAATAGACTAATAGTTCATAAGGAATGAACATATTTTACATTTAAAATAGCCTAATTGTTCATAATGTATAAACGTATTGTTCATTTAAAGTAGCATATCTAATAGTTCAATGCTATAAACGTAATGTTCATTTAAAATAGACTAATAGTTCATAATATATAAACGTAATGTTCATTTAAAGCAGCCTAATAGTTCATATGCAATAAACGTAGTGTTCATTTGAAATAGACTAATAGTGGTTCATAAGGTATAAATGTATTAATTTAAAATAGTCTGATAGTTCATAAAGTATAAACGTAATGTTTATTTAAAAATATACTTATAGTACGTAATGTATAAACGTAATGTTCACTTAGAATAGCCTAATAGTTCATACGCTATACACGTAGTGTTCATTTGAAATAGCCTAATTGTTCATAAGGTACATTTCTTTATTCGGGTCGGTGATTTCGTCGTGTCCTTGTTTTTGTTCAATGTTAGTCTAATAGTTCAAAATATATAAATGTGTTGTTCATTTAAAGTAGCCTAGCTAATAGTTAAATGCTATAAACGTAGCGTTCATTTAAAATAGACTAATAGTTTCATAATATATAAAAGTAATGTTCATTTAAAGTAGTCTTATAGTTCATATGCAATAAACGTAGTGTTCATTTAAAATAGATAAATAGTTCATAAGGTATGAACGTTTTGTTCATTTAAAATAGCCTAATTGTTCATAATGTATAAACGTAGTGTTTATTTAAAATAGCCTAGCTAATAGTTCAATGTTATAAATGTGGTGTTTATTTAAAATAGACTAATAGTTCATAATATATAAATGTAAGGTTCAATATTTTTTAGGGGGCAAAAGGTTCATTTAAAATAGCTTAAAAGTTCATAAGTTATAAACATAACGTTCATTTTTTTTTTGGAAAACGTAACGTTCATTTAAAATAGTGTAATAGTTCATATACGCTATAAACGTAAGGTTCAAATTTTTTAGAGGACTGAATGTTCATTTAAAATAGCCTAATAGTTTATAAGTTATAAACGTAATGTTCATTTAAAATAGTCTAGTAGTTCATTAGCTATCAACTAAGGTCATTGAAAATAGCCTAACAGTTCATTAGTTATAAACGTAAGGTTCATTTAAAACAGTCTAATAGTTCATTAGTTATCAACTAAGGTTCATTGAAAGTAGCCTAATAATTCACTAGTTATAAACGTAAAGTACATTTAAAATAGTTTAGTAGTTCATTAGCTATCAACTAAGGTTCATTGAAAATGGCCTAATAGTTCATTAGTTATAAACGTAAAATTCGTTAAAAATAATAATAAAAATTGAAGAATCGCGCCTCTCTCATTCTCTCTCCCCACTGAAAACAAAACCTAAAAACTAAAAACGCGCTCCACTCACTCTCTCTCTAACAGTTCTTCAATCATCAATCTTCCATCTTCAATCTCCATTAACAGTTCTTCAAGGTTTAAGAATTTTTCTCCAAAAATCAATCTCTCACTCTCGTTCTCGCTCTCGTTTTCACTCTCGTTCTCACTCTTGTTCGCGCTCGCGCTCTCGCTCTCACTGTCGTGACACAGGTAATCAAATTGTTATTCATAATTGTTCTTAATTGTTCAATTTTGCTTTTTTTTGTTCTTCATTATTGTTCTTCATTGTTCTATTTTCTTATTCATCATTGTTCATAACTTTTTTTGTTGTTCATCATTTTTCAATTTGTTGTTCATTATTAATGTGGATTATTTATTTATTGAATTTTGTTTTTCCAGATATTTTCACTTGTTTGAAGAATTCATAGAAACAATGAGGACTAAGGTAATTACAAGTTCATGACTATTTTACAAAAAATTATTTTTGTCAACTGAAATTCTTGTCTGGAATTATGAACATTACTAGATAATTTTATGAACATATTCTAGTAGCTCTATGAACATATCAAGCTATAAGTACATTTGTTCTTTATGTTGGGTATCATTATAAACATATGAGATTGTCTTTGTGAACATATGCTTGTTGGTTTTTTTAACATTTTCTAGTAGCTCTATGAACATATGTTATTTACTATATGAACATATTGTTGTAGATCTATGAATATATCCTTGTAGCTCTGTGATCATTGGTAGAAAGTTATGAACAAATGAAGAAATTTATGGTACCATTTTGTACAAATTGGATGAACATATGTTGTTTCCTCTATGAACAAATGGTATTATCTTTATGAACATATGTTATAATGGTTATGAACATTATACTAAGGCTATATGTATGTTCTATGAACAAAAGGTAGGAAGTTTATGAACAAATGATAGAAAAGTTTGTGATCATTGGTAGAAAGTTATGAACAAATGGTAAAAAGCTTATGGTACCATTTTGTACAAATTGGATGAACATATGTTGTTTCCTCTATGAACAAATGGTATTATCTTTATGAACATATGCTTGTAGATCTATGAACATATCCTAGTAACTTTATGAACATATGCTAGTAGATCTATGAACATATGCTAGTAGGTCTATGAACATATCCTAGTAACTTTATGAACATGTGTTATAGCCCTTATGAACATATGATTGTAGCCCTTATGAACATGTGTTAGAATATTTACTATAGGGATTGTGAGATTTTTCTGGTGATAAACTATTTTTGTTCACTTTTCTTATTTTCTCAAATGTTGTATAAACTATTGATGTTCACTTTTTCTGTCATGTTCACTTATTTTGACTTGCTCAAAAACATTGTGTACATCTGTTTGACTTCATTCAATAAACTATTTGTGTAGCTTATATGAAATACTAGACTAGTTTGTTAATGTATTGAAAAAATGTTGCATGAGATTATGAATATTGGTAGATTAGTTTATGAACATTAGTTTGAAAGTTTATGAACATTAATGGAAACTTTATTAACATTCTTTTTGACACTTGTAAAACATGTTTTGGGTGTAGTTGATGAACATCTGTTGTTTTCTTGTCTGTTTTTCAGAATCCAAGTTATAGGCAAAAAGAGAAGCACCAAAGTGAAAATGAAGAAGAAGAGCAAGAGGAACGTGAAGTGCCTCTTGTGGCTATGGCACCTAAAAAGCGGAGGGGAAAACATATGGCAAAGAAAGCTGTTATTGAAGAGATTGAGAGCGGTGAAGATACAGATAGTGCGGATATGAACTATGAGCAATCTCCCCAACAAATTTGTAATGAGGAACATAAGGACATTACAATCAAACAAGAGAAGGGGAAGGAAATAGTTTTTCCAGAGACAAAAAAGAGAGCTCCCAAAAGAAAACGTAAAAACGAAGTGGTTTTGTTGGAAGAAGGAAGGGAGATGCAAGAAGGACAGCTTGGGACAATACCAGATGAAGATTATATACGCACTAGAATGTCTCCTGTTAATTTGTACAACCTAGTGCGTAAATTGACCCCAAAGCAACGTGAGTCAGTTAAAGAAATAGGCTTCGGGAGTGTTCTTGACCTCAATTTGAAGAATTGTGATGGGAAGGTGTTGAAATATTTGGTTCAACATTTTGAGGTTGGGAGACTTGCAATAAAGTTTGAGAATGAGGAGCTCCCTGTCACTGCCTACGATGTATGGAGGGTTCTGAATTTGCCTTTTGGAGTCAAAAAGATTGTTGAAGGAAGCAACAACGAAGAAAAGGACAGTTTGGAGTACTCACAACTTGTGGATGATTACAAAAAGAGATGGAAGTGTGATCAGGTTCACCCCACGCTGAAGGTAAAGGTAAACAGCTTAGTAAGCCAAATGGGGAAAGAACTTGAGAAAAGGGAGGATTTTGGGGATGATTTCAAGAGAGATTTTGTTGTCTACATTGACAGCTGTTTCTTGAATGGTCATAAAGCTAGATGGGCTAGATTGAGGATTTTTCAATCACTCATTGATGTTAAGGACATAAAGAACTTTGATTGGTGTGATTACACTTTCAGAGCTCTTTTAGATTCTGTCAAGGTCTGGCAAAATGACTTGAAAGATGGCAAAAACTCCTTCTTCAATGGACCTATCGTATTTCTAATGGTATGCCTTCCTAATCAAAATATTATATGCATTTTTGTATGATATATAGCTGTATTTGTGTTCATTTGTTAGAAATAGGGGGTGAAAAAAGGGATAAAAAATTATTCAACTTATGGTAAAGCTCTATGAACATATCTTATTTACTATATGAACATATTGTTGTATCTCTATGAACATATCCTTGTAGCTCTGTGAACATATGCAAGGTTTAGCTTGTTTACTTTAATCCTTATGAGCATTTTAGGTTCTGACTTATGAACATGTTCTACAACATTATGAACATATTATTCTAGGTCTATGAACATGTATTAGCAGCTCTGTGAACTTATGAACATGTATTAGTAGCTCTGTGAACTTATGAACCTGTGCTACAAACATTATGTATATCTGAAACTATTTTAGGTAGGAAATTTTATGAACATTAGTACACTGTTTATGAACATTAGTGGAAAGTTTATGAATAATAGTGCTCAAACCCTTTGCATTGCTCAAAAATATGCTACTACATGTATGACCATATGCTACTATGTCTATGAACATTTCCTAATAAGCCTATGAACATGTGTTGTACGGCCTATGAAAATATGCTTGTAGTCAATATTTATTTGTGCATTTATGAACTATTAGTTTTATATAAATCAAAATTTGTTCTTTATGCAGCTGTTCTACTTTGAGAGAATGAGCTATGAGATGACAAATCCACAAGCTAATCCAACCTTCCCATCTATTTGTTCGTGGGACGAAGAGAAGGTTGATAAAAGAATTAAGGATGAGAAAGATATAGGTGGATTTGGAAAAGGAATTGTTATTCCATGGGGTGCAATCAAGGAGGATCACCCTAATAGACCTATTAGTGTAGATTCAAATGTAAGTAACATTCTCCTTGTTTTATATTTAATATGTTCTATGTGCTGCATCTTCAAACATTGCTCAGTCAATATTATGAACATTTAGCATTATGTTTATGAACATGTTACTGCATGATTTTGAACATTTGTCCTAACCTTATGAACATGTGACTCCAACAATATGAACATGTAGATCAAATTTTATGAACATTTGCTTAACTTTATTATCATAAGGAAGGGGATTGAAATTTTATTTTATTAACTTTATGTACATGGGGTATAAACTTTATGAACATGTAGCTCAAACCTTATGAACATGTGGCATTAACTTTATGAACATGAAGTTCAAACATTATGAACATGAAGTTCAAAAACATTATGAACATGTTGCTATATTATTATGAACATTTGCATCAAATATTATGAATCTTTTGCCAAAAACCTTATGAACATGTATGACAGTGGTCAATCAGGGGCTTATGATTTTAGCCTTTATGATGTAGCATAGTTTGTTGCAGTAGCTAATCTGTTTTGATTTAATTTTCAAATTGTTTAGGTCTATGCTCAGAAGATAAGCTCATTATTGAAGAGCTTGGCTAGCAATCTTCTGAACTAGCAAAGACAATGAGTGAATATGGACATCGCGGTCCAATTCCTGCTCTGAACAAGACCCTGAACAACTTTGCTGAATTCTTTTCAAGCCAAGCTCAAGCAAATACTGGAGAGAATGCTGAGGGAAGGGATTGGTTTGGAGAAGACGCATTTTATAATAATGAGTTGATGGATGAAACTGTTAAGGAGTGTCAAAAAGCCTTTGAGACAGGGTTCAAATGTGCTTTACGAACAAGACAATCAGCTGATAGGGTTAGTGGAGGACATTCAAGCCCTGGTGCAGACAAAGGAGGATATCCAGGATCACCAAGAGAAAATGTTGCTGCCACAAACCTGGAATCAAGCACTGGAGATAGGGGTAGTGGACAAACAAAAGTTCCAGAGGGAAAACTTCCTCCTGTGATACTCAAGCTGAGCAAAAAAGACAGCGCAGCAAGGGAATTCATCTCTCCCCCTGCACCAAGCTTTTCATTTGGCTTGACACCACCAACAGAGAGCAACAATGAAACAGAAAATGCTGCTGCCACAAACCCTGCAACAGAAAATCCAAAAGCAAGCAGTAACATACTTGCTCCGCAGACAAAGGCAATAATGAGCAAGTTTTTCACTAGAAGAAAACCTGCATCAAAGGTACCTGCAGAAATAACTCCAAATCAAGATACAAGGGCAGTTGACAACGAGAATGTGATCAATGACATTGTCAAATCCGTTGACAAGCAAACTGGATTCCCTGAATTATCTGCTGGAGTAACACCACCAACAAAAAACCAGGTGCTTGAAATTTCAAGGGAATATTCGCATTCACGTCCACGAGAGCAAGGAGATGATGACAATGTTAATTATTACAATGATATACTACTCACTCCACCAACAATGATGCTCCCAAGGGATCTTAATAAAACCCAAACTGCCAAAGATGATGATGATGATGCTGATGATAATGATGATGATGATGATGATGATGATGATGATGATGATGATGATGATGATGATGATGATGATGATGATAATGATAATGATGATGAGTATGTTTAACAAAAATCTGTTTTTGTAACATGAAACTTCTTGTTTGGAATTTTGAACATTGCTAAAATAGTTCATGAACATATGAACTTATTGTCTGGCATTCTTGTGGTTTTTGTTAAATAATTGTTGTCAAATTAGTATACAAGTAAAACATTTACTTTTAAAGGTTCTGAGCATGTTCCTCAAACCCTATAAATTATGAAAATATGTTACTAGGCCCATGAACATATGTTACTAGGTCTATGAACATATGCTAGTAGGAATATGAGCATATCCTAGTAACTCTATGAACATGCTCATAATTCTATGAACATGTGTTATAACCCTTTATGAACATATGCTAGTAGGTCTGTGAACATATGCTTGTAAGTGTATGAACATATCCTAGTAACTCTATGAACATGTTTTATAACCCTTATGAACATATGATTCTAACTCTATAAGCATAAATATCTTCTGTTTTTCAAAGGTCAATGCAGCATTCAGACGACGAAAGCGAAGATGAAGTTTCTATTGTTGCTCGTCCAAAAAGGAATCCAAAGAATCTTCCGCTCATTCTGCGTTCTCCTTTGTGGACAAGCGCCCAAGGAAAAAGCTTAGAAGATGTAAGTGGGACTGAAAAGCTGGTGACTGAGTTGGCTTTTGTTGAGGGTCATCCGAACTTCGCAGATGAGTAAGTGTTTTGTCAAAACATGATTCCTTCCAATTTCTGTTTTAGCGTAAGACAAAGTCTTATTCAAATGAACTTATGTATTTCTGAAACAGTGAGCCAATATTTGTGCACAAAGAATGGTCTATCACAAGACAAAACATGAAAACATTGTCTTTTGGGAAATATGTTCATGGAGATGTAATTGACATGTGGGCTCTAAGGATGAATTTCAGAAACAAAAGACGTGGTGTGTCAAAGCGAAACCGCCTTTTCTTCACACATTTTGTAAATGTAAGTGTAAAAACATATGACATGTGATATTATTAATATAATTATATGAACATTGGCCTATAGTTTATGAACATTGCATCAAGTGGTTGATTGTTAATGAACATATGTTATCATGCTCTTTATGAAATATTTAGTAGCTCCTTGAAAATCATGCATGTAATTCAGTGAACATATAGTGTACTCTATATGAACATATGATGTTATATATATGAACATATATTTAAAATGAACATGCATGAGATATATAATTTGTTTTGACACAAAGGAATGACAAATACTTATTTTAACAGGTTGTGTTAGATAAGACTATAATTAAAATGCCAACTGAAGATCTACAAAAAAGCTATTTAGATTTTGGTAGCCGAGTCGATATGGAGTTGAAGGAGTACTATGAGATAACTGACTTGAAGTCGGTTGATCTTGTAAGTACTAAATTCAATTGTTAAAGAACCTATCATTTCTCAAAAACCCATTTTTTATAATCTGCTTTGCTATGTTTCTTTCTCAGGTTTTCTTCATTGTTCCTAAGCATGACCATTTCTATTTGGTTTGCATAAACTTCAAGCTTGGGAGGTATGAAATTATTGACAATAATACTCTGCCAAGAGGTGTGAAACTTGAAGACAAATATGGTGATACTCCTAGAGACTTGGTAAAATAACTTCTAATCATCTATATAGTTTATTTATAAAAATATGCTACTATCTCTATGAACCTATGCTTGTAGCCCTATGAACATCTGCCAATAACCTTATGAACATGTGGAATCAATCTTATGAAAATGTGGAATCAATCTCAATTCCTATGATTTATGAAAAAATGCTAAGTAGGTCTATGAATAACTTCTAGTATCTCTATAAGATATATGAGAATGTCTATGAACATGTAGTTGTAACTCTATGAACATTTACTGTTATCCCTATGAACATCTGTTTGTAACCATATGAACATGTTGCAACAAATAGTTTATTTATAAAAATATGCTACTATCTCTATGAACCTGTGCTTGTAGCCCTATGAACATCTGCTAGTAACCTTATGAACATTTGTTTGTAACCATATGAACATGTTGCTGCGCCATTATGAACATGTGCAACAAATAGTTTATTTATAAAAATATGCTACTATCTCTATGAATCTGTGCTTGTAGCCCAATGAACATCTGCTAGTAACCTTATGAACATGTGGAATCAATCTTATGAAAATGTGGAATCAATCTCAATTCATATCATTTATGAAAAAATGCTAAGTAGGTCTATGAATAACTCCTTGTATATCTATAAGATGTATGAGAATGTCTATGAACATGTAGTTGTAACCCTATGAACATTTACTGTTATCGCTATGAACATCTGTTTGTAACTATATGAACATGTTGCTGCGCCATTATCAACATGTGCAACAAAGCTTATGAACATGTTCCTCAAAACCAATGAACATATGTTTGTAGCCTATGAACATCTGACTCTGACCCTATGAACATCTGCTTGTACTCATATGAACATCTGCTGGAATGTTTACTTTAATGATTGTAAAAGTTTTATGTTGATAAACTATTGACTATACTAATCATGCTAACCCTATGCACTTGACCTTAGAGCCTTTATCTTGTAGCATAGCTCATTGTTATATCTATTCTTTTTTATTTATTTGCTTTTTCAAGTTGTGTAGGTCTAGACTAATTATGTGCGTAATTGATGTTCTTTTTGTTGTAATTTGTAGGCTTTTGCTTATGGTCAATACTTAATGGAAAAGGGAATTGAAAAGGGCAACGAGATTTTTGAATATGAGCAACATGTGGTTAAAATGCCATGGAAGACCGGGCGAAACAAAATAGATTGTGGCATTTATTGCATGAGGCATATGGAGACATACTATGGAGATGAGGAAAATTGGGAATCGGGGCTGAGAAAAAATTATGTAAGCTTGTTATTTAAACATCATTAATTTTATCTCACAGAAACAAAAAATTTCTGACTTTAGCTTGTTGTTTTTTTGATTTATTTTACAGAACACGGTGTTAATGAAGCTAAGAGCAAAATATTGCGCAAAGCTTTTGATGAGCAGTGTGAATGACTGCAAGGACTATGTAATTCAAGATGCAAAAGTGTTGATGAAGGAGAGGAGACAAGAACAATGAAAAATCCTAGAATAGGTTTTTTTTTAAAATTGAAGAACAATGTGTAAAAATGCCCGTAGAATGTAAATTCCTCAAATACTTATTTTCGAAATTCTACTTTTATTAAGAGCAAAAAATAGTATACTCATGAATTCAACAAGCTTTGTTGTGTGATGCCCCCACAAGGATAATAGATGTGCATTGTACAATCTGTTTTGTAAACTTGTAACTCTTGTCTGAATTTATGAATATTAGTAGGAAGTTAATGAACATTAGTACACTGTTTATGAACATTAGGCAGCATATTCATGAATATTAGTGCACTATTTATGAACATTGGTGTAAATGTTATGAACAACAACAAAAAAATTATTTTATGAACAATATCTGAAAGGTTTGTGAACATAGTGCAAGGTTTATGAAAATTAGTACAAGGGTTTATGAACACAAGTAAAAAGTTTATGAACATTAATTAAAAAGATATGAACATTAGTACAAGGTTTATGAACATTAGTAGGAGTATGAACATTAGTAAAAGGTTTATGAACACAAGTAGAAAAGTTTATGAACATTGTAATAGAGTTGTAAAATAAAGTGATTTTATTCTGTTGTTCAGATTGTATTGGCTTTGAAGAAGAGTTAAAAAAAAATGAATGAACAATTGTAAATACCTCTATGAACAATTGCAAAATACCTCTATGAACAATTGCAAAATACCTCTATGAACAATTGCAAAATACCTCTATGAACAAATGCACACAAATTTATGAACATATGCATATGACTTTATGAACAACTGCACACAAATTTATGAACATATGCATAAAACTTTATGGGAAAAAATATAGGGATTCTGAACTAACAAAAGTGGACGCAAAATCAACCAAACATTAAGATTTTAACCTGAATTATGATCATATCAAGTCTTTATGAACTAGATATAAATGAAATAAAGAGGTAAAGAACTCTGAATCTCATTAACAAACATATGAACATATGCATAAATATTTATGAACAAATGCATATATGGAAATGAACATATGTTCTTTCCTTGCCTACAAATTGTTTTGCCTATAAAAGATACAGCGTTCCAATAAAAATATCTGCAGCATGATATAAAGCTCTATGCACCAACATCTGTCAACATGTGCATCAGACTTTGTGAACATATGCTTGAAGCTCTATGAACATTGTCATGAAGCTCTATGAACATTGTCATCAAGCTCTATGAACATTAAAATAGTTACTTCCAATAAAAATCTTTACAAATATGAAGCTAAGTATATATCACTGTGCGATCTATTACATTTGAGTGTAAACTATAGTAAAACTAATTTGCTTCATCAGCAATGTCTTGTTGCTTCCAAACAAAAAGTCTTCCAAAAAAACAGAACTTCTTTTCTTCTTTTAATCTCATACAATCAGAAAGTCACCTACACAAATCAAAAGATTTAAAAATAGTCAAAAACCAAAGCTTAAGCACAAATCTTCAAATTCATACTCAAAAGCTTAAGCACTAACCTGCAAATATTAGCTCACAGGTGCAGAAACAGGAAGTGAAAGGGGTTTGAAACTAGAACCATGCATGAGATCAGAACCATCATCAGCCGGATGAATAAGATACTCACCTTCATTGATTGGAGATAGAGGAGTTGAATGCAATGACGACTTCACAGCTTTCTTTGTACGCACAACAGTTTTCAAAGCACTACGCTTGTGTTCTCTGATTTGCTTATATTTCTTTTCAATTATACTTACCCTGCGTAAATTGTTGCCATCTTTGCCTTTTGCTCTACTACCACTGGAATTTTGAACATTGCAGCGAGAATGCAAACCCTTTTCAAATGATTCTTTGAAAAATATGGGACCAACTTCAATAATGACATTTTCTTTTGCTGTTTTGAAAGCTGTCACAATGCTCTTGAGCTTTACGATTATCTTGACTAGCTGACAACAAAGTGACAAACTTCCTCACCATACGTGTCCTCCAAATAGAACTAGATTGGATATCTCCATTTATTGAAGCAATAGTATTGCAATCAACCATTTCACTTTCATCTTCCTTCTTCTTTAACCATCTCTTATTTATGTACAACTCAGGTATGGTGTCTACACAGTTGATATTCATGATACGCAAACAATGACAACACAATATTCCAGCCTCTAGTATCATCTTGCAAGTGCAACAAATTGAATGATCTTCTTGGTTGAATTGAACTTCATGCTTTATGATATCAACATCTGGAATCCAAACATGAAAAGTTACGATATTATTCTCAGACTTCACCCGAACCTGATGGCATGATGTACCCTTGATGAACTGTTTCTCAAATAGAAGAAAAATCTGGATGGATAAATCTATCTAGCAAATGAAAGAAGTTTGGCAGTGCTCACTGCCATATCAGGCAACCCTTGCCAGCATCTAAAATCCTCATCTCTTTCTTTGCTTCTCCATTCAGATACAATGTCAGTAAAGGCACCATAGAAAACCAAAAGTTCATTGGTTTTATAAACTCATTCATTCAATGCATGATGAGTACTTTCACTCCGTTGCGAGGATAATACACCACCAGAAAAATAATCTTTGTTAAAGGCTGGACACCACTTTTCCTTCACTAAAAATAACTTTTCTAACCAAGAGTTATTATGACATTTATATGTAGAAACCAACCTGACAAAGCAAAAGAGTAAAGTAAATTGAAAAACCCATAGCAATAAACAATGCATGAACAATTAGCATAAAACTTATGACCAACAAGAAGGAAGTAGGTTTATGAACATTATCTGAAGGTCTAATGAACATTAGTACAAGGTTTATGAACATTAGTACAAAGTATATGAACATTAGTACAAAGTATATGAACATAGTACAAAGGTTTATGATTATAGGTAGAAAAGTTTATGAACATTGTTTTAGAGACACCAAAATGATTCTGACATGTGTGAAAAACAGTAAAGTAAATAGCAATGAAAAAATGTATGAACAATTAGCATAAAACTTATGAACAACAAGAAGGAAGTAGGTTTATGAACATTATCTGAAGATTTTATGAACATTAGTACAACGTTTATGAACATTAGCACAAAGGCTTATGAACATAGGTAGAAAAGTTTATGAACATTGTTTTAGACACAAAAATGATTTTGGCATGCTTGAAAACAGTAAAGTAAATTGAAAAACAAGAGCAATAAAAAGTATGGAACAATTAGCACAAAACTTATGAACAACAAGAAAGAACTAAATGAACAACTGGCAAGTAAACAGATTAACAATATATGTGCTTTGCAAATGACCAGTTTTAATGCTTGTTTTCTATTGTAAGAAAAATGTTTTATAGGGACTATGGTGCAGGGGAGAAACTCAAGTGATGTAAGCATATGAATATTAGTTGAAGGTTTATGAACACTAGTACACGAATTATGAACACTAGTACAAGATTTATGAACATGGTTTTACAGGCATTACTTTTATGCATGGTTTGAAAATTCAATTTTTATGGTAATCTGGTATATTCTTCTTAGAGCTTTCACCAATATGCCATACGCAAAGTTGATGCCTTGACTTAGGAAAAACATCTTTTATTGCAGCCGACATAGCAAAACTCTGATCTGTCATCAAAGTAACAGGTTGTTTCCCACCCATGGAAGTCAAGAAAGTGTCATAGAGCCACAAAAAAGACTCGGTTCTCTCATTCAACATTAATCCACAACCAAACATAATATTCTGACCATGCTCATTCATACCAACAAATGGACCACACATCATATTATATTTGTTAGTACGATAAGTTGTATCATGTACTAACAAATCCCCAAAAGACTCATACTGTTTCTTCATTTGTCCATCCCTCCAAAACAAACTACACAATCTAGAATCAGTATCAACCTCAAAATCAAAGAAAAAATCAGCGTCATTACTTCTCCGTTTCTTAAGAGTTTCTATCAAAGCGTTTGAATCGCTCCCATCAAAATTCATCCTATCATGCATTGCCAAACTATTGTAAGCATCCCTAGAAGTGAATCCCAAATGTGGAGACCCCACACTTTGCTTCTTAAGCAATCTTATTCCATCAGCAATTGGGACACCACTTTTCTTCAACATCAAAAGAAACATCAAATCATTCTTGGTTATTCCTCTTTGAGAACGAAGAAGATGACGCTTGCTTGAAACACACAATGAATGATTATGCTCAATCACATGCTTCGTACAAAGCCAAATCCCTTGAGCATCAACATTAAATTTAACACATGCTTGGTGACCAGTGCGAGTATCAATCCTAGAATACGACCTAGTATGCTTGCGCTTACAATCTTTAACTCCATTACGTGAACAATAAAACAACTTCATTAAAATATCAGTGGATCCAGCCTTCCACCTCTGTTTTCCCTTTCTAATGCTAAGGCCCTTCCTATAAGCATAATCATTATACAATGCATAAGCTTCTTCAACATTCTTCCAAGTACGGCCAACTAAATCTAAATTTTCAGATGGTCCTGTAAAATAGGAAATAATAAATAACATATAAGCACAAAAATAAAATGTTTACTATATGAACAAACAATATAAGATATATGAACATTTCAGATATAAGATATGAACACAAGACTGTAAACAGAAGCAAATATATGAACATTTCAGATATAAGATATGAACACAAGACTGTAACAGAAGCAAGAGTAAATTTTGCAGGTTAAAAAGGCTGTTTAGAGAAAGTATGGAAATGATGGCAACAGGACTGCTAGAGAAAACAGTGCAGTACAATACTGCAAGTGGTTATAATCCTGAGTGTCTCTATGAACATGTAGTCAAATCTCTATGAACATTTGTGAGTAAGTTTATGAACATAATTGAGAAAGTTTATGAACACATGTTCACAAGTTTATGAACAAACATGGTCAATCAAAAAGTTCAATGAGCATAAAAATAATAAACAATTCAAAAGTTCAGTGAGCATAAAAGAAAAACATAAACAAATATATAAACTATGAACATTCATATATATGATATGAACAAACAATTAATAGAAAATGAACAATTCATGTATTACATTTGAACAACCTAAAAATTCATGAACCTATTAGGATATAAAATACCTGGTTCCTCAACAGAAAAAAGTGCACTGTTAATTTCATCAATAATTTCTTCAGCATTTTGCTCAAGACCTTTCAGATAACCTTTCTGCGCAATACGAATTTCATCGACCATTGCTCCATCAGAAACTTCAAAAAAACGAAAAAAAATGTATGAGCAATTTCTTCAACAGAAAAAAGTACACTGTTAATTTCATCAACAATTTCTTCAGCATTTTGCTCAAGACCTTTCAGATAACCTTTCTGCGCAATACGAATTTTATCGACCATTGCTCCATCAGAAACTTCAAAAAAACCAAAAAAAAATGTATGAGCAATTCAATATATCAACATTTAATGAACAAATAAAATTATCAAAATATCAATATTCAATATATCACATTTGAACATTCAATATATCACATATGAACATCAATACAAGAACATATGAACATCAGAATTTAAAGAACAACTATGAACAAATATCAAAATTGAAAAAATCAGATATGAACAAATAAAATATTATAAAAATCAAAAATGTTTAACTACATATGAACATTCCATATATCAGAGTTGAACATTCAATATAACAGATATGAACAAAAGCATACTTTACAATATGAACATTGAACAAATCATATATGAACAAATAAATATTATAAAATGAACAATGCTTACAATACATATGAACAAGCATACATTTACAATATGAACATTCAACAAATCAGATATGAACAAATAAATATTATAAAATGAACAATGCTTACACTAAATATGAACATTCAATATATCAGAGTTCAACATTCAATATAACAAATATGAACAAAAGCATACATTTACAATATGAACATTCAACAAATCAGATATGAACAAATAAATATTATAAAATGAACAATGCTTACACTACATATGAACATTCAATATATCAGAGTTGAACATTCAATATAACAGATATGAACAAAAGCATACATTTACAATATGAACATACAACAAATCAGATATGAACAAATAAATATTACAAAATGAACAATGCTTACAATACATATGAACAAGCATACATTTACAATATGAACATTCAACAAATCAGATATGAACAAAATAAATATTATAAAATGAACAATGCTTACAATACATATGAACATTCAATATATCAGAGTTGCACATCCAATATAATAGATATGAACAAAAGCATACATTGACAATATGAATATTCAACAATAAGATATGAACAAATAAGTATTATAAAATGAACAATGCTTACAATACATATGAACAAAAAAAACGAGAATTAATAGACATTAAAACTATCAGATTAATCAATTTAAATTACATAAAAAAGATAAATAACACAAAGAGAAGAACAATACCTATTTCCTGAACAGAACACCTAATTTGATCAACAATTTCTTCATCGATTTGATGAAACCCTTTTCCATCAGATGGTAAACAATCTTCAACAATTGCAATGTCATCAACCAATGCACCAACAACAACTTCAGTTCCATCATCAACAATCATTGAATCACAAAAATCCATGAAAATTAAAGCTCAAAAACACAAAAATTAAGATCAAAAATCGCGAAAAACATAAAGAGGAAAATCGCACCTACAAAACGCGAGAATCGAGAGACTGAAAAGGATGAAGAGATGTTATGGATGAGGATGAAGCTCGCGTAACAATGGAGAGAAACGAGAGAGAAACAAAAGAGAGAGAAACACGAAGAAGAGGAGAGAGAAAACAGAGCACGAGCTCTGGCTGGCGCGGAAAGAACAGGAGAGAGAAAACGAGGAATAGGAATTTTTTTTAATTAATAAATAACCCCCACGTTTTTATGTTATTACAAGAGTGCCACTGTGATCCATCCAAGTTGGATGGACCTAGGTCCATATAAAAATTTACCTAAATATTGGCCAACATGCCCGGCCCAATCAAGATTTTACCATTACACTCTTATTCCACATTTCTACCTCAACGGTAATCTTTATACTTGTGAATGTTACATTGGTAAGGTAACTCCATTTATCTCATATATCCCAACAATACCCTTACAAATACTAGTGGGAGGAGCAATGGGCAATCAAAATTTAGCAATCAAAATTATTGACTGATTTGGTACCTCAAAATGTAAAGGAAACACTTGAACCTCTTGGGACTTGGAAGCTTAAAGAGTTTCACAAGAAAACTTAAATATGTTACAAAGTCATTTTCTTCGAGAACTAACATCATATTTGTCCTGGCAAATTATAAAGTGACAAGCAATTACTCTATAAGGTGTTATTTTGTAAGCTAGTGATTAAGATCAAGTGAAAATGATGTCATTTGAAGTATAATCAAATGGATTTTATAGTTCATGTAGTCACGTCACCTCAATAAAAGCAAAGTGATTCACTCAAATTATAAACTCCATGTTTTACAAAAATGACCTCTTAAATGAAATCATTTCGTATTTCTCACTTGGAAGTAGATTAATTAGGAGTAGTATTAAATCTATTTCGATCGAGTTTCACATTTTTATTAAGTCTTAACTATCATGACTAAAACTGAAATCGCTCTCATCTATTTTCCCATGCTTTCCTCCATACTTTCCTCCAAATCACTCTATTGGGTTACCCCTCCATCAATAATCAATTACATTGACTAATTTTATATTTATAAGGCATGTAGTTAAGCCTTCCTTTATTTTTGTTCCATATCATGCCGAGGTTTAAGAAGAACTTGAGAACAACGCAACCCTTTCTTTATTTTTGGTTTTCTTTTGTTTCTTTACTCTTCCAAGTTCTAATTAATTGGCAAAGCAACCTTTGAGGCTTTGACCTTAGTTTGTGAATATTTATTATACTACTCCCTCCGTTTCTGAAAAATGATAACATTTACTTTTGCACGGTCTCTAATGCACTACTTTGACCATAAATATTTGTGTTTATATGAATACATAAACTATAAAAAATAGATTTTCCGAAAGTACTAATTAAAACGAATCCAACGATAGTATTTTGACATTGTAAATTCTTATATTTTTTCCGAAATCAATGGTCAAAGTTTGTAAAGTTTGACTTTCAAAAAGTAAATATTATCATTTTTCAAAGACGGAGGAAGTACTGAATAATTAGCAAAACAGACAACGTTACAGTAATCTCTTCTGGTCTTCTTGTGAGCAAAGCCACCGATTCTGGTCCCAGAAGCTGACCCTTATATTACAAGGATCTTCCCCATAACCTTTTGCATTAAACAAATGATTTTGTCACACAATAACAGACTGTGCTAGCTAGTTTGTAATCTTCTTTAACTTGGAATAAATATATATTCCAAGTGTTTTTGACTTCACAAAACGTAATCTCTGATCTACTATAGCATGAATCTCCAATTAATGTGTGGGTAAGAAAATCTCATGTAGAAACCCATCTTCTACAAGGATAAACCCATGATCGAACTTTCAAAATTAACCTATAACCTCCTCATCTAGACAAAACCAAAAAAATTAAAAAAAAATTATGTACATGTCTTATGCATTATGGATGGATACAAAATTGCATTGTGTACTTAGATGGTACTACTGAGTACTGAACCCATAATTATAAAGCTCAAATGAATTGAACAATTGTAAAAATAAGTAAAAAAAAAAACACGCCCTATATCTGAACATACATAAAAGAAAAGGGTAAGATCCGAAAACGGTCTATCTATCACAAGCAAATTTTTAAACTTGCATCCTCTACTTTCAATTGAAAAAAGGCTTCAACTACAGAAAATAATATTGAACTCTCAATTGGTAAATGACATGATACAAGTTGCACATAATAATATATTTCTCTTATCACTCCTATATATCTAGCTTATTATTAGTTTAACTTGGTTTAGGAATTAGGAGTAATCTGATATTGTAAGACTATCGACCAAACCCCCAAAGCAAGTAAAAGAGGTTCCCTGCACAAACAAATGGTTTTTTTTTTTTTTTTGAGTTAATTGTGAAACCCAGAATTCATTTAATTGAATTTAAGCATTGACTTCTCACAATGCAAGTTCAGACAAAAACAATAGACTTCCAAATTGGAAAACTAACAGTTAGGTCCATCTCGAAGAAAGCATAAACACATGCAATTCCCCCTAACTTACGATCAACTCAAAAATCTTAATCATCCCCGCCCCTAATTTGTGCTATTAAACCCCCCATAATTCAGTCATTATCACCTATAAAAATTCCCAATTCATATCAATAGAAAGATCCTACATACATATGATTAGCTAAATTAAACCTTCTTTGCAAATTAACTTCTTTATAGAAAATAAAATGGGTAGATTAGAACATGCACATTCATCGTCTTCATCATTTCCATCCATGAAGCCAAACTTAACCCGTTTCTACCATTTCCTGTTTTTTGCCTTAGGCTTATCTCTTGGCCTAACAATTGGCTTCTTAGATCTCCAAACCTTCCCTCTCAACATAACTTCATCGTCGGTATCTCTAACCTCTATCTCCCCTTACCTATTGTTTTCGTCGTCGTCGTCGTCGGAGCCACCAGTCCCACCACCGTCGCTACCACCGATACCGGTCGAGGTTTTTGCTTCAACAAACGAGACATCTAATCATATAGTAGATATAAGCATGAGTTCATTAAAGGACTTGGGGGGGACCAATAATAATATTGATAAATTGGTGCACAAAATGAGTGACAAAGAGTTATTGTGGAAAGCATCAATGGTCCCTCAAGTGAAAGAATATCCGTTCGATTATGTTCCCAAAGTTGCCTTCATGTTCTTGATTAAAGGCCCATTGCCTTTGGGCCCATTATGGGAGTTGTTCTTCAAGGGCCATCAAGGTTTTTACTCCATATACATTCATGCTCATCCTTCCTACAATGAATCTCGCCCACAAAATTCTGCCTTCTACGGGAGAAATATACCTAGTCAGGTCAGTTCTTAACATTACAATTTTTCCTTTTTTCTTAAATTAAAAAAAAAAAAAAAAAAGCATTTGCTTATTATCTAATTTGAAAGTATTGCAGTAATTAATTGTCAATATCATTTTTTGTACAAAGTATTGCGGTAGTTTTTTGTTTTTTTTTAAAGGTGAAAGTATCGCCACGACGGTAGATTTGTACACCGTTACGCCCCTCTGTTAGCATATAATCCGTGTTTATTTTTTAACTTAAATTTTGACGATTAATTTTAATTTATATAAGTAAGAAGGAAAATAATATAATAAATAATTGTTCAAGTATAAATATAATAATAATTCTATTTTAAAGTTGTGAATTGAAATAATTTTTTGAAATTTATAGGTCAAAGTTTGACTAAAAAAAAACCCCAAAATTGACACTTACGTGTGAAGTACTTTTCTTTTCTTTTCTTTTTTGATTTGTTGGTTACTATACATATATATATTGATTAATTATTTTTAGACTTCTTATAAGAGAGATAGAGAACTTTGATAATTGTTAGTGATTAGCTATATATTTGACTATTTGTACAAAGGGACATTATATAGGAAAAGGAAGTACTTCATCCCAGGCTGTATAAGTTTGAAGGAAGATTCCGCAATCCAGAAAGCTCAAATTCTAGAAGCCAAGGACTTTTTGTTTTGTACCCTAGACAACACTTTGTTTGTTCTAAACACCAACACGTACCAAACCTATTGTCAAAAAAGTCAGAATATAAAAAGTGTGGACCACAGGACCAGTAGAAGTGTCGTTGGTCCCATTTTCTGTGCTACTCAGTGCCCACCACGACTTGCTATCTACACCACTACACTTTCTTCATTCAATATTTGGTTTGGAGTTTGGACTCCAACAAGTTCATCCTACTCCCTTTGAATCAAGACTAATTCGACATAAAAAGGGGTACTAAAAATATTCTCAACAAATTGTGTTTTCATTGTCAATATTCGAATATCCGACTTTGATTAAAAGATGAGAGTGACAACACTTCAATATTAGTTGAACTTCCTCTCTCTCTTGAGTCTAGCTCTTTAGCCTCTTCCTTTCCTTTGATTCAAAATGACATACAGAGTACAATTTGAAATTCAATCCTTCCCCCATTAGTTAGCTGCGTTGCATGGAATTTCATTTACTAATTAAACAAATACTTCTTCTAAACCACAAATAACTTTATGTTGGATTTTTGAGGTTAAAGTTAACAAATTTTCACCATTATTTATTGAAAGATTAAAATTCTTACTATATAAATATAGTTTTGCTAAAAAGAGTATATTTTATACTATATGACATATAATATATCACTAATACGCAATGAATACTTGTAAATTGAAAGTTTGGCAAATGTCGTAATTATGTTCATCAATATCTCCAACTCACAGGATTGGATAAAAACATGCAAGTTGCCACTATGTCCTACGATACTTTGACCATATGATCTGTACACTGTGGTAAGTGGTAAAAACTCTGTATAGTAGGCAGAGTCAGACATTCATCGAGATGAGATAGGAGCTCAAGTGATAAGTGCTCTATCCTCATAAGTCACAATCCAGTGATTAAGGGTTCAAATTTTTGTGTAGTATACCTTTCTTTGTAGGGAGGGCCTCGTCTTCTCCTTGAGCCTGTCGGCCCGTCAAAAATAGATTGACTTGCTCAGTACATAATGATTTGCGGGCTATTACATGCGTCTTTATAGCAAAAAAAACAAAAAAACAAAAAAAAAAAGAAAAAAGAAAAAAAACCATTTTTCAAACATACGTCCAATAGATATGGTTTGAGTCAGTAGCAGGCACTGAGATTTTTCACACTTCGGGTAAAAACAGCAAAATATAGACAACGGACCAGTGGCGGATCTAGCAAACTAATAATATGGGTGCTAAAACTAATTAATAAATATTATGGGTGCCAAAACTAAATTGTTAAGGTATTTTAGAAGTAATTTTAAAAAAAAATCCCAAATAATAGGATATTTTAGTAAAATTTTCCAAAAAAACTGATTGCCCAAGACCCCGATGCCCCATACTACATCCGCCACTGCAACGGACATACATATATCATCAGAAGGGTAAAAAATGGCTTTTACAGTGGCACACTCGAGCGAGTGTCCACCTTAATTAAAATGCTCATTACTCATTATTATGTTTTGAGCTACCTAATTATGATAGGCTATAAATAACATCATGAATAAATTCTAAAATCTACTACTCTCTCCGTTACAATTTAATTGTCCACTTTGAAATTTGCTCACAATATTATGAGTCACAAATTTCAAAGTGGACAATTAAATTGGAACGGAGGGAGTAGTACACTAGTTCTCGTTTAAGATTTAATAATAATAATAATAATAATAATAATAATAATAATAATAATAATAATAATCAAGTACTCTTCTAGTACTCGTTTCCTCTGAAATTTATTATTGTCGCATGATGATCTCATTTGATTGTTTTGCTTAATTTATTATTGATAGAGACAATCTGCTTATGGATTAATTAACCATCCGGGTGGGTAAACCAAATATTATCCTTCTAATTAATTAGGACGTCCTATAAATATTTCATCTATCTGAAATTAATTATCGCACCTTTGTTTATTTGTTACGATCTATCTGAAATTAATTATCGTACCTTTACGCGATGTTCTTTTCAACTTATTTCTAAGTATTTATTAAATTTCAGTTTGGTCAAGTAAAAAGAAGTCTAATTAAGTACTTAAAAAGAAGTTCAGTTAAGAATACTTCAATTCAGTTCAGTCCGATAAAAACGAAATACATTTTTACTTGTCCGTATTGCAAATTCAGTAAAAAGTTCACCCGTACCGTTTAACTTTTTGCAGATAATAAGTTGGTCAAAGTACAAAGGCGAAGGAAATAGAGTCTAACTAATCAAACAATTTACTTTGGTTCATTCTTGCAGGCAGTCGAATGGGGAACTATATCAATGATAGATGCAGAGAAACGCCTTCTAGCAAATGCCCTCTTGGATTTCTCTAATCAAAGATTTGTGCTACTCTCTGAATCATGCATACCATTATTCAATTTCACCACAATTTACAATCACTTGATGAATTCTAAGGTAAGTTTCCTTGGATCATTTGATGACCCAAGAAAACCAGGTCGAGGTCGTTATAACCCACAAATGTCACCTAACATAACTATACAAGATTGGAGAAAAGGATCACAATGGTTTGAAGTTCGCCGTGATTTAGCCATTGAAATGGTGTCAGATCGAAAATATTACTCCATTTTTGAAGAGCATTGTCAACCCCCATGTTATAATGACGAGCATTATTTTCCAACTCTGGCAAATATATGTTTCCCAACTTTAATTTCAAATGCTAGTGTTACATGGGTTGATTGGTCACATCCTGGTCCTCATCCTGATCGATTTATTCGGGGTGATATAACTGAAGAGTTTCTCAATCGCATCAGAATTGGATTGAATTGTACATATAATGGTGATTTTACTTCCATGTGTTTTCTTTTTGCTAGGAAATTTGTACCAAACACTTTAGAGCCTCTTCTCAATGTTGCTCCTAAGTTACTAGGTTTTGATCCTTAAATTTTTGTCCATATTAATGTTAGTGATAGAGGTTTATCAATATTCAATTATTTTTCTTGATTTGGCTACTATTAGATGCATCCAGTTTTATTTAGCTTGAAAGATGTGTAGCCAAAAATCTGCCAAAATATTGAGGGCATGTGTAATTGCAGAGTATTCTTTTCTTTCACAGAAAGAAAGGTAGACTATACAAAAATTCAAAAGAGATTTTATTATAAAACTAATTGATATTAGATGAAGTAATAGCTTGATGAGTTTATATGACAATATTTTTTTCGCTTGTTTAAATATCTAACACTCATCTGTGAGTCTTTCTCTGTTAACAATTATTTCAAATGATATTAAGATCAAAATAGTACTCTATTACATTAGATTATTCATTATATAAGAGTCAACAATCTCAATGTCACCGCAACGGCTTTTAACAGGTGGTCAGCTGGTCACAAATTCACAATGTCGTTTCATTCATATATACTTTCCTTTACAACTGCTAAGCTTTCCATTTGTCACATGTGTACGTCAAATTAAACCTAATTAAGTCACTAACTATGGGATGCACAAACAAAAAAAGTCACTAACTATGGGGGATTAATTTGGATACATCATACACGGTGACGATAGAATATATATATATATATATATATATATATATATATATATATATACTACCTCATAGATTATTATATCATAAGAGCCTAGCTCAACATCATGCCGTTTATATAGTCCAATTCAACCCCGGCCCGTACGTGCTTTGGGTTGAGTAGAGGGGCTCTTATTCACCTTGTGCTCCAATATCTCAACGCATATCTAATATATATATACAGTATATATTTTTGGGTATAAGCGTTGGTGAAGTGACAAGTGTCACTCTCCGGTTGGCTTATACCCAAGTAATTAATTAAAGTTTTTTCCTTTTTGTTTAAGAGGGTTTATGAGTTAGTAGTAGTTATTAAGTATAAATAAGAGTAAACAAATTAAATATTAATTGATTTAATTAATGTATTGTCATAAGCTATATAGTTAATGATATAAAAATAATAAATTAATAATAATATAAGTGTATTAATTAGTACAACTATAATAAAAGAAATCAATTTATTATTGTTTTCAATTATTTTTTGTGGTAGAATGAATTAGAATTTTAGCATTTCAACTTTTAAAATCTGATTAATGATGCACAAGTGAAGTGGGGAGTTATTTTTTTTATTTTTTTGGCAAAGAGTGAAGTGGGAATTTTGAACAAATTGACTATCATTTAACTAAAAGTTATTTATTCGTGGGTTAAAGCGTAGTTATGTCACAAATGATCAACTAACATGTGACTAATGATTGTGAGGATAGCGCAACACTTTTTTTTGGTGCAAGAGGATAGCGCAACACTTTAACAAGGGTCACATATTGAGTTACTGCTTTTACCCTTTTTAAGAAACTTTTGGGTCAACATCTTTAGTAAGTTTATATTTGTGGGTACATATAAGAGAACATTACATGACAAGTGATATTTGACAACTATTTGTAACTATATCAGCGTTGATAATGTGACAATACTCACATATTGGTGTACAGATTCTCTAGAGTTCTTCTTCTGAAATACGTCTCTCTCTCACCATTGGATTAGAGCGCTGGTAACGTGACATGTGTCACATTCTTAGTGGTTATCGTTGTTTCTTTTCTTTTTCCTTTTTATTTTGTCATTATGGTTTTTATGATGTTCTTTAACTTTAATGTATTAAATGGCATATTAAAAGTTTCTATTTATATTAATAATTGACCAGTTTTTATATACTATTTTGGGTCATCAATTTTATAAAATTTTACATTTATGAGTATAGTGCACCTAATTTCACCACTTTTATAGAGTTTTATAATTATGGACCAAAAAATGTATTTTGACGTGGCAATATATATTTGCCAAATTTTAGGGGATAAGCGTGTGTAATGTGATAAGGGTCACATATAGAGTCACCATTTTGATTCTATTATATACATGGTAGGTGATCTTTGACTTATGTTTGACTAATATTTGCGGCGATAAGCGTAGGTCATGTAACAACGAACATGTGACTAATAAATACTCCCTTCGTCCTAGACAAACGGTTACATTTTCTTTTTCACGGTCTTCTATGCACCACTTTGATCGTAAATAATTGTAATTATTTGAATATATAAATTATAAAATTATGATTTTCCAAAAGTATTATTTAAGATGTATCTAACAATAATATTTTTGCATTATAAATCATTGTATTTTTTCACAAATTTATGGTTAAAGTTTGCGAACTTTGACCTTGAAAAGCAACTGTAACCATTTGTCTGGGACGGAGGGAGTATTTGCCAAAATTTACGGGGATAAACGCATTTCATGTGATAAGGGTCACATATGAAGTCATCGGTTTCAACTTATGATATAGTTGTGATATTACATGGTAGGTGATATTTGACTAATACTTCCAGAGATAAGCGCAAGTGATATATCTTATTTTAATTTTTCAATAGGAAAAATCATGAGTAGTATGACATGTTTTAAATTCAACCAATCACTATTATTTTCTCTTTTTTCTTTACATACCTATGTATAATTTTAAAAAATCCAAAATGCAATTTGGACATAAAAATATAGTGATAAATTGGTCGTCTGTGCGTAGCACGGGTAAAGTCCTAATATCAATATTGTTTGTAGTGTCTTTTAAGAGACTACCGTATGGAGGAGGCCACATTTCCCGATCAGTCTTTTTAATAAGGGGCCTTTGCCACTTGAGTCTTTTCTATAACTCCGGTGACAACTGGGTCTTTGATAAATCTGACTCGGGCAATTAAGTCCATAAATCGCTCTCCCGATCAAAAAGTCCGGTCAATTTGAATTTGGGCCTTTATTTGCATTTTAAGTGCTTTTTTTTTTATCTATTTATTGTATTTCTGTAAAATAGTAATTAAAAAGGTGCAAAGATTAAATTTTCTTTAAGTGGGGGTTTGGATTGTGTTTCGATTATTGTTGGCGGAATGAACGAAGCTCGCTGTCAGAGATTTATTAGCAAAGAGGCTGATTGGATTTAATGGAAACGGTCGAGGTTGATTGACCAAAGGTTAAGCATGAGAGAGAGAATTAGAGTATATGAGGAAAGAGTGATGCTCAATGCCATCCATCTCCATTTCTCTCAAATTCTCAAAGCTTCTATCGAAGTAAGAAGCCATAAACTTACAGTAGCAAAGAAGAAGATGAAGGAGAGAGAAAGGAAAAAAAAAAACGCTTGAGTTGGTAAAGGCTGGAGATATTAGCATATAAGAAGAAATGGGATTTACTAGCAAAGGGGCTACTATATTTTAAGAAAAAAAGGCAGCTAAATGCAATAATTGTCCAAAAATCAAAATTGTCGGACTTTTGACCGACAGCCGATTCATGAACTTAAGTGCACGAGTCACATTTATTAAAGACTCAGCTGTCGCCGGAGTTACAAAAAAGACTCAAGTGGCAAAGACCCCTCATTAAAAAGACTCATCTGAAATTACGGCCGTATGGAGAAGGATTGAAGATATCAAGCACACGCAATTTTACCCTTGTGAAACACATAGAAAATATTGGACCCATGATCCAATGCACAACGAACATATGCAATATAATAATAAATAATGAGTGTTGAAGATTAGTAAACCATTTCGATTTACTCTATTATGTATTACTAAGAGTAATTTATTTTGGCTCCATTAGAAACGGTTAAAACTCTCATTTATTTTGTAATAAAACAAAAATTAACAAATAAAAAATAAAATAAAAACACTTTATTTATTTAATGAGGTATAAATTAAAGATTCATGTGGACGAACTTTCAACTCAAATTTTAGTACCCTAACCCGAAAGTTTTTTTATCAAACATATACATACATTAGCTAGAAATATGACCAATGTTTGTGATACCTCAATTTTCAATCACTAACTCACGACCTTGTTGACACATGAAACACAAAAAACAAGTGAATTGCTAAATACCGCCCCAAATTACTACCTACCGCCCCCCCAAATTTCACTTTTGCCCTCACTCACTCTCACTCACTCATCTTTCCTCTCTTCCTCACTCACTCTCGCTCATCCTTCCTCTCTTCCTCACTCACTCTCACTCATCCTCACCACCACACCATCACACCGGCAACCACCACCACTCACGGCACCACCACCACCACCACCATCACAACGGAATGTCAGGGGCTAGCGGCAGCGGCAGAGGCTTCGACGGCGAGGGAGGTGGCGACCATGAGCATCGCGGGGGGGTAACTTTTCGAAATTTTTTTTGCCTTGAATTGAATTTTTTTTGCCTTGAATTGAATCGCGAACTTATGAATTGAATTTGTGTTGATTGTGTGTCGGTCGTCTGCCGATCACGACTCACCCTTGGGTGAGTCGTCTGCGACCGGCGACTCACCCAAGGGTGAGTCGTCTGTCGATCTCGACTCGCCCAAGGGTGAGTCGCCTGTAGCAGACGACTCACCCTTGGGCGAGTCGAGATCGACAGACGACTCACCCAAGGGTGAGTCGCCGGTCTCAGACGACTCACCCAAGGGTGAGTCGTGATCGGCAGACGACGGACACAAAAAAAAATATTATTATTTATTATTATTTATTATTATTATTATTATTATTATTTATTGTTATTATTGTTAATATTATTATTAAGCGGTATTTAGCAATTCAAAAAAAAACAATTATTTATTATTATTATTATTATTATTATTATTATTATTATTTATTATTATTATTATTATTATTTATTGTTATTATTATTATTATTATTATTATTATTATTATTATTTATTGTTATTATTATTAATATTATTATTAATATTATTATTATTTATTGTTATTATTATTAATATTATTATTATTATTATTATTATTATTATTATTATTACTGATTATTGTTTAATTAATTAAAAATGTGAAATGATAGATGGGAGGAGCCGGTAAATCGGTGCCGAGGTTATTTAGTGAACTAGCTGGTTCAGGACCGCGTCACACGAGGACGCGCGGGATTGATGCCTCTGTACGGAGACAGAGAGAGGCAGTTCGGATGAGGGAGATGACTGCTGAGCAAGACGATTACAAAACTAGCGAGTTCTACTCCGGGGATCAGTCCATGGACGATGATCAGATTGGCGTCGAATCATCCTCAGATTGGCGCGTGGTGAAGGGCAGAGGCGGTAGGTTTGTTAGTACTGGGTCGTCCAGTACTAGCAAACGATCTAGAGCGGAGGATGACACTACGTGGCTTGTTACAGAGCCTGTGCCCGGTGGGCCGACGGATGATAGCGTTATACCGAGCTTCCTGGCCACGTAGCGTCTCGTATGTGGAATGGAGAGACGAGGGGTCTCTTGAAGTGTCAGAACCGATTCAGTGTCTGTCAGCGGCTGAGTCAGTGGCGAGCGGAGATGTCGGCCGAGATGAGGGCCCAGATCGAGGGGACTGGGTTATCACACCTGGCAGACATTATGTTCAGACATATTGACTTTCCCTTGATATCTGCATTCGTTGAAAGGTGGCAGCCGGATACGAACTCGTTCCACATGCCGTTCGGAGAGATGACGATCATGTTGCACGATGTATGGCATATTCTTCGGATTCCTGTAGAGGGACAGCTCGTTTCCAATGAGGGACGGGATGGGCAGCTGCAGATGGCGACCATGGAGGTTCTCGGGGTCACCCGAGATGAACTGATGTGTAGCCACTGGCAGGGCGGTGCGGTCCTCACGGAGTCGATTTTTGAGCTTTGCCGTGACCAAGTGGAGGACAACCAGGCGACAGCTTGGATGTGGTTACTTATTGGATCCACCTTGTTTGTCGACAAGAGTGGTAACCGTATTAGACCCTCCTGCGTGATGGAGGTGATGGACGACGGTGTCGAAACGGTGCATGACTTCTCTTGGGGATCTGCTGCCCTCGCCTTCCTATATCGTCAGCTCGGTATAGCTAGTCGCGGGGATTCTCAGGGCATCTGCGGATGCCTAACTCTCCTCCAGGCATGGATATACGAGTACTTTCCCTGCTTCCGACCTCATCGGGAGCGGATGGTTGTCGGGGACGACGAGGCTCCCCGTGCGTCCGTATGGAGTGCCCAGGCTGAGGGCAAGGACGTGGTTCGACTGCACTCCTTACGTAGACGCTTGGATCAGCTGCGAGCGCCAGAGGTACGTCATTTAGTTATCGGTGTTCATGATTTATTTCGTCGTTTGCTATGTTTTTTTTACTTCACCGTAACTTTCAACATTTCTACGTAGGTGGTGTGGCTGCCGTACGGTTCTGACCCGGCAGTATCTGTACCGAGGACTGTATTCATGGGGTGGCTACGGTATCGGGATATTATCGAATCGTACATGCCTGGTCGTTGTTTACGACAAATTGGGTACGTACAGAGTATCCCTTTCCCGATCATTAGGCCAGAGAAAGCGATCAGGTCATGGAGCAGTCGTTCGTACAAGGTTGTCTACCCCGAACGGATGTCATCTGATGCCTGGCGTATGTTCCCGGGATTTTACATTCTTGGTTTCCATGGGTTTCAGGCATCCACGTCAGATCCCACAGCATGTACGGATGACTACCTCGCATGGTACTACCGTCACTCCCACCCTCGGCTGATACGTGACGCTGCAGCACCTGTGCTTCCTCCACGATCCAACAGCGATTATGTAAGTGATTAACTAAAATATATTTTTTTTTACGTATTACATATCTCTGAACTCACACTCATTGTTACTTTTTTGCAGTGGGTGAATCGTCTAGCCCTCGGATTTGAGTCTTACATTACTTTGCTTCCTCCGGAGCAAGCGGAAGGTCCTCGATCATTTATGGAGGAGTATATGAGAGATTGGCGGGATGCCAAATGATGTATCACTTATATGACCCTAGATGAATTTGTTATATATTTATATAAGAGTTTCATTGTTATTGTTATTTATTTGTGTTATTGTAATTTGTTGTTTCTTATTTACCTTTTTTATTTTATTGTAATTTGTTGTTTTATTTACCTCCAATAATCACGACCACTCTCCACATGCAAAATATAACAATCACACAAAAATGTGACAATGATATAAGTATAACAATCACGCAAAACATTCAATTACGTCGACCTCACTAAAAGATCCCAATGTGCTCTTCGCCTAACATACATTTGCTCCCAACCAGCGACACTATCAGAACGGGAAGTAAACCATGCTGCGCATATCGGAGGAACAGGGAAATCTGAGGCTAAATCCAGACGGATATAATGCATGTACGAATTACCTAAATGACCTATGACAATTTCCCTACTTGGACGTGTAGCAGTCGAAGGTGCTTGCAACGGTAGCATTGTGTAACAAGCATATAACCCCCTTCCGCTGCCGTATCCCAATAACATAATCGCTGCATTGAAGAGGTTGGCAATCGGGAACAAATCCTCAAGTACTATCATCCAGTGATCATCGTTACACGCACCTCCGTCCCACATAATACGGCGGTAACCAGCGTCGACCCCCCCAACGTATATGTTTTCGTACAATGCTCGGTTAGCTAAGAGTTCGTTTGCAATGCAAACTCTTTGCAATGCAAACTCTCGTCAATCGCCATTGCTCTTGGTCTCCAAAAACGTAGTCCGCAATGACACGGAAACCGCAATTACCATCCCCAAGCACATCGAGATATCCTTCAATGAAAGGTATGATGATTCCCGGAATTTTGTTAATATGATAGAATTCAGTGATATCTATTCCGTGTCCAGCTGCAAGACAATATAATAGAAAGTCATTAATAGTACTTATCAAAAAGTAATTAACAACATTATGTACATGTTAATAAATTATGGGTTTTCATACCAGTACTCCGCACGACGTTACTCGATGAGGATGAGGTACGACCACGCCCGCGGCTCGAACTAGATGACCTAGGGCGACCACGACCCCTCTGGGAGTACTCCCATGAACTAGGATCACGTCTGGTAGAGGAAGTCCCTCTCGGTCGACCTCTGACTGTCGTGTTCGCTTCCGGCTCGACGTAACTCGCTTCCTCAGGATGAAGCTGCTCATTCATAAGGACGGATATGTTGCGCACAATTGCTGTTGGGTGTACATCATTTCCAATAAGCATCCTCAACTTATCTAAGACCCACGCATAACTTGCCTGAGTCTCATCCTTCATAATGGCATAAGCTATGAGGAAGTTCTTATTGGTTGGAGTCATCCCCACTATCTCAAGAAACGGCATCTTATACTTGTTTATTTTGTACGTGGAATCTAAGCCAATCAACCAACGAAAAGACCGAAGTAACTGAATTGATGTAGGGTGTGCCATGAACACGTGAGTTACCTCATTAGTAGCTGGGTCGGCTCTTGTCCAATGTACGTATTTATTCTCCACAGCTAAATGATGAAACTGACCAATGACATCTCTCTCTTCAAAATCAAGTTTCCTTACACGATCTCTGTGGTTGTACACATGCCGTCTAGTTGCATTGTCCTCGGGAAATTTTTCCTTAATAGCGGCCAAGATAGCACATGGCTTTGTTTGTGCCGAAGTCATGTCACGAACGAGTTTCTTTGACCCAGGACTAAGACCACTTATCTGACGATATCCCTCAGGAAACACAGCAAAGTCATGGTTGTGCGTACCCCTAATCCCAGGCAATGTGACAATCATCCAACTACTGGACCCATACACTTGCCGAGCTCTTAACTGGAACGTACATTTACAAGCCTTTGTTTTCGATTTCTTCCGAGCAGTAGTATCTAAGTCTCTTAATTCCCCTCTGTAGCGTTCACCTCGATTGCATCTTAACAATTTTACGCTTCCATTCTTCTTGTGTGACGAAATTATCAACTCAAACCCGATAGTAAGGGCAATTTGTTTTGCCCAATTAATTGCATCTGTATCACTATCAAATAACTCATCAGTGACGAAATGCGTACTGTAATCAACACCATCACCACCGAACCGCTCCAAAGGAACCTAACGAAAACAACGAAAACAATGTTAGCTTAATCTTAAATTCAAACGTCTATCAAAACCGACTGAACCAAGGGACAGACGTCTCAAATTTCCGTTTGGACCATGGAAGAAACAATAATAATAATAATAATAATAATAATAATAATAATAATAATAATAATAATAATAATAATAATAATAATAATAATAATAATAATAATAATAATAAATAATAATAATAATAATAATTTTTTTTTTGTGTCGGTCGTCTGTGATCTCGACTCACCCTTGGGTGAGTCGTCTGCGACCGGCGACCCACCCAAGGGTGAGTCGTCTGTCGATCTCGACTCGCCCAAGGGTGAGTCGCCTGTAGCAGACGACTCACCCTTGGGGAGTCGAGATCGACAGACGACTCACCCTTGGGTGGGTCGCCGATCGCAGACGACTCACCTAAGGGTGAGTCGGAAATTTCAGACGCCCGTGCAAAAAAAATGCGCAAAAAAAAAATTTACCTCCGCCACCGTCGACGGCACTTCCTGGTCGCCGGCAGACATCCGCGGCCGTTGCTTGAGTGAATGTTGATGAAGGTTGGGTATGAGAGTGGGTGGTAGAGTGGGTGGTAGAGAGGGAGAATTGGTGTGAGAGTTAGAGAGGGAGAGGATGAGTGAAAATTTAAAAAAGGGCAAAATTGGAATTTGGGGGGCGGTAGGTAGTAATTTAGGGGCGGTATTTAGTAACACCCAAAAACAAAGATGCGTGCAACGTGCTTTATCCGGCCTCTTTTTTCGTTCATTAATTTTTGTTATATATATAAACATTTTTTTTTTTTGTTATCTAATCATTGATTGTACATCGGTGGAGGATTAACAACAATGAGTCTGTTCGTTAAACCTTATCCGCGCAGTTCAATTTTATGAATTTCGATTCAGTTTTGTGATTTTCGGTTCAGTTTAGTGTTGTTTAATTTAGTGTAATGGTGTTTTTTTTCTTCTATTCAGCCAGTATTGAGTTCAGTTTAGTTCATTTTAGTTCGACTTCAATGAACACACCCTAAACATACCCAAATAAGTATCTAACAATTTGATATATTCTATTGGAAAATGGCGTAAAAAAAACTTATTTTATTATATAGACTTAAATTGGTAAGGTACTCCTAATCCTATCCTCATATACACTAGATTTCATTTGCACTGGATTGCATTTGCACTGAATTTATACTTATAACAACATGCCAATTACAACTGGTAAGGTACTCCGAATCCTATCCTGATATATATAAACTTAAAACTATTTCAATCTCGATCTACATATGCATTTTATCCTTATAATAATCATGTGAAAAGTCCAGTATTGATTTTATTCCCTCAAATGAACCACAAAATCCAATAAAATACATACACATCGGAGCAAGAGAAAATCAAGTTGGATCTACTACATTAGTAGTTATAATCAGAAATGAAAACATATTGACACACAATAGTGACAGAAGGAAGTTGTAAATACCATACAAATAAAGATTGCGTGATTCAATAATTGGATCTAGAATGCAATACCTTTTCATTTCATGCGTACACCACATGTAGTAGTACGACCGTAAGTACTACTACTTCTCTCCACATAGCGACACAACACAACACAACACAACACAACACCTCCTTATCATACTAAGCTGCCAAATTACGAAAGCTATTCTTATGGAACCTTGTGAAGTTTTCAAAGATATAGCCACATCAAATCACAGCCAAAAACTTCAATTAACAGCCACGAAAACGTTTCTTTTACTCTCTTTTTTCCTTGATTTTTATTTCCCTTTTTAAAAAAGTTTCCCCTGATTTTCTTCAACACCAACTATTCAAATCACACCAACAAACATCTTTTTCTGTACGCACCTTTGGACCGCCACCTGATTCATACCTCAATTACTCATGAAATGAAATAGTAATACTTAATAACTACTCATTAAAAATATATATATATACCCACACACATGGACTGCCTTCTCTCTCTCCTGCCCTGCATTTTTCTTCTGATTTCTCTCCTTTGAACCAGTTACCCATCACTATAAAACTAGTACTATAAAATTCCTATCCCCCCCAAAAAAAAAGAAAAAAAATCTTTACTATAAAGTTGCAATCTTTTTCTCTTTCCTTGCCTTTTGCCTTTCTGGGTTTTTCCGGTGAGGCGATCTCGCCAGGATCTGAGTGTGTTCTACAGAGAGAGAGAGAGAGAGAGAGAGAGAGAGAGAGAGAGAGAGAGTGTTCCAGAGAGAGAAATAGAAGAGATGATGTGGGGTGACGGTGAGAATTACCTAGAGCTGTTCATGGATGAAACGGCGCTGTATAATCGCATTGTGTTGGGGTGGGCCCTTCCACCGGCGATGTGGCACCCACTTCCCCATTTTCTACAGACATGGCTTAGGAACTACATTGGCGGAGTTCTTCTCTATTTTATTTCTGGGTTTCTATGGTGTTTTGTTATTTACTACTGGAAGCGAAATCTCTACATTCCCAAAGGTATTTCCTTTTCTTTTCGTTATGAACAATGTGTTTGTGTTTGTGTTAATTGTGATTTTGTGATGGGGTTTGGTTAAAATTGGCTAAACTTGGGTTAAATTTGGCTAAATTTGGGTTAATTTAAAATTGGGGAGAAGTGATTTTTCGGGCTTTTAATCTTCTTGTTATGCTAAGATTCGTGTTGATTTTGATGGTTTACGATGTGATTGATGATTGTGATTGTTTTATTTAAATTTCTGTTAGGTTTAAGTATTTTAAATATTATTCCTTTTGTGCGTTCATTTATTTTGGGTGGGATGGGGTTTGGTGACGGAAGGGAAGGAGTTTCTTTTAATTTTTATTATTACTTATTTATAGTTCGTCTTCATTGATGAAAAGCATTGGACGAGGCCCTTAAACAATCGATTTCCATTTTGAGTAATCAAACAGTTAATTGCTGCAAAGAGCAGTAGAGGTTTTGCTCAACTTAAGGGGTTTTCACCTGGTGTGTTGGCGACATGATAGGATAGGTTTTTCCAATATAATTCTCTTATGTACCAACATGGACTATACTGTCTTCCTAGATTGGCAGATTTGATGAATTATTGTTTTCGAGTGAAGCATGTGCACTAGCTGTATTTAGTATTTGGAAGGGAAATAGTACTCCAATTGTGTTCGACTCGATTTCGAGGTATGGGGATAACTATGTCACTTTGTGAACAAGTTAAAATTGGGATCAAGCTGATGCAGATGTTTAGTTTTGACAATTTTGATGTTCCATTTTGAAGATGATGCTTATTTGACCACAATGGTGAAATTGGCATCACATCTTTGTATATAATATAAATGTTTGAATGTTGAGGAATGTGATATGCTTTGGCTGGCTGTTTCAAAAGGTTGCCTCCCCCCCCCCCCCCCCTGGTGGCATCATTAGCCTGTTCGAAGATGCTTTGTCAAATATTAAATTGGGTGATCTCATCCATTACATGATAACTTGTCTTTTCACATTCAAGGGGTGTTACTTATTTACTTTTTTGTTTTATTGGGGAAGATGCGAGTGGCTGAGATAAGGTTAAAAAACTTGTTTTTTTGCTCTTGTTATTATATTTAAGTACCCTTACATTCTGCCCTTTGGTTTTTCTGTGTTAATAAGCAGTATGTTTAAAAGTCAGTATCCTTTGTGTCATTTTCTGCTATGTTGGATTGTCAAGAGGACAGGGTGGGTAAGAAAGCAAATAGAAAATATATTCCGGTGGGTATTTTCCAAACATTTGTAATAAAATGGACGAAAGTGTCTGTTTGCCGGTATGTGATATGATTCAGTATGCATACTTGTGGGGGGTTCATAGTTTATTCCATGAAAAGTGTTGCACCTAATTGCTGAGTAAATAATTTTGGTGGCATCTCATTGTATTTTCTTGGATAGACGACACATTGTGTCTTATTGTGGACCAGGTAACTTTTAACTAAGACGTTGATGTTTATGAAGAGCCAATATATACACCTGGAATTTGAATAATCTGGCATGGGGGAACAGTGATTTTTTTATTTTATTTTTTTTATTGAGTTCTCATGTTGCGTGGATCATCATTCAAACATTCTTGAGGACCAAAATGAGATATGATAATTAAGTTATTGTTTTAGATCTTCGTCTTAGTTCAATTAGGTAAAGAGACTAAGAATGGTGGCAACATGTCTTTCTGTGTTTCGTCTTCCCTATCAGACTGTGTTCATCTGTGGGATAATTGTATTGATTTGGACCATTTGGTACGCACATTTACTAACAGATTAAGATACGTCAAACTTTTGCTTCATTTGTTTAATAATTGGAAAAAAAAGATGTAACAGTATTAGTCCCAATTAACAGTTAATTAGTTCTGAGCCCCTCCTGTTTACTTGAGGCCTTGAGAGTTAGTACTTACTATATATAGCGTACTCCCAAATAACAATGATAGAGGGTACCCGGTACCATTTACTCTACTCCTAAGTCCGTTATCTGAAAATGTGATTGATATATGCAAATTGTTTAAATGAATTTTATGCAGGTTTAGCTATTAACTGTTTACATGTTTCTTTAGCATGAGTTACAAATTCCACTTGCTCAGTATCTTTTCTAATTCTCTGTAGCTTCTTAACAACTTGTTTGGTAATAAAGCAACTTAGTGGAAATGGTGATTTATTATTGTATGAAACTAAATGATCGTACATTCATACCCTAAGAATCATGTCAATAAAACTAGCACTCAGTAATAAAATGGATTCAACGCACATGTTTCAGTATTAATGATATTCGAGTACAATTGTTAATGAAATTGAATGAAGAAAATCAAGAGGCTGGTAGGTGTGAAGCATTAACTTTAACATTGAGAAACTTTTTTGCATGCACTTTATGAGACATTTCATGATACAGTGTTACATGTCTTCCCTTAGCATTCCCACTGATTACCTAAAACCAAATGAGCCGTAATTATGGGTAATGTTAGAGCCCCATTAGACAAGACTTGTGTTTTACTTTGCCATCTAAGCATAGAAGCTTTCACATTATTGTAATTAAATCAAAGCCAAATGAATTCTGCTGTAGATTCGAGTGTTCGACCGGTACATATTTGACTACATTTCTTACATTTGAAATCCATTAAAACTGAGGCTTGCTAGTGGAATACATTAGGCAGAGCCTATCCTTGGGGTATTATAGTATGCCACCTTGTTTTGGTTGTGCGTTGTAACTGTTTACTGTTACCATATCTTTGCATGATGCAAGATATAATTACTTTGAAATTTCTGCTAGAAGATGCTTCCACTCGTGTCAACTTACGTGTTCCTTGTATTTGTTAACCCAATTGTTTCAGATTGCGTTCCATCAAGGAGAGCCATGTTATTACAAATAAGTGTTGCAATGAAGGCCATGCCATGGTATACTCTTTATCTAGCGGTTTCTGAATACGTGGTTGAAAGTGGCTGGACAAGATGTTTTCCTCGAATAAGTGATATTGGTTTGCAGGCCTACCTTGGTTATTTACTGATTTATCTTGTAATTGTGGAATTTGGGATTTACTGGATGCACAGAGAACTGCATGACATAAAACCTCTGTATAAGTACCTCCATGCTACACATCATATTTACAACAAGCAGAATACTCTTTCTCCTTTTGCTGGTAAGTCCCACCATTTTCTGATTTGCTCCATTTCTGCATCTCCATGCATGCCATGGCCTCTAAAATATTTCAGAGGCATGATTTGTGTGCAGTTTTCAGCTCTTTGGTTCTTCATTTCTGCTTAATTATACTTTTGTCCCTACCCAAAATTCCCAGCGTAAATAATGAATAGGTCATTATATGCTTTGAGAAAGATGAATTTGAGTATTTTGCTGGTGCTCTTCTACTTGGTTAACTTGAGGCCGATGAGAAGTAAAAGCTGTAAATGTCTATAGTCACAGTTGGCGTTTTTTCATGGTTGACTTGACTAACAGCTCCCCTTTAATTCAATTTCAGTTGCTAGAAACTAATCTAGTGCTTTGTATTTGAACTATTTAGATTGCTCATTTGAGAGTAGCCTATATGTGGTATGCTTGTATATGGAACCTTTTGTTGCAGTGCCGTAGACCTTTAGAATCCATATTTGTGTACCGGACCTGATTAAGTGGGGTGTGATTTGTTGTCTGTCTGTTTTACTGACTTAATTTTCTGAATTGGTTTCTGCACCTTACTCTCTTGCATTCACGTCAAGCATCATAACTTTCTCAGTGTGTTGACATCTCAATTTTGATTCAAACGAACAATTGGCTTTCATGTTTATGTATGGGCTGGTTTCATGTATTTAGTTACCTTCTCTCCAAGGTAAATAAACTAGTTTTAGATCTGTCACAATTGCAGTACATATAGTGGATAGTTGGATACATTTTAAAAAATATTTTGTGAGGTACTTCTACAATTCAGGCTTTTTGTTTACATTTGTCCCCTTCTCTTGTTGCTCAGGTCTTGCATTTCATCCCCTTGATGGTATACTCCAGGCTGTACCCCATACCATAGCGCTCTTTGTCGTGCCTACCCACCTAACCACCCACATAGCTCTGTTCTTTGTGGAAGGCTTGTGGACGGCCAATATTCATGATTGCATCCATGGGAAATTGTGGCCCGTGATGGGTGCTGGCTATCATACAATCCACCACACCACTTACCGGCACAACTATGGCCATTATACAGTGTTGATGGACTGGATGTTTGGAACCCTTCGAACCCCTTCGATTGAAGATGATGAGCCGAAAGTAGACTGAAGTGTTAGATGATGTTGCTTCCCCTTAAAGGTTTTTTTTTCATAGGTTGTGGTAAGTTTTCTAGTGGGTTCTTGGGGATTGGTGCTTTGATATATGCTGTCATTGCATCTGTGTAAATTCTTTGGAGTTGGTTTATTGTCACATTGTCTCAGGACTAGAAGTTGATTTTAGGGTGATCAAAAAAAGAAGTTGATTTTAGAGAGGGTAAAAAGAAGTGAGATTTATAGTTTTAGCTTGAGCTCTTTTCTTCTGTCTATTAATGGTAATCTTCCCCCTGCATTGAGCTTTGGGCATTTTTTTTATTATTATTTTGTTTCGATTGAGCTTCGGGTAGTCGATCATGAACCCCACAATTTATGTGATTAATGCCAATAATTTGTTGGTGTACAATTTTGATTTTTTATTTTTTTTTTTTTTAAAAAAGGCAAGAAAGCCAGGATCTCTCTATTATAGAGAGGATCCTAAATTGTCCTTCACCAACAATGGTGAAGAAGTGAAGAAACCATTACAACCATTACAACTCAGAGCAAGAGAACCATAAAAGAAACTAAAAATGAGACAAATTAGAAAATCTCTAAAAATGAATCATCTTCTTCATCTTCAAGTCCACAAGCTCTTGGGTAAAACAAACCACATAAAGAGAACCAATTTCTCAAAATTCTCTTCGCATCTTCAACTTCTTCTAAATATTTTCTTAAGAGGAAATCCAAACAGCAAACCAAATGCAGGAGAAACGTCCATGGTTGCCGGAGGCGGTGAACGAGAGGACCCAAATCGACGGAAAAAATAACCCCCGAACAGCCCCGTACATAACCAGGAAGACTTAGATACAAAACTTCTTTGAGACTAGCATTTAGACAAAGGATCATTCATTAGGCTGAGATGGGATAGCAGAGGAGGAAATTGGCTGGAGGAGGAATATGGCTAGAGACGGCAGACTTAGCGATGGGCTGAAATTTTTTCTAGGATTTTCTATTTTAGAGAGAAGCTTAGAGCTTCCCTCTCTTTTTCTAGGTTAGTGTACAATTTTGATGTGTATCTACTTACGCAAAAACTTAGAAAAGGCGGCCCTATTGTATAGGGTGTGTTTTTCCACATTAGCAATACAGGCGCGTGGTCCCCTCCCCTCTTTTTCTTTCTCTTCCCTTGTTTTTGCCCCTGCTTCAATTATACTGTCATCCCCCATCATTGCATCACTCTCCGGTCTCCACTACCTACTCTCTCCTCCTCCCATTCTCTATCCCCTTCCACTTACTGTACAAATATCAAACTTACTTTCACTCTCCTCCCCTTCCTCCATTGCACATGGACGTAACAGCCCACAACCACTTTCTCTCTTCTAACCCCTATCCCCCACTTTTAGTCTTTGGCTTTGAGTCACTACTGGAGTAAACTACCGGTGACTTTTTTCCGACGACCAGAAGGAGCTAACGAATTTCTTTAACTTTTGAAGTTTGGAGGAAGATCGCCATCTTTGGTACGACCGGTGTTCGATGCGGTGCTGAAATGGATAAGGGAGAATGGACTATGAATAGGTTTGTAACTGGGAATTTTGTTTGAATTCTAGTTGAATTAGAAAGAATTTATTGTTTTTGCTTTTTGGTTGAATTAGAGAGGTTTGACCATTTTTAGTTGTTCGTATATTGTGGTTTAATATTGCATTGATGGAGCCATGTAGATGATGTAAAGGAGTACACTGTTTAGTTAATTTCTGTGGAAGAGAGAGAAAGTGTGTTAGAGGTAATGGTGATGAGCCATGATACTCTGATGGTGAAGAGCCATGATACTCTGATGGTAATGACGCAACATATTATAAAGTGACACTAGAAAACAACAAAGTGACACTGGTTTAATAAGTTGACACTGGTTTTATAAGTTGACTCTAGAAATCAATTCTTTGAAAATATTGACACCATAAATCATAATTCTAACACTACATACATAAATAATAACACCATAGAAAATTAATACTTGAAAACAAATAGTGCTCATTGTGTTATATAAACTTTTCATTTTTGATAACGTGAACTATACTTTAAATGTGATTAAGTGGATTTTGAGTATGAACTAGACTTCAAGTCTAGTAGTGGACTTGTCAAAGAGAATTTATTTTTTTGTTTATAATTAAGTTTGTCCATAAAGTGATACTGTAGATAGAAAAAGTGATATTACAGTTGAAAAAAGTGACAAGCTTTTGCATTGCATATGTTTAGTCACTTTTGACGGTAAATGAAAGTTACAAATGTAGCAAATAGTGTCTATATCACATTCTATTTAAACTGACTCTAGAGTTCAAATAATGGACACATGTGATTATGTGAACTATCTTTTTTCTATCAGTAGAAGTCTGTCATTATATTGTCACCCCATATAAAAATAGTGTCACTAGAGAGATTATAATTTAACATCATTAGACTAGTAAGCAATATTTTGAAACAAATATTGTGCAGAATATGAAACTATTTACATGTTTTTGATTTCTCAAAAAAATACTCATAAAATTATTTTTCAACCGCTACATATTTTGCTTCTTATTCTTTGCTGCTTCAATTCTTTCGAGCTTCTTTTCATCAGCAATCGTCTTCTTGGGCAATGGCTTTTTGGCATTCAAATTTGCTGATTGTTTCAAATACTTCCTCCCTTTCTTCGTTGAGCTCACTAAGCACTATGGCTGTGAATACGCCGGGATCTCAATTATCAGCCAACCTCAAGAACCTTAAAAAGAGGAAAAAAGCAAAATGTCAAATATTTATAAGTTTTTTATAAATCAGATGAAGTTCAATAGAAAATATCGATCGATCATTTATCATGTTAAGCTTTGGTTTAGTGACGATATCCCCATCAAATGTTGAATGGGTAACATCATGAACACACCACAATCAAGATCGTACTTTCTTATATTACCAGATGCTGGTTTACAACCGGTTTGACAAAACACTAAATTTAGATTTAATATCACTAGAATTCCAGAAATACAAATAGAGACACCAAGGAAATTAAGAGCAAGTTATTGAGAAAATGGACAGAACAATTTACATAACAATTTATATGGAAAGAACTATCATCACATTCAAATTTAATGACACCAGAAATAGGAATGATGTCACTGAAGCACACTTTGGTCATATGTAGAAAAGTTCATGTAAAATTACAAGACATGGCAATTTGGATTTGATATCAGCAGAAAGTACAAATAAAAAATCAAGGAAATTAAGAATAAGTTCTTGAGAAACATTCAGAACAGTTTAAACAACAACTTATGAAAAGACTACTACCATATTCAAATTTAATGACACTAGAGGTAAGAATGCTGTAACTTGATTCACACTTTTGTAGTTTTTTTAGAGGAACAACCATGACAAAAATTGTTACCAAATTCAAAATTAATAACACCAGAAGTACAAACACATACACTAAAGAAATTAAGAACAAGTAATTGAGCAAATATCTAGCACAACTACATAACAACATATTTCAAAATACTATCACCACATTCAACATTAATAACACCATAAGTAAAATATTGACACACGAGCATTCTTTTGGTAACTTTATAACAGTTCAAGTAAAACTAGCACTTGTTTGACAAATACTGTCCCCACATTCAAAATTAGTAACACCAGGGGTACAAATACAGTCACCAACCAAATTATTGAGCAAAATATACACAATCTTACCAGCACAATTACCAGTCATGATACAAATGTCACCGTATATCAAAGTGTTGGCACTACAATTAAAACTAATATATGTTAATCATATTTGCTCATTAAGTCTTTGTAAACACAATCATTTTTATCAGAATTCTTTTTGCATCTGTTTTCACCAAAAAGTTAGGTCACACAACCAAATTTTGAACAAAAAATAAATAAATCAAATAACAATTAGTGACAAAAGGAACACTTGATCGACAAAAAATAACACTAGATAACCATAAACAAACACATTTATTTCACACCATAAACATCTCAAATAATATTGAACTATCTAATACTCTACAATCCCAAATTGATACTAAATTGTTAAATAATAACACCTCACCATCATATAATATGAAAAGTACATTCTGAAGTATTATTATTGTTCAAAACAACAGATTTATGAAATTTATTGCCAATTTTGAGATTTTAGGTAAGAGAATACCTATTTTAGGTTTAGTTGTTCATCTCTGTACCGACATGTCGTTGGATTGAAGTGTTTTGCTTTGTTTTGCAACGCCTATCTTTGAGTTGCAGTGCTTTTATGTTGTTGTTGCTTGTTCTTCATGATTTTGCTTGATTCTTTGTTCGAATTTGTCGACGCCGCTGTTTTGATTTCCTCATATTTGGGCGAGAGAGGTGGAGAGAGAAAGTGAGGAGAGAGAGAGGGGGGAGTGTTTGACAGCTTTGTGCTTGATTTGTTTCACATTTCACATTTCTATTTTTTATTTGTTTTTTTACTAAAAACGGATGGGTTAGGAAACGCTGAGACTTTCTCACGCTCTCGTGTATTTAGGTAGCTGCCCTATAGTATAGGTCCGCCTTACAAGAGACTTATTGATCTACTTAACTCCTTTAACTAGAGCTTTGCTTCAATTTTTCAAGATTAAACTTAAAAATGATATTATTCGTACTTAGTCAAATCATTGCAAAGAGTGCCCAATAATGAAGGAGGTAACATTGTTATGCAGATCCCTTCAAGTTCAAGTTATGTAGCTAACCTCCCTAATCTAGTGTTTTTTAATGCGTAAATCTGCAATCCCTTACAATGTTACTCCCATGTAACATGTTCAGTAAACTGGGGCACAACCACCTATATCGTGAGATTAATGTGGTTGGAATAGAGAGTGACATACAATATGGGTCAGATGATTCGAATTAAATCTAATGCTGCGAGGGATTGGGTTGCCAATTTAAACACTTTTAAGCTAATCTTGTTTGGGATGCGAAACCTTGCTCTATTGTACTGATTGAATAACACTAAGGTGGCGTTTACTAGGTTGCAATTAAATGCAATGCAATGCAATCATTTTATAGGGTAAATGGGAAGTGGAAAAGGAAAAAAAGGGAGGAAGGAGATGGAAAAAGTAAGATTGATTACACCGGCCTTGTTTGGCACGCAACTGGTAGATGGTAGCTGGTTTGGTTAGCTGGTTGTCGTCAACTTGTTGTGCTAGCTGGTTTGACTATTTGATTGTAAAAAGATGTTTGGTAAAGTGAGCTGATTATTGGTAGCTGATTTAGTGTAAAATGACCACTATGGACATGAAGATAACTTTCTATTTTTAACAATAAAAATAATTGATAATTATTATTAGTTATATATATTAATATTATTTATGAAAATAATAATATTTACAAATTTATTAATATATATTATGTAAATTAATTATATTTATTTGATTAATTATTTAATTTAAATTATCATTAGTTTCTAAGTAAGTA